>LR778261.1:2183625-2334761 GCA_902810595.1 Coregonus sp. 'balchen'
TTTAGGGGGGAAAACTTACATGGTGCCTAAATAAATGTTCCCCACTGTACGTGTGTGTATAGTGCTAGTGTGTGTGTGCGTATGCGTGTGTCTGTACCTGTTTGTACGTGTGTGTATAGTGTGTATGTTATCGTGTGTGTGTATGCATGTGTCTGTGCCTATGATTGTGTCTGTTCACAGTCCCCTCGGTTCCATAAGGTGTATTTTTATCTGTTTTTTAAATCTAATTTTACTGCTTGCATCAGTTACCTGATGTGGAACAGAGTTCCATGTAGTCATGGCTCTATGTAGTACTGTGCGCCTCCCATAGTCTGTTCTGGACTTGGGGACTGTGAAGAGACCTCTGGTGGCATGTCTTGTGGGGTATGCATGGGTGTCTGAGCTATGTGCTAGTCGTTTAAACAGACAGCTCGGTGCTTTCAACATGTCAACACCTCTCACAAACACAAGCAGTGATGAAGTCAATCTCTCCTCCACTTTGAGCCAGGAGAGATTGACATTAATATTATTAATGTTTGCTCTATGTGTACATCCGAGGGCCAGCCGTGCTGCCCTGTTTTGAGCCAATTGCAATTTTCCTAAATCCCTCTTTGTGGCACCTGACCACACGACTGGGCAGTAGTCTAGGTGCGACAAAACTAGAGCCTGTAGGACCTGCCTTGTTGATAGTGTTGTTAAAGCAGAGCAGCGCTTTGTTATGGACAGACTTCTCCCCATCTTAGCTACTGTTGTATCAACATGTTTTGACCATGACAGTTTACAATCCAGGGTTACTCCAAGCATTTTAGTCACCTCAACTTGCTCAATCTCCACATTATTTATTACAATATTTAGTTGAGGTTTGGAGTTTAGTGAATGATTTGACCCAAATACAATGCTTTTAGTTTTTATATTTTTATATTTAGGACTATCTTATTCCTTTCCACCCACTCTGAAACTAACTTCAGCTCTTTTTGTTAAGTGTTGCAGTCATTTCAGTTGCTGTAGTAGCTGACGTGTATAGTGTTAATAATAATAATAATAATAATAATAATAATAATAATAATATAATAATATAATAATAATAATAATATGCCATTTAGCAGACACTTTTATCCAAAGCGACTTACAGTCATGCGTGCATACATTTTTGTGTATGGGTGGTCCCGGGGATTGAACCCACTACCTTGGCGTTACAAGCGCCGTGCTCTACGCCATTTAGTCATCCGCATACATAGACACTCTGGCTTTACTCAAAGCCAGTGGCATGTCATTAGTAAAGATTGAAAAAAGTAATGGGCCTAGACAGCTGCCCTCGGGAATTCCTGATTCTACCTGGATTATGTTGGAGAGGCTTCCATTAAAGAACACCCTCTGTGTTCTGTTAGACAGGTAACTCTTTATCCACAATATAGCAGGTGGAGTAAAGCCATAACACATACGTTTTTCCAGCAGCAGGCTATGATCAATAATGTCAAAAGCCGCACTGAAGTCTAACAACACATCCCCCACAATTTTTTTATCATCAATTTCTCTCAGCCAATCATCATTCATTTGTTTAAGTGCTGTGCTTGTTGAATGTCCTTCTCTATAAGCGTGCTGAAAGTTTGTTGTCAATTTGTTTACTGTAAAATAGCATTGTATCTGGTCAAACACAATTTTCTCCAATAGTTTACTAAGGGTTGGTAACAGGCTGATTGGTCGGCTATTTGATCCAGTAAAGGGGGCTTTACTATTCTTAGGTAGCGGAAGGACTTCTGCCTCCCTCCAAGCCTGGGGGCACACACTTTCTAGTAGGCTTAGATTGAAAATGTGGCAAATAGGAGTGGCAATATCGTCCGCTATTATCCTCAGTAATTATCCTAAATTGTCAGACCCCGGTGGCTTGTCATTGTTGATAGACAACAACAAAACATTTCAGCACTTCGACACTCGCTTTAAGAAATTCAAAATTACAACGTTTGTCTTTCATAATTTGGTCATAATTTGGTCAGATATACTTGGATGTGTAGTGTCAGCATTTTTTATTTTTTTGCTGGCATGTCATGCCTAAGTTTGCTAATCTTGCCAATTAAAAAATCATTAAAGTAGTTGGCAATATCAGTTGGTTTTGTGATGATTCAATGAATGATGGAGCTGAGTTGGCCTTTTTTCCCAAAATTTTATTTAAGGTGCTCCAAAGCTTTTTATTATCATTCTTTATGTCATTTATCTTTGTTTCATAGTGTAGTTTCTTCTTCTTTTTCTTCTGTTCAGTCACGTGATTTCTCAATTTGCAGTACGTTTGCCAATCGGTTGTGCAGCCAGACTTATTTGCCATTCCTTTTGCCTCATCCCTCTCAACCACACCATCAATTCCTCATCAATTCACGGTGATTTAACAGTTTTTACAGTCATTTTCTTGATGGGTAACTGGAGTAAGCAATATTAGTGTCAAGTCCAGCGTCTGGTTGCTTCTCATTACACACCACAGACCAACAAATATTCTTTACATCAACAACATAGGAATCACTACAAACTTATTGTATGACCGACCTCTTATATACTATATTAGGCCCAGCCTTTGGAACTTTGTTTTTCCTAGATATGGCTACTATATTGTGATCATTACATCCAATGGATTTGGATACTGCTTTCAAACAAATCTCTGCAGCATTAGTAAAGATATGATCAATACATGTTGATGATTTAATTCCTGTAGGTTGACTGATAACCTGAACCAGGTTGCAGGCACTGGTTACAGTTTGAAGCTTTTTCTTGAGTGGGCAGCTTGATGAAAGCCAGTCAATATTTAAATCACCCAGAAAATATACTGCTCTGTTGACATCACATACATTATCAAGCATTTCACACATATTATCCAGATACTGACTGTTAGCACTTGGTGGTCTATAGCAGCTTCCCACCAGAATGGGCTTTAGGTGAGGCAGATGAACCTGTAGCCATATTACTTCAACAGTATTTAACATGAGATCCTCGCTAATCTTCACAGGAATGTGGTTCTGAATATAAACAGCAACACCTCCACCATTGGCATTTCTATATTTTCTGTAAATGTTATAACCTTGTATTGCTACCACTGTATCATCAAATTAATTTGATAGTCAGAATATGAATGTCATCTGTTACTAGCAAATGATTGATTTCATGAACCTTGTTTATTAAGCTACGTATGTTAATGTGGGCTATTGTGAGCACTTTTCTTCTGGGATGCTTACTTGTTTTTATTGCTTTGCTGGGAAGCTTAGCAGCAGTAGATGTGCTCATGTTCTTTATGTTAGTGCAGGCTGAGCTGCACACAGTGGAATTCCTCCCCGGGCACACCGGCTCAGTATAAATCTGGTTCTTAGGCGCAGCTGTAGGATCAGCAGAGCCATTCAGGGCTGTCAGAGGTACATACATTAGCTTACTTATATTGTGTCTACCGATGCCCCTGGTGTAATGTACATTTGCTGAAGCGTTTTGACAACTCTGCGTCACAATGATAGGGATTAGCTGAGCTGGGCTTGGGTCATTGATAAGTCATTGTCTCAACACAGCCTTATAATGCTGAGAAAGGATCCAGGTACCCAAATGATTTGGGTGGATCCCATCCTCCTTATAAAACGTGTTTTGTTTCCAAAACGTGTCGAAATTGTCAACAAAAGTTACACCCATTGAGCTGCAATAATCACGTAGCCAGTTGTGAAGAGAAGGAATCCTGCTAAAGCGTTCAAAGCCATGATTCAGAGAGGGCACAGGGCCAGATATGATGCCATGATTCAGAGAGGGCACAGGGCCAGATATGATGCCACGATTCAGAGAGGGCACAGGGCCAGATATGATGCCATGATCCAGAGAGGGCACAGGGCCAGATATGATGGGTCTTTTATTAGTGTCTAGCAGAGAGTCAATCAGCTCTTCAGTTTCAACTGTTCAGAGCTGCCCTTCATAATGTCATTAAAACCCACATGGACTACGATATAATTGATTTCCATGTCCTGACGTAGTACATTCGGGAGCAGCTTAGTAATGTCATTTACTCGAGCGCCGGGATAGGACATTGTTTTTGCACCAGGAACGGTCACATTTCTTACCATGGAGCTGCCCAAAATCACGGCTGGCGAGAAGGACTAGGAAATCCGCCCACTCACATGCTTCACAGGATTCTGAGAACCCTTTATAGACGGGCGAGAGGCAGGATAACTTGAGCCCGTTGCTCCCTGCTCCTGGTGCAGCTCTCCCACAGATGGAGAAGCCCCGATCGATCCAGACGGAAGGTTGCCGACGTCGACTTCTAAATTGTAGTAGTAGGCACTGCGGCCGCAGACACAGGCACCCCCAGCCACGAAGGTGCAGGAAGATCAGGCTCCAGGATGGCAAAACTATTCGTTGTTTGTATCCCGCTCCGGGCCTCTCGGTGGGAGTGTAGACTGCTTTGCGGGAGGTCGCTATCTTCGGCTTCCACAGCTCGTGACATGCGACCATCGTTGATTGCCTTTCTCCTCATGCTGTGCTCCTTCGACGGTGCTATCAGATGGGGGAGCTCCGGGCAACACCAGCCAGACTGATAACGACAAACGACAAGGCGGAGATGCATCCAACAAGCGCGAACGCCGTCCAGCCACCGGCATAGAAAAGGTAAACATTCCACTCTGCGTTTTCCCCAGTTTCTTCCGTAGGCTGGCGACCTGCGTGATCAAGGAAGCCACCTCAAGACTATAATCCTCGGCAAGTAAACAATTGCCGCATTGGAACTCTGAGTGATCCGGTTTGTCCCGAAACAAAGCGTAGTAGATACAGCTCCTACAGCGCTGGAACCGTTCATTTAGTTCTCCAGACAAAGAGGGCTCCATTGTAAAACTAATCTGATACCAACTTCGTTAGCCTGATGGCTAGCAGCTTATCGTTTCTGTCAAGCAGGCTTCAACCTGAAATAGCGGTCCTAGCTGTTAAAAGCTAACCGCGTCGTAGAATCCACGCAAAAACAAGTTCTGTATTCGTATTTATGAATAGCCTTTTTGTTTTAATCAAAAATAACAAACCAAGTGTTTTCCAGCATACAATGTTCAGCTGCGCAGTCTATAACAGCTCAGTGCCTTGTGATTTTGTAAAGACAATATAACTGCACAGGTAACTACTTAACACTACTGTACAATACTACTGTAACCACTTAACACTACTGTACAATACTACTGTAACCACTTAACACTACTGTACAATACTACTGTAACCACTTAACACTACTGTACAATACTACTGTAACCACTTAACACTACTGTACAATACTACTGTAACCACTTAACACTACTGTACAATACGACTGTAACCACTTAACACTACTGTACAATACTACTGTAACCACTTAACACTACTGTACAATACTACTGTAAACACTTAACACTACTGTACAATACTACTGTAACCACTTAACACTACTGTACAATACTACTGTAACCACTTAACACTACTGTACAATACTACTGTAACCACTTAACACTACTGTACAATACGACTGTAACCACTTAACACTACTGTACAATACTACTGTAACCACTTAACACTACTGTACAATACTACTGTAAACACTTAACAATACTGTACAATACTACTGTAACACTTAACACTACTGTACAATAACTACTGTAAACACTTAACACTACTGTACAATACTACTGTAACCACTTAAACACTACTGTACAATACTACTGTAACCACTTAACACTACTGTACAATACTACTGTAACACTTCAACACTACTGTACAATACTACTGTAACCACTTAACACTACTGTACAATACTACTGTAAACACTTAACACTACTGTACAATACTACTGTAAACCACTTAACACTACTGTACGAATACTACTGGTAAACCACTTAACACTACTGTACAATACTATGTAACCACTTAACACTACTGTACGATACTACTGTAACCACTTAACACTACTGTACAATACTACTGTAACCCACTTAACACTACTGTACAATACTACTGTAAACCACTTAACACTACTGTACAATACTACTGTAACCACTTAACAACTACTGTACAATACTACTGTAACCACTTAACACTACTGTACAATACTACTGTAACACTTAACACCACTTCACCTCCACCCTTTAGACCTTCAAGATGTCTGGACACTTTTGATATAAAAAATAAATGTTGTCCAATCATACATGTTTCATATATCTGCCATTTCCATGGTGGCCAGTGATAGGCACCAACAGTGTTAATCTCAGAGGGTCTGAACCATACCATCACCCCTTTTTAGGGCTCTACATATTCCCCTGGTCTAAAGTAGTGCACTATATAGGGAAGTGGTTGTCAAAATAAACGCATTTCATACTTGCATTTGATATTATTCAATTTGAAAGGTCCTTATCTTGATGGTGGAGCTAGAAGTCAGTCCAACATTCTATTTCATTTCCTGTTAAAGACTGAAACTGTGTTTTTTGGAGAAAAAAACTTCTAACTATTTTTTTGTAGTTTTTTACAGTTTTTTACGATCACTTTGGCACTAATTTCCGAACCTTGACGTCATTTTTCAAAACTCTAGACACAACTCACAACCAATGATCAAAATACACATTTTTCAAAACTCTAACACTTTTTTCAATTGCTTGGATACAATACACATAAAACTAAGATAATTTGTTCATTTAACAAAAATTACCTGTTCAATATGACACAACTTAACATCAAAGTACTACTATTTCAAAAGGCAATTCACACATTACATTTCAGATGAGTGTCTATTCATTTCATTACAATTATCAAACTATCAATTGATACAACTGCTCAAAATGATAAGTAACTGTTGCATTATTCTTAATGCATAGTTGTATGGAAACAGACAAACAATATTCCATGTTTAGATCATGAAAGTTTCAAGATAACGAGATTCATTGTCACCAATTAGCGTGGAGCATGAACCAATTAGACTACATTATCTATGGATATAATATTTCATCATTCTTTATCAGACACCGTTTCTATGGTCCCATGTACCACCTTTTCAGACTATTTACAGTATTGACAGTACTGCACTAATTGCTTGTCCAATTCTGCCAACTCGTTACTGATGATTGAGTTCACATTGTGGAACGAGTATATAAAGAATTGATTGGGATCCACTTGCAACAACATAGCGATACGTACTGTAACATGGAGCCGGCAGGTGATCCAGGTCACAATAGAGGTCAAGCAGTGGTGGGAGGAAGACGTGTTGGTCAAAGGAATGGCAGGGGACAAGCACCCCTTCTGAGAAGTGGTCGTGGGCCTCGTTTGAGAGGTGTGGGGGAACGTGGTAGAGGACAAGGCCACGGACCAAGACAGCGGCAGCAACAGCAAAGAGTGTCCAATGAAATCCGAGCAATAGTTGTAGACCATGTCATAAATCATGGCATGACAATGACTGAGGCGGCTACAATGATACAACCAAACCTCAGAAGGTCAACCGTGGCCTCAATAATCAGAACTTTCCGCAATGAGAACCGGTAAGTTGTCAGCATGCACTAAACATTATGCTACTCTCAATTGTCAAATGACTGCATACCAATGTGTATCACAGAGTAGGTGATGTGACCAAGTGTCTTCTTACTGTAATGTTCCCTGTAGAATTGAGACTAGGCCAAATAGGGGAGGCAGAGGCAAAATTCTGACTGACCAACAAGAGCAGTCTGTCGTCGATTTGGTTCGGGCCAGAAATGATATTGCCTTACAGAAATTCGCCAGCATATCTTGGACAATGAAGACATGTTTAACAATGTGGAATCCATAAGTTTGCCGACTATTGAACGCATGCTGAAAAGGCACCAGGTGTCTTTAAAACAACTATACCGTGTGCCTTTTGAAAGAAATGCAGACAGAGTGAAGCAAATGAGGACTGAGTATGTTCAGGTATGTTCAGTTTCAAGATGGCTGTTGTAATAAAATTCCCTAATAATTCTACATTGTACAGTAATCAGTAAATCTCTTTCCAAAATGTATTTTTAGAGGGTGATGGAGTTGGATAAGGCAGGCTTTAACCTGGCCAAGACAAGGAGGAGAGGTCGGAATTTAATTGGCCAGTGGGAAAGCATCCAAGTACCTGGACAACGTGGGGCCAACATTACCATGTGTGCGGCTACATCAGAAGATGGTGTGGTGGGACGCAGACCTCGTATTGGATCATATAATGCAGCTCTCCTTGTAACCTTCCTTGATGAGCTCGATCAGGCCTGTAGAGCTGATGGCGTGACCTATGTCATTGTGTGGGATAATGTCAGGTTCCACCATGCTCAGATGGTGCAAGCATGGTTTCAGGCCCATGCGCAATTTACCACCCTGTATTTACCCCCATACTCTCCTTTCCTTAACCCGATTGAGGAATTTTTCTCCACATGGAGATGAAAGGTTTATGATAGGCGCCCTCATGAACAAGTCACTCTTCTCCAGGCCATGGATGACGCATGCAATGACATCACGGCAGACCAGTGTCAGGCCTGGATTCGCCGTGCCCGAAGGTTTTTTCCAAGATGTTTGGCAAATGAAAACATCCATTGTGATGTAGATGAGAACCTGTGGCCAAAACCACAAGACAGAGTGGATGAAAATGTAGAAGTACAGTAATCACTCCTATGTTTTGCTTTTTACAGTACAAGCAAGCAAGTTGAGGAACACTGCATTTGATGTTTTACAGTACTGTATTGTTTTTCATCAATATATTTCAGATTTTGTTCAATGATTCCACTGTGTCTGTAGTATTCTCTCTACTACTGCAGTACTTTTACAGGGATGTATTTATAATGAAACATGTATCACCTATTTTGTACTACAATATTTAATGATTGTACGAACAATGACACAGTGAAACTATCGGTTGCTTGTGTGTGGGTGATCTAAATTAACGTTTCATTGGTATTTCACAATGCATTTGTTTTTTGAACCAATGATTGTGCAAGTGCAAGATTTCTTTAAAGATATGAATGCACAATGCAATGTTTTGAACATTGCACAGCCTGTGTTACAAGTGATGACCGTTTTGAGTTTTGAAAAATAACGTCAAGGTTCTGAAATTAGTGCCAAAGTGATTGTAAAAAACTGTAAGCCTGAAGTTGACTTTAATCTTGGAGATCTGCCATGTTACATTATAATGAAGACAAACAAACAATCCATCACTTTTGTCCTTTAATCAAAAACTGGTAAAAAATATTTAAAAAAATCCAATTAGAATCCTGCAGCAGCTGGGATCTCTAATTACACAATGGAATGTATAATGTATCGGCCGTGTTCCGCTCCCTCCGTGTTCCGTGTTCCGTTCAACGTGTAAATGAGCACAGATCATCCGCCGACAGGGGAAGGAGGAGAATTTACTTATAAAATAATGTTTACACAGGTCCAGAGAGACCCTGCCATGTCCAGAGAGACCCTGCCATGTCCAGAGAGACCCTGCCATGTCCAGAGAGACCCTGCCATGTCCAGAGAGACCCTGCCATGTCCAGAGAGACCCTGCCATGTCCTGAGAGACCCTGCCATGTCCTGAGAGACCCTGCCATGTCCAGAGAGACCCTGCCATGTCCAGAGAGACCCTGCCATGTCCAGAGAGACCCTGCCATGTCCAGAGAGACCCTGCCATGTCCAGAGAGACCCTGCCATGTCCAGAGAGACCCTGCCATGTCCTGAGAGACCCTGCCATGTCCTGAGAGACCCTGCCATGTCCAGAGAGACCCTGCCATGTCCAGAGAGACCCTGCCAGGTCCAGAGAGACCCTGCCATGTCCAGAGAGACCCTGCCATGTCCAGAGAGACCCTGCCATGTCCTGAGAGACCCTGCCATGTCCAGAGAGACCCTGCCATGTCCAGAGAGACTCTGCCATGTCCAGAGAGACCCTGCCATGTCCTGAGAGACCCTGCCATGTCCTGAGAGACCCTGCCATGTCCAGAGAGACCCTGCCATGTCCTGAGAGACCCTGCCATGTCCTGAGAGACCCTGCCATGTCCTGAGAGACCCTGCCATGTCCAGAGAGACCCTGCCATGTCCAGAGAGACCCTGCCATGTCCAGAGAGACCCTGCCAGGTCCAGAGAGACCCTGCCATGTCCAGAGAGACCCTGCCATGTCCAGAGAGACCCTGCCATGTCCAGAGAGACCCTGCCATGTCCTGAGAGACCCTGCCATGTCCAGAGAGACCCTGCCATGTCCAGAGAGACCCTGCCATGTCCTGAGAGAATCTCTCTGTAGACGCCAAGGGTTGGAACATCTCTCTGCAGACATCCAGGGTTGGAACATCTCTCTGGAGACACTCAGGGTTGGAACATCTCTCTGGAGACACTCAGGGTTGGAACATCTCTCTGGAGACACTCAGGGTTGGAACATCTCTCTGGAGACACTCAGGGTTGGAGCTCCTGCAATCTTTGTGGATGTTTATATAGATGAATATTCCACTAAGCGTGCTGTTTATACTGTAAAGCTGCTAATAATATGTGTAAATATCTGGCTGCTATCAGACAGTGTCAACGTGACCTGGAAAAAGCAGATGAGACTGAAGTAATGTTGCTGTAAATCTGCCGTGGATCGAACAGGATAGCCGCAGTATTCATGCATCACATACTGTACTGTATGTTTGTGAAGAGCTTCATCTGAACCAGCAAACTTCCAGTGATCAGTCCAGCTCTCTATCCACTGTTGCTCTAAAGACATGGCTAGAAGAGCTGCATTGTTCACTCACCTCTCTAACCTCTGGGCTTCGTCGTCTCTACCTTCTGCCCCCATAGTTCAGCCTGTTTACATTTCAATCTTCCATACTGATCGCATTGCACTACACCAGCCAAAGTACTGTAGCTCCATCCTTGTGAAAACATAACAATTGGTAATGTTATGCTGTGACAAACAATGTAGCTGATATGATGTTTTCCATTAAGGTGATAACAGAGGAAAGATCAGGCTAAGTCAGTCAGCATGGTAACTTTCCTCTCTCTCTCTCTCTGTCTCTCTCTCTCTCTGTCTCTCTGTCTCTCTCTCTCTCTGTCTCTCTCTCTCTCTCTCTCTCTCTCTCTCTCTCTCTCTCTCTCTCTCTCTCTCTGTCTGTCTCTCTCTCTCTCTCTCTCTGTCTCTCTGTCTCTCTGTCTCTCTCTGTCTCTCTGTCTCTCTGCCTCTCTGCCTCTCTGCCTCTCTTTCTCTCTGAGCTTTCTCGCTCAGAACCCTGCAAATGATTAAATTACATGACCAAGTAAGCAAGATTAATTAATATGATAATCAAAGAGGTGAATATGTTTCACAGCTCGCCAAACTTTTTTGAATTCATTTTAGAGGATTTAAATCAAGAAACATTGACCTGTTCATCAGCTGTGATGACATAGACATTAACTTAATTAACAGTTTATGTGCATAGAAAATTGACCCTCCATATTCCATACAGCCAGCAGTCTTCCTTATTGTGAAATATGGAACACTGATCATTGATGTGTGGGTCTAGTGAGACTACATACAGAGACTTACGTAGACTGTAATTAAACATTATGTTAATTGATGTATGTTATCGTAGCCACATTAGCATTATCTCAGGATTATCTCAATATCAAATAATTTCTGGGTAACAAGGAGGTACCTTATTGTGATTGCTTTCAATTAAAATGGTCAAAAAGAAACAAAAATAGTATCTTAGCAAAGAGTCTGGGAGTGATCTGAGTGGGGAGGGGAAAACTGAAAACTAGCTGTTATTGGCAGAGAGGTTTGGAACTCTCTTTCTTATTGGTCAATGAACTAATTTACCGCCTGGTGATGTTGCCAGGCAGGACAAAACTCCATCCCACCAAAACAGGCTGACATTTCAGGCGGTGTTTTCAAACAGCGCTTACACTGAAAGGGCATTATCATCATTTACACATTTTCACAGTATTATTCCAACCTCATAGTATGGAAATATATAAAAAACACAGGAAAATCACCTTTTTGACTGCATTGGGCTTTAAGTGTGATCTACATCCATAAAAGATGCATTATAAATAAAATAAAATTTTATTGGCCACATGCGCCGAATACAACAGGTGCAGACATTACAGTGAAATGCTTACTTACAACCCTTAACCAACAGTGCATTTATTTTTAATAAAAAAGTAAAATAAAACAACAACAAAAAAAGTGTTGAGAAAAAAAGAGCAGAAGTAAAATAAAATAACAGTAGGGAGGCTATATATACAGGGGGGTACCGGTACAGAGTCAATGTGCGGGGGCATCGGCTAGTTGAGGTAGTTGAAGTAATATGTACATGTGGGTAGAGTTAAAGTGACTATGCATAAATAATTAACAGAGTAGCAGCAGCGTAAAAGGATGGGGTGGGGGGGCAGTGCAAATAGTCCGGGTAGCCATGATTAGCTGTTCAGGAGTCTTATGGCTTGGGGGTAGAAGCTGTTGAGAAGTCTTTTGGACCTAGACTTGGCACTCCGGTACCGCTTGCCGTGCGGTAGCAGAGAGAACAGTCTATGACTAGGGTGGCTGGAGTCTATGACAATTTTGAGGGCCTTCCTCTGACACCGCATGGTATAGAGGTCCTGGGTGGCAGGAAGCTTGGCCCCAGTGATGTACTGGGCCATACGCAATACCGTCTGTAGTGCCTTGCGGTCAGAGGCCAAGCAGTTGCCATACCAGGTGGTGATGCAACCAGTCAGGATGCTCTCGATGGTGCAGCTGTATAATTTTTTTTGAGGATCTGAGGACCCATGCCAAATCTTTTCAGTCTCCTGAGGAGGAATAGGCTTTGTCGTGCCCTCTTCACGACTGTCTTGGTGGGTTTGGACCGAATCTTTTCAGGCTCCTGTACCTATGATGAAAATTACAGGCCTCTCTCATCTTTTTAAGTGGGAGAACTTGCACAATTGGTGGCTGACTAAATACTTTTTTCCCCACTGTATGTGACTGTTTTCCAAGTCCTACACCACCATTTCTAAAATGCTTCTCAAAAAGCCAACTCACATAAAGTTGAAGTCGGAAGTTTACATACACCTTAGCCAAATACATTTAAACTCAGTTTTTCACAATTCCTGACATTTAATCCTAGTAAAAATGCCCTGTCTTAGGTCAGTTAGGATCACCACTTTATTTTAAGAATGTGAAATGTCAGAATAATAGTAGAGAAAATGATTTATTTCAGCTTTTATTTCTTTCATCATATTCCCAGTGGGTCAGAAGTTTACATACACTCAATTACAATTTGTTAGCATTGCCTTTAAATTGTTTAACTTGGTTCAAACGTTTCGGGTAGCCTTCCACAAGCTTCCCGCGATAAGTTGGGTGAATTTTGGCCCATTCCTCCTGACAGAGCTGGTGTAACTGAGTCAGGTTTATAGGCCTCCTTGCTCGCACACACTTTTTCAGTTCTGCCCACAATTTTCTATAGGATTGAGGTCAGGACTTTGTGATGGCCACTCCAATACCTTGACTTTGTTGTCCTTAAGCCATTTTGCCACAACTTTGGAAGTATGCTTGGGGTCATTGTCCATTTTGAAGACCCATTTGTGACCAAGCTTTAACTTCCTGACTGATGTCTTGAGATGTTGCTTAAATATATACACATAATTTTCCTTCCTCATGATGCCATCTATTTTGTGAAGTGCACCAGTCCCTCCTGCAGCAAAGCACCCCCAGAGCATGATGCTGCCACCTCCGTGCTTCACGGTTGGGATGGTGTTCTTCGGCTTGCAAGCCATCCCCTTTTTCCTCTAAACATAACGATGGTCATTATGGCCAAACAGTTCTATTTTTGTTTCATCAGACCAGAGGACATTTCTCCAAAAAGTAAGATCTTTGTCCCCATGTGCAGTTGCAAACCGTAGTCTGGCTTTTTATGCCGGTTTTGGAGCAGTGGCTTCTTCCTTGCTGAGCAGCCTTTCAGGTTATGTCGATATAGGACTTGTTTTACTGTGGATATAGATACTTTTGTACCTGTTTCCTGCAGCATCTTCACAAGGTCTTTTGCTGTTGTTCTGGGATTGATTTGCACTTTTCGCACCAAAGTACATTCACCTCTAGGAGACAGAACGCATCTCCTTCCTGAGCGGTATGACGGCTGCGTGGTCCCATGGTGTTTATACTTGCATACTATTGTTTGTATAGATGAACGTGGTACCTTCAGGCGTTTGGAAATTGCTCCCAAGGATGAACCAGACTTGTGGAGGTCTACCATTTTTTTTTCTGAGGTCTTGGCTGATTTCTTTTGATTTTCCCATGATGTCAAGCAAAGAGGCACTGAGTTTGAAGGTAGGCCTTGAAATACATCCACAGGTACACCTCCAATTGACTCAAATTATGTCAATTAGAATATCAGAAGCTTCTAAAGCCATGACATCCTTTTCTGGAATTTTCCAAGCTGTTTAAAGGCACAGTCAACTTAGTGTATGTAAACTTCTGACCCACTGGAATTGTGATACAATGAATTATAAGTGAAATAATCTGTCTGTAAACAATTGTTGGAAAAATTGCTTGTGTCATGCACAAAGTAGATGTCCTAACCAACTTGCCAAAACTATCGTTTGTTAACATGAAATTTGTGGAGTTGTTGAAAAACGAGTTTTAATGACTCCAACCTAAGTGTATGTAAACTTCCGACTTCAACTGTATATAGGATGAACCATGACTAGAATACACTTCAAATGTATCTCCCTAATCCTAACATGCACACAGTTATGTGTTTTTACCTCACGAGGTAACGACATCCACGTGTGAAAGGACAGGAGCTATAAGAGGCTGAGTCAGGATGTGTGAAACGCTGAAACACTGGGAGCTGCTGGTCAACTCCTCAGTCAAGCAGAGCACAGTGTCGCGAGGGACCGTTGGCACGCTATTTGCCACGCCTCATCTATTTTAATCTAGGTTTTCTCATCTAAATTGATCTGAACTGAAGCTTGTTTTCCTGCATTTTCACTCCAACTAACTCTTCAGCTGACACACCTGGCCAGCTACTAACTAGCTCTACCCTCAAGGCTTTTCTCTGGCGTTGGATAAAACAACCAGAGGTTCTGCTAGAATTTCAGATGCTGCAGTACAGCGGTACCGCTTCAGCTTCACTCAGCGAGGGATGTCTAGTGTCATGTGTCATGTGAGAATGACATGAACGATATGAATGAGTTGAATATCACCTCGTGAAGACAACAAAGCCTTACTCTCTGCGGCTCCAGACTCAATCTCAAGGTGTCAGGAGGTGCCACAGGGTCAGATGGATGAATTATATTTCCTGTTCCTGTCTCTGACTGCGGCCCCAATAGTGCCATGTTTCTTTATGGTGCACTACTTTAGACCAGGACCCACAGGCTGCTGATCCAAAGCAGTGCACTATGTAGGCAACAGAGTGCCATTTAGAACCCAGGCTGAGAAAGCACCTGGGAATGCAGCGGAAACATTGCAGAATGGGCATTATTGCAATTGTACACCCGGTATGGTTCAGTTCACGGAGTATCTTATTCAGCACATACAGGTATTTGAGCAGCGTACCTGCACTACTACATACACCTCTGAATAGGACCATAGGAGCCTAATCTGGAGGAATCTATACAAAACACAGGATCACTGAGAGCACAGGAACAGAACTAGAATGAACACAGTGATGTCGTTTTGTGATTTATCAGCTACTTGTTCTGTTCAGAGGGAACTGGAACATCATATTATATGGTGGGATAGATAGTAGTTCTCTCTGACTGGAACATCATATTATATGGTGGGATAGATAGTAGTTCTCTCTGACTGGAACATCATATTATATGGTGGGATAGATAGTAGTTCTCTCTGACTGGAACATCATATTATATGGTGGGATAGATAGTAGTTCTCTCTAACTGGAACATCATATTATATGGTGGGATAGATAGTAGTTCTATCTAACTGGAACATCATATTATATGGTGGGATAGATAGTAGTTCTATCTAACTGGAACATCATATTATATGGTGGGATAGATAGTAGTTCTATCTAACTGGAACATCATATTATATGGTGGGATAGATAGTAGTTCTCTCTGACTGGAACATCATATTATATGGTGGGATAGATAGTAGTTCTCTCTGACTGGAACATCATATTATATGGTGGGATAGAGAGTAGTTCTATCTAACTGGAACATCATATTATATGGTGGGATAGATAGTAGTTCTCTCTGACTGGAACATCATATTATATGGTGGGATAGATAGTAGTTCTATCTAACTGGAACATCATATTATATGGTGGGATAGATAGTAGTTCTCTCTGACTGGAACATCATATTATATGGTGGGATAGATAGTAGTTCTATCTAACTGGAACATCATATTATATGGTGGGATAGATAGTAGTTCTATCTAACTGGAACATCATATTATATGGTGGGATAGATAGTAGTTCTATCTAACTGGAACATCATATTATATGGTGGGATAGATAGTAGTTCTATCTAACTGGAACATCATATTATATGGTGGGATAGATAGTAGTTCTATCTAACTGGAACATCATATTATATGGTGGGATAGATAGTAGTTCTATCTAACTGGAACATCATATTATATGGTGGGATAGATAGTAGTTCTCTCTGACTGGAACATCATATTATATGGTGGGATAGATAGTAGTTCTATCTAACTGGAACATCATATTATATGGTGGGATAGATAGTAGTTCTCTCTGACTGGAACATCATATTATATGGTGGGATAGATAGTAGTTCTATCTAACTGGAACATCATATTATATGGTGGGATAGATAGTAGTTCTCTCTGACTGGAACATCATATTATATGGTGGGATAGATAGTAGTTCTCTCTGACTGGAACATCATATTATATGGTGGGATAGATAGTAGTTCTCTCTGACTGGAACATCATATTATATGGTGGGATAGATAGTAGTTCTCTCTGACTGGAACATCATATTATATGGTGGGATAGATAGTAGTTCTCTCTGACTGGAACATCATATTATATGGTGGGATAGATAGTAGTTCTATCTAACTGGAACATCATATTATATGGTGGGATAGATAGTAGTTCTATCTAACTGGAACATCATATTATATGGTGGGATAGATAGTAGTTCTATCTAACTGGAACATCATATTATATGGTGGGATAGATAGTAGTTCTATCTAACTGGAACATCATATTATATGGTGGGATAGATAGTAGTTCTCTCTGACTGGAACATCATATTATATGGTGGGATAGACAGTAGTTCCCAGATAGGAGATCCCCAGAGATTGGAAAGCTGACTTGTTAAGCACATTTTTACTCCTGAACTTATTAAGGCCATAACAAAGGTGTTGAATTCTTATTTACTCAAGACATTATATATTTCATTTTTAATGAATTTGTAAAAAATTATAAAAGCATAATTCTACTTTGACATTATAGGGTATTGTGTGTAGGCCAGTGACAAAACAAAATATCAATTTAAACCATGCAAATTCAGCTGTAACACAACAAAATGTGGAAAAAGTTAAGAGGAGTGAATAATTTCTGAATGCACTGTAGATGCTGACCGTGCTTTTTTAAAATGTATTTTTAATTTTTTTAGGGGGTAGTTCAGCTTTAATATTGCAGATAGATTGATGGAAGTTACAATGTAATAGTCTGCATCACTTCCAATCCCCCACATGTTTTTTTGTAGTTTTTTTCTCGCATACAGTTGAAGTCGGAAGTTTACATACACCTTAGCCAAATACATTTAAACTCAGTTATTCACAATTCCTGATATTTAATCCTAGAAAAAATGCCCTGTCTTAGGTCAGTTAGGATCACCACTTTATTTAAAGAATGTGAAATGTCAGAATAATAGTAGAGAGAGTGATTTTTTTCAGCTTTTCTTTCTTTCATCACATTCCCAGTGGGTCAGAAGTTTACAGACACTCATTTAGTATTTGGTAGCATTGCCTTTAAATTGTTTAACTTGGGTCAAACGTTGAGGGCAGCCTTCCACAAGCTTCCCACAATAAATTGGTTGAATTTTGGCCCATTCCTCCTGACAGAGCTGGTGTAACTGAGTCAGGTTTGTAGGCCTCCTTGCTCGCACACGCTTTTTCAGTTCTGCCCACAAATGTTCTATAGGATTGAGGTCAGGGCATTATGATCGCCACTCCAATACCTTGACTTTGTTGTCCTTAAGCCATTTTGCCACAACTTTGGAAGTATGCTTGGGGTCATTGTCCATTCAATCCGCCATCATTAACACAATGGAAAAATCGAATGATTTATTACTGGAATATTGAAATAGCATGGGCGACCGAGAAAAACTAATTGGTACAATTTAAGGCCACCTCCCGAGTGACGCAGTGGTCTAAGGCACTGCGGTCTAAGGCACTGCATCGCAGTGCTAGCTGTGCCACTAGAGATCCTGGTTCGAATCCAGGCTCTGTCGTAGCTGGCCGCGACCGGGACACCCATGGGGTGGTGCACAATTGGCCCAGCGTCGTCCAGGGTAGGGGAGGGAATGGCCGGCAGGGATGTAGCACAGTTGGTAGAGCATGGTGTTTGCAATGCCAGGGTTGTGAGTTCGATTCCCACGGGGGGCCAGTATGAAAATAAAAAAAATTATGTATACACTTACTAACTGTATCTTCTATCCAAGATGGTGTAGCAGTCATGTGCCTGTAAATACCCTTTTTTTTGTATTTTTCGTACATATTTCCCTATCAGACTTTTCATCCTTCTACAAAATATACTTTCCTGCAACCCGCCTCACTCAATGTGGAACGGATTCTATTATTGACTTACCTTTTATCTAGAATCTCCAGTTGAAACTAGCTAGCCAGCTAACTAGCTACTTGCTATTAGCCACAGTTAGCGGTATTTCACCCAGAACATTGGATTTTTCTGCCGGAATAATTTAATCACTGGACATTAATCACCGGATCGCTACCAGCTAGCTGCAACAAAATTGACGTTGTGGTTTGGCTAATCAGCCTGAGCTAGTTTGAGCCAGGCCCATGAGATGAGCCAGGCCCATCTCCCGGCTATCTACCTCTCTGTCAACCGGACGGGACCACCTAGTGTTGACACGGAGCCCCGCCGATCCAACACGACTGGTCTGCCGACGAAATCGTCTGTGGTTACAACAGGCTTCCCGTTACGACGTCGACCACGAATATTCCATCTGCTAGCCCCGGCCCGCTAGCACACGCTAGCCGTGGCCTCTTGCTCACTAGTGCTTTAGCAGCCCCCGAACTACCTCCGAACTCTCCTATTGCTGTTCACCGGACCTTATGATAACTCAGCTATACAGCTGATGCCTGCTGGACTGTTCCTTTATACGGTACCGCATCCTGTTTATGTTTAGCCTCAGCCCAAACTTTGTCGTCATTACCAGCTGTTGTCTTAGCTCTCTCAAATTACACCTGTGATTGCTTTATGCCTCTCTCCCATGTCAATATGGTTTGCTTATTGCTGTTTCGGTTAGTTCTTATTGCACTATTTCACTGTAGATCCCCCAGCCCAGCTAAACCTGCCTTAGATAGCTCCTTTGTTCCACCCCCCATACACGCGGAGACCGACTCAATCGGTGCCTCCAGTGATGCTATCTCTTTCATTGTTACCCAACGCTTAGGTTTACCTCCACTTTAATCATATCCTTCCATATCCTTGTCTGTACATAATGCCCTGAATCTTTTCTACAACGCCCGGAAATCTGCCCCCTTTATTCTATGTACCCAACGCACTAGAAGACCAGTTCTTAAAGCCTTTAGCCGTAACCTTATTCTAGTCCTCCTCTGTTCCTCTGGTGATGTAGAGGCTAACCCAGGCCCTGCAGCCCTCAGTATCACTTCTACTCCCCAGGCGCTATCATTTGTTGACTTCTGTAACCGTAAAAACCTTGGTTTCTTGCATGTTAATATCAGAAGTCGCCTTCCTAAGTTTGAGTTATTCACTGCGTTAGCACACTCCGCCAACCCTGATGTTCTAGCAGTGTCTGAATCCTGGCTTAGGAAGGCCACCAAAAATTCTGACTATAACATTTTCCGTCTAGATGGAACTGCCAAAGGGGGTGGAGTTGCAATCTACTGTAGAGATAGGCTGCAGAGCTCTATCATACTATTCAGGTCTGTGCCCAAACAGTTTGAGCTTCTACTTCTAAAAATCCACCTTTCCAGAAATAAGTCTCTCACTGTTGCCGCTTGCTACAGACCCCCCTCAGTCCCGAGCTGTGCCCTGGACACCATATGTGAATTGATTGCCCCCCATTTATCCTCAGAGTTCGTACTGCTTGGTGACCTAAATTGGGATATGCTTAACACCCCGGCCATCCTACAATCCAAACTAGATGCCCTCAATCTCACACAAATTATCAACGAACCTACCAGGTACAACCCTAAATCCGTAAACATGGGTACCCTCATAGATATCATCCTGACTAACTTACCCTCTAAATACACATTTACATTACATTTTAGTCATTTAGCAGACGCTCTTATCCAGAGCGACTTACAGGAGCAATTAGGGTTAAGTGCCTTGCTCAAGGGCACATTTACGTCATTTAGCAGACGCTCTAGTCCAGAGCGACTCACAAATTGATACATTCACCCTATAGCCAGTGGGTGGAAGGATTACTTTATCCTATCCCAGGTATTCCTTAAAGAGGTGGGGTTTCAAATGTCTCCGGAAGGTGGTGAGCGACTCCGCTGTGTGTGTGGGGGGGGGGGGTAGAAGGATTGGTTTCTCCTATCCCAGGTATTCCTTAAAGAGGTGGGGTTTCAAATGTCTCCGGAAGAAGGTGAGTGACTCCGCTGTCCTGGTGTCGTGAGGGAGCTTGTTCCACCATTGGGGTGCCAGAGCAGCGAACAGTTTTGACTGGGCTGAGCGGGAACTATGCTTCCGCAGAGGAAGGGGAACCAGCAGGCCAGAGTTGGATGAACGCAATGCCCTCGTTTGGGTGTAGGGACTGATCAGAGCCCGAAGGTACAGAGGTGCCGTTCCCCTCGCTGCTCCAAAGGCAAGCACCATGGTCTTGTAACGGATGCGAGCTTCAACTGGAAGCCAGTGGAGTGTGCGGAGGAGGGGGGTGACGTGAGAGAACTTGGGAAGGTTGAACACCAGACGGGCTGCGGCATTCTGGATGAGTTGTAGGGGTTTAATGGCACATGCAGGGAGGCCAGCCAACAGCGAGTTGCAGTAATCCAGACGGGAGATGACAAGTGCCTGGATTAGGACCTGTGCCGCTTCCTGTGTAAGGCAGGGTCGTACTCTCCGAATGTTGTAGAGCATGAACCTGCAGGAGCGGGTCACCGCCTTGATGTTAGCGGAGAACGACAGGGTGTTGTCCAGGGTCACGCCAAGGCTCTTCGCACTCTGGGAGGAGGACACAACGGAGTTGTCAACCGTGATGGCGAGATCATGGAACGGGCAGTCCTTCCCCGGGAGGAAGAGCAGCTCCGTCTTGCCAGGGTTCAGCTTGAAGTGGTGATCCGTCATCCATACTGATATGTCTGCCAGACATGCAGAGATGCAATTCGCCACCTGGTTATCAGAAGGGGGAAAGGAGAAGATTAGTTGTGTATCGTCAGCGTAGCAATGATAGGAGAGGCCGTGTGAGGATATGACAGAGCCAAGTGACTTGGTGTATAGGGAGAAAAGGAGAGGGCATAGAACTGAGCCCTGGGGGACACCAGTGGTGAGAGCACGTGGTGCGGAGACAGCTTCTCGCCACGCCACTTGGTAGGAGCGACCGGTCAGGTAGGACGCAATCCAGGAGTGAGCCGCGCCGGAGATGCCCAGCTCGGAGAGGGTGGAGAGGAGGATCTGATGGTTCACAGTATCAAAGGCAGCAGACAGGTCTAGAAGGACAAGAGCAGAGGAGAGAGAGTTAGCTTTAGCAGTGCGGAGAGCCTCCGTGACACAGAGAAGAGCAGTCTCAGTTGAATGACCAGTCCTGAAACCTGATTGGTTTGGATCAAGAAGGTCATTCTGAGAGAGATAGCAAGAGAGTTGGCTAAAGACGGCACGCTCAATAGTTTTGGAAAGAAAAGAAAGAAGGGATACTGGTCTGTAGTTGTTGACATCAGTGGGGTCGAGTGTTGGTTTTTTGAGAAGGGGAGCAACTCTCGCTCTCTTGAAGACGGAAGGGACATGGCCAGCGGTCAAGGATGAGTTGATCAGCGAGGTGAGGTAGGGGAGAAGGTCACCGGAGATGGTCTGGAGAAGAGAGGAGGGGATGGGGTCAAGCGGGCAGGTTGTTGGGCGGCCTGCAGTCACAAGTCGCAGGATTTTATCTGGAGAGAGAGGGGAGAAAGAAGTCAAAGCATAGGGTAGGGCAGTGTGAGCAGGACCAGCAGTGTCATTAGACTTAACAAACGAGGATCGGATGTCGTCAACCTTCTTTTCAAAGTGGTTGACGAAGTCATCCACAGAGAGAGAGGAGGGGGGGGATTCAGGAGGGAGGAAAATGTGGCAAAGAGCTTCCTAGGGTTAGAGGCAGATGCTTGGAATTTAGAGTGGTAGAAGGTGGCCTTAGCAGCAGAAACAGATGAAGAAAATGTAGAGAGGAGGGAGTGAAAAGATGCCAGGTCGGCAGGGAGTTTAGTTTTCTTCCATTTCCGCTCCGCTGCCCGGAGCTCTGTTCTGTGAGCTCGCAATGAGTCATCAAGCCACGGAGCTGGAGGGGAGGACCGAGCCGGCCGGGAGGATAGGGGACACAGAGAGTCAAAGGATGCAGAAAGGGAGGAGAGGAGGGTTGAGGAGGCAGAATCAGGAGATTGGAGGGAGAAGGATTGAGCAGAGGGAAGAGATGATAGGATGGAAGAGGAGAGAGTAGTGGGAGAGAGAGAGCGAAGGTTGCGGCGGCGCATTACCATCTGTGTAGGGGCAGAGTGAGTAGTGTGGGAGGAGAGCGAGAGAGAAAAGGAAACAAAGTAGTGGTCGGAGACATGGAGGGGAGTTGCAGTGAGATTAGTAGAGGAGCAGCATCTAGTGAAGATGAGGTCAAGCGTATTGCCTGCCTTGTGAGTAGGGGGGGACGGTGAGAGGGTGAGGTCAAAAGAGGAGAGGAGTGGAAAGAAGGAGGCAGAGAGAAATGAGTCAAATGTGGACATAGGGAGGTTGAAATCCCCCAAAACTGTGAGGGGTGAGCCATCCTCAGGAAAGGAACTTATCAAGGCGTCAAGCTCATTGATGAACTCTCCAAGGGAACCTGGAGGGCGATAGATGACAAGGATATTAAGCTTAAATGGGCTAGTGACTGTGACAGCATGGAATTCAAATGAGGAGATAGACAGATGGGTTAGGGGAAAAATTGAGAATGTCCACTTGGGAGAGATGAGGATTCCTGTACCACCACCCCTCTGACCAGATGCTCTCGGGGTATGCGAGAACACATGGTCAGACGAGGAGAGAGCAGTAGGAGTAGCAGTGTTTTCAGTGGTAATCCATGTTTCCGTCAGCGCCAGGAAGTCGAGGGACTGGAGGTTGGCATAGGCTGGGATGAAGTCAGCTTTGTTGGCAGCAGAACGGCAGTTCCAGAGGCTGCCTGAGACCTGGAACTCCAGGTGTGGGGTGCGTGCAGGGACCACCAGGTTAGAGAGGCAGCAGCCACGCGGTGTGGTGCGTTTGTGTAGCCTGTGCAGAGAGGAGAGAACAGGGATAGGCAGAGGCATAGTTGACAGGCTGTAGCAAATGGCTACAAAAATGCAGAGGAGATCGGAATGAAATGAGCTAAGCATCTGGGAGAGGAGAGAGCAGGGCCTACCTCACCAAAAACTTCTACCTCAGAAACTAAAATTGTTTCACTGAACCACCCGAACAAAAACTAGCATGATAGCATCCAATAACAATAACACACAGTTTAGCACCAACACTTGGTCACAACAAACCACCAATAGTGTGTTAACTAGCTAACTAGCATGCTAGCATCCAGTAACACACAGTTTAGCACCAACACTTGGTCACAACAAACCACCAATAGTGTGTTAACACACTAAACAGATCATTCGTGTCTGTGTCAAGTTCCTTTCATGACGCAGCAATGATTAAACGTTGGCTAGCTAGGACAAGTATATTGTATTTAGCTACTACAGTACAGTTAGCTGGTCGTGTTGGGTAGCTAGCAATGGCCACTGTGTTGACTTTGTTTGAAGAACGGCTAGCTAGCTAGCTTCGTGCTACACCCGGCACACAATGGCTACTGTGTTGACTCTGACTCTGTTCGAAAAACGGCTAGTTAGCTCGCTTCGTGCTACAGCCGGCACGGCCGAAGACACTGCCAACCTACAGTAACTACCCACAACAACCCACGATGCCTAGCTATGACGCCATAGCTAACTAGCATGCTAGCATCCATTAACACACAGTTTAGCACCAATACTTGGTTACAACAAACTGCCAAGAGTGTGTTAACACACTAAACAGATAATTCATGTCCGTGTCTAGTTCCTTTCATAACGGATAACGCAGCAAAAATTAAACGTTGGCTAGCAGCACATTAACATTGGAAACAGCTCTCCACCGTTGCTACACGTTACCAGTAGCTACCCGCTAGCTAGCTAGCCTCGTGCTTCGATACTAACCTACAATAATTACCTACGGAAACCTACAGTAACAACAATACTAACCTACAATAACTACAATACCTAACTACAACTAACTACCTACCTACGATCTAATACATGGTTTAAGCTTACTCAACACCATATGAGAAGCTTACCTCCTGCTAGAGAAAAACACAACCTCTCCCGATGGCTCTCATAGCTCTTCTGTCTTCAACCAGGATCTCAGCGATCACTGCCTTATTGCCTGCGTCCGTAACGGGTCTGCGGTTAAACGACCACCCCTCATCACTGTCAAACGCTCCCTAAAACACTTTAGCGAGCAGGCCTTCCTAATTGACCTGGCCCAGGTATCCTGGATGGATATAGATCTCATTCCGCCTGGTTGTTCTTTAAAAGTAATTTCCTCTCAATCTTAAATAAACATGCCCCATTCAAAAAATACAGAACTAAGAACAGATATAGCCCCTGGTTCTCCTCAGACTTGACTGCCCTTGACCAGCACAAAAACATCCTGTGGCGTACTGCATTAGAATCAAATAGCCCCCGCGATATGCAACTTTTCAGGGAAGTTAGGAACCAATATACACAAGCAGTCAGGAAAGCAAAGGCTAACTTTTTCAAACAGAAATGTGCATCCTGTAGCACTAACTCCAAAACGTTTTGGGACACTGTAAAGCCCATGGAGAATAAGAGCACTTCCTCCCAGCTGCCCACTGCACTGAGGCTAGGAAACACTATCACCACCGATAAATCTACAATAATCAAGAATTTCAACAAGCATTTTGCTACGGCTGGTCATGTGTTCCACCCGGCTACCACTACCCCGGCCACCAGCTCTGCACCCTCCGCTGCAACTTGCCCATGCCCCCCCCGCTTCTCCTTCACACAAATTCAGACAGCTGATGTTCTGAAAGCGCTGCAAAATCTGGACCCCTACAAATCATCTGGGCTAGTCAATCTGGACCCTTTCTTTCTAAAATTAGCTGCCGAAATTGTCGCAACCCCTATTACTAGCCTGTTCAACCTCTCATTCGTAACGTCTGAGATCCCCAGAGATTGGAAAGCTGCCGCGGTCGGCCCCCTCTTCATAGGGTGTGACACTCTAGATACAAACTGTTACAGACCTATATCCATCCTGCCCTGCCTTTCGAAAGTATTTGAAAGCCAAGTTAACAAACAGATCACCGACCACCTTCTCCGCTATGCAATCTGGTTTCCGAGCTGGTCATGGGTGCACCTCGCCACGCTCAAGGTCCTAAACGATATAATAACCGCGATCGAACGTCTCTATGGGGGTGCCACATGGTTCAATTCTCGGGCCGATTCTATTCTCTGTGTATATCAATGATGTCGCTCTTGCTGCTGGTGATTCTCAGATCCACCTCTACTTAGACGACACCATTTTGTATACATCTGGCCCTTCATTGGACACTGTGTTAACAAACCTACAAACGAGCTTCAATGCCATTCAACACTCCTTCGGTGGCCTCCAACTGCTCGTAAACGCTAGTAAAACTAAATGCATGCTCTTCAATTGAACGCTGCTTGCACCCGCCCGCCCGACTATAATCAATATTCTCGGCGGGTCTGACTTAGAATATGTGGACAACTACAAATACCTAGGTGTCTGGTTAGACCGTAAACTCTCCTTCCAGACTCACATAAAGAATCTCCAATCCAAAGTTAAATCTAGAATCGGCTTCCTATTTCGCAACAAAGCCTCCTTCACTCATGCTGCCAAACATGCCCTCGTAAAACTGACTATCCTACCGATCCTTGACTTCGGCGATGTCATTTACAAAATAGCCTCCAACACTCTACTCAGCAAATTGGATGTAGTCTATCACAGTGCCATCCGTTTTGTCTCCAAAGCCCCATACACTACCCACCACTGTGACCTGTACGCTCTTGTTGGCTGGTCCTCACTACATGTTCGTCGCCAAACCCACTGGCTCCAGGCCATCTATAAATCACTGCTAGGCAAATCCCCGCCTTATCTTAGCTCATTGGTCACCATAGCAACACCCACCCGTAGTCTGGCCCTCACTACATGCACCTGGTGAAATAAATAAAAATAAAAATAATAAGTTACATGTCTAGCCTAAATAAATTCAGGAGTAAATTTGCTTAACAAGTCACATAATAAGTTGCATGGACTCACTCTGTGTGCAATAATAGTTTAACATGATTTGTGAACGACTGCCTCATCTCTGTACCCCACACACACAATTACATGTAAGGTCCCTCAGTCGAGCAGTGAATTTCAAACACAGATTCAACCACAACGACCAGGGAGGCTTTCCAATGCCTCGTATAGGTATTTTTCCATTACATACAGTATATTATTAAATCATTTAACAATAAGCAGAATCATTATGGGTTTAAAAGAGGATTAGTGACTACACCTGTCTATGATGTATGAAACATATTTTGAAACATATGATGTATGAAACATATTATGAAACATATTTTGTAATCCAGATGCATGACTGTACAACCACATTGTGACTGCAGTAATCAATGTACTATATAATTATCAGCAGGTGTGTGTGTGTATATTATTTTTAAAGGAACTGTCTTTATCACGCCACCAATAGAGTCATGCAAGAGGAGGGGAAACCAAGCAGACATGGACATAGACAGGAAAGAGGCTAGACAAAGAAACCATAGTGGCTCAAGGTCAAGGGAGGGTGGCTGTTTGGATAAAGAGGGGGTTCCGATACGATATGAAAAGATGAAGCTGTGTAAAAAGAGAGTTCCAAGTCTGGGACTGGGATTTGCTCCGCTCGGCTTGATACTTTGGAATAAAGTTAAATTAATAAAATTCGGAACTCACAAGCTCCACTCTGGGTGCAATAATAGTGTTTAACATGTTTTTTCAATGACTACCTCATCTCTGCACCCCACACATACAATTATATGTAAAGTATCTCAGTCGAGCAGTGAATTTCAAACACAGATTCAACCACAAAGACCAGTGAGGTTTTCCAATGCCTCGCAAAGAAGGGCACCTATTGGTAGATGGGTAAAAAAAAAAAGCAGACATTGAATATCCCTTTGAGTATGGTGAAGTTATTAATTACACTTTGGATGGTGTATCAATAAACCCAGTCACTACAAAGATACAGGCGTCCTTCCTTATTCAGTTACAGGAGAGGAAGCAAACCGCTCAGGGATTTCACCATGAGGCCAATAGTGACTTTAAAACAGTTACAGAGTTTACTGGCTGTGATAGGAGAAAACGGAGGATGGATCAACAACATTGTAGTTACGCCACAATACTAACCTAAAGGACAGAGTGAAAAGAAGGAAGCCTGTACAGAATAAAAATATTCCTAAACATGCATCCTGTTTGCAACAAGGCACTAAAGTAAAACTGCAAAAAATGTGGCAAAGAAATTAACTTTATGTCCTAAATACAAAGTATTATGTTTGGGGCAAATCCAATACAACACATTATTGACTACCACTCTTCATATTTAAAAACATGGTGGTGGCTGCATCATGTTATGGGTATGTTTGTAATCGTTAAGGACTGGGGAGTTTTTCAGGATAAAAAAGAAACGTAATGGAGCTCAGCACAGGCAAAATCCTAGAGGAAAACCTGGTTCAGTCTGCTCTCCAACAGACACTGGGAGACAAATTCACCTTTTCAGCAGGACAATAACCTAAAACACAAGGCCAAATCTACACTGGAGTTCTTTACCAAGAAGAGAGTGAATGGCCGAGTTACAGTTTTGACTTAAATCTACTTGAAAATCTGTGGCAAGATCAGAAAATTGTTGTCTAGCAATGATCAATAACCGATTTGACAAAGCTTGAAGAATTTTGATAAAATAATGGGCAAATGTTGCACAATCCAGGTGTGGAAAGCTCTTACCCAGAAAGACTCACAGCTGTAATCGGTAACAAAAGTGTTTCTACAAAGTATTGACTCAGGGGTGTCAATACTTATCTAAATGACATATTTCTGTATTTCATTTTCAATAAATTTGCAAACATGTCTTAACATGTTTTCACTTTGTCATTAAGTCTCCCGAGTGGCGCAGTGGTCTAAGGCACTGCAGCGCAGTGCTAGCTGTGCCACCAGAGATCCTGGTTCGAATCCAGGCTCTGTCGTAGCCGGCGCGACCGGGAGACCCATGGGGCGGCGCGCAATTGGCCCAGCGTCGCCAGGGTAGGGGAGGGAATGTCCGGTAGGGATGTAGCTCAGTTGATAGAGCATGGTGTTTGTAACGCCAGGGTTGTGGGTTCGATTCCCATGGGGGTAGGAAAAAAATAAATAAAAAATGTATGCATTCACTAACTGTAAGTCGCTCTGGATAAGAGCGTCTGCTAAATGACAAAAATGTAAATGTAAATGTAATGTAAATGTGTATTGTGTGTAGACGGGTGAGGGAAAAAATCTACTTAATCCATTTAGATCGGATGAAGGGTGGATGATTACAGGATCATATCCCTCTGTTAGTCTGGCAGATCTAGAGGCTGGGGTCAGCCATCAGACTGCTTTTTAAGGTCAAATTAAATATGACTGATTTTGTAGTGGTTGCATAGTGTTCCAAGCTACAGGTAACTGCCAAAATAAAGTACAGTGGGGAAAAAAAGTATTTAGTCAGCCACCAATTGTGCAAGTTCTCCCACTTAAAAAGATGAGAGAGGCCTGTAATTTTCATTATAGGTACACGTCAACTATAACAGACAAATTGAGGAAAAAAAATCCAGAAAATCACATTGTAGGATTTTTAATGAATGTATTTGCAAATTATGGTGGAAAATAAGTATATGGTCACCTACAAACAAGCAAGATTTCTGGCTCTCACAGACCTGTAACTTCTTCTTTAAGAGGCTCCTCTGTCCTCCACTTGTTACCTGTATTAATGGCACCTGTTTGAACTTGTTATCAGTATAAAAGACACCTGTCCACAACCTCAAACAGTCACACTCCAAACTCCACTATGGCCAAGACCAAAGAGCTGTCAAAGGACACCAGAAACAAAATTGTAGACATGCTTCAGGCTGGGAAGACTGAATCTGCAATAGGTAAGCAGCTTGGTTTGAAGAAATCAACTGTGGGAGCAATTATTAGGAAATGGAAGACATACAAGACCACTGATAATCTCCCTCGATCTCTGAAGACCAAAGTAACAAAGCCTACCATCAGTAACACACTACGCCGCCAGGGACTCAAATCCTGCAGTGCCAGACGTGTCCCCCTGCTTAAGCCAGTACATGTCCAGGCCCGTCTGAAGTTTGCTAGTGTGCATTTGGATGATCCAGAAGAGGATTGGGAGAATGTCATATGGTCAGATGAAACCAAAATATAACTTTTTGGTAAAAACTCAACTCGTCGTGTTTGGAGGACAAAGAATGCTGAGTTCCATCCAAAGAACACCATACCTACTGTGAAGCATGGGGGTGGAAACATCATGCTTTGGGGCTGTTTTTCTGCAAAGGGACCAGGACGACTGATCCGTGTAAAGGAAAGAATGAATGGGGCCATGTATCGTGAGATTTTGAGTGAAAACCTCCTTCCATCAGCAAGGGCATTGAAGATGAAACGTGGCTGGGTCTTTCAGCATGACAATGATCCCAAACACACCGCCCGGGCAACGAAGGAGTGGCTTCGTAAGAAGCATTTCAAGGTCCTGGAGTGGCCTAGCCAGTCTCCAGATCTCAACCCCATAGAAAATCTTTGGAGGGAGTTGAAAGTCCATGTTGCCCAGTGACATCCCCAAAACATCACTGCTCTAGAGGAGATCTGCATGGAGAAATGGGCCAAAATACCAGCAACAGTGTGTGAAAACCTTGTGAAGACTTACAGAAAACGTTTGACCTGTGTCATTGCCAACAAAGGGTATATAACAACAAAGTATTGAGAAACTTTTGCTATTGACCAAATAGTTATTTTCCACCATAATTTGCAAATACATTCATTAAAAATCCTACTATGTGATTTTCTGGAAAAAAAAATCTCATTTTGTCTGTCATTGTTGACGTGTACCTATGATGAAAATTACAGGCCTCTCTCATCTTTTTAAGTGGGAGAACTTGCACAATTGGTGGCTGACTAAATACTTTTTTTCCCCACTGTAGTTTTAGCTGTATTGGTGTGGGGTATATTTTCCTGGCATGGTTTAAGTCCACTCAACCCCTTAGAGGGCAATAAATACACAACACTTCTGAGTGATCACCTTCAACCTATGGTGAAACATTTCTATCCTGATGGGAGTTGTCTATTTTCCAGGATGTCAATGCCTCCATCCACAGGGCACGAGTGTTCACTGAATGGTTTTGATGAGCATGAAAACGATGTAAACCATATTCCGTGGCCGTCTCAGTCCCCAGATCTCAACACAATTGAACACTTATGCTATTTTCTGTCCCGAGATGCCACTCATCAGTCAGTTGAAGCTAACTGCTAATTTAGCTAGCTAAGCTGTTAGCCGTCAAGCTAACTAAGATAGCTTTCTCCACCACTGTCTCTACAACATGGATTAACATGGAGGCTTCCCCGTTCAGAGGGAGAGATTAGTGTTTCCTGTAGGAGTTCTGCTTACTATGCACTTTCCAGGACAATGTGGACCGACCAATCAGCACAATCTGCTGGGGAAACCACGTCCACCTTCTCTTTCTCTAGACCACAGGCTGAACGTCGTTCTGATATGGTGAGAGAATCACCACCCTGACTGGCACAGGGACCTTTCCCCCCTGGGAAAATTAAAACAGGACCAACACTTCTAGAGGACTTAGCAGATGCCTCAGTCTTCGATCCTGCTATCCGCCTAATGGAAAACAGTGGTCCATGGTCAATGGAGCCTCTCTGGCTTTGGGGAGTCCGATCCAGATGTCAAGCAGCTTCCCCCCAACCCCCCCCCACCCCCCCCACCCCCTGGCTTCAGAGGGCTCCGCGCCATCGAACCCTACCCTGATTCTACCTCAGGCTCGAATCCTCCGTGCTCCCCCTCTCTTGAGGGTGTCTGAGGCTCCACCCACAATGGATTATACGGTTGAATCAGCCCCCAGAGCACATGACTCAGACTCGCAGTGACCCTCGCGTCCTCCAAAGGTGGTTTTTTGTAAGAAGCTCCATAGTATAGGGATGTGGTGGTCGCGTAAGCAAGGACCCACTGCTTTCCTGTGGACATACTGTAGATCATCAGGTCTGGAATGGAATAGCACTTGACTGCTCACACAGTAGTTGGTCATGTTGGTACAAACAACATCAATCTTCACAAGTTGGAGCAATTAAAATCTGACTTCAAAGTGCTCATAGGCAGGCTAAAGGAGACCGACAAGCAGGTTTTCATTTTCGGATGGCTTTAGTCCTCTCCTCTGGATATACTACTGGCTTAAGTCCTACTGTTCCTCTATGGATTTGGAGTTCATAGAAATGTTTTACCTCTTCTGGGAGAGGCCCACATTTTACAAGAGCGATGGCTTGCATCCAAGTAGGAGAGGGGGGCGAAGGTTATCTCGAACAAGATCGAGGAGGCTTTTAAAAATCATTGACTCAGCCCAAACCCAGCTCAGGTAATGATTCAAATTGCCCCTCCTCTTTCACATGATGTCCTCTGCACCAGTAGCAAGCCTCTGATCTGATGCGCGAGGGAAGTGACATGCATTAAACGCTAATCTTTCTTGTGGCTTTCTTTTGCAAAATAGCTATGAATTAACAGACTTATTTTTGAATAGTTGTCAACATATATCATCACATTAAGGTGTAGGAGGTTCACTGTACAGTCGTGGTCAAAAGTTTTGAGAATGTCACATGTATTGGTCTTCACATAGTTCGCTGCTTCAGTGTTATGAGATATTTTTGTCAGATGTACAAGCATTCCATAAGTGTCAAAGGCTTTTATTGACAATTACATTAAGTTTATGCAAATAGTCAATATTTGCAGTGTTGACCCTTCTTTTTCAAGACCTCTGCAATCCGCCCTGGCATGCTGTCAATTAACTTCTGGGCCACATCCTGACTGATGGCAGCCCATTCTTGCATAACCAATGCATGGAGTTTGTCAGAATTTGCCGGTTTTTGTTTGTCCACCCGCCTCTTGAGGATCGACCACAAGTTCTCAATGATATTAAGGTCTGGGGAGTTTCCTGGCCATGTACCCAAAATGTCGATGTTTTGTTCCCCTAACAAGTGTATAAAATCGAGCACACAGCCATGCAATCTCCATAGACAAACATTTGCAGTAGAATGGCCTTACTGAAAAGTTTAGAGACTTTCAACGTGACACCGTCATAAGATGCCACCTTTCCAACAAGTCAGTTCGTCAAATTTCTGCCCTGCTAACGCTGCCCCGGTCAACTGTAAGTGCTGTTATTGTGAAGTGGAAACATCTAGGAGCAACAGCGGCTCAGAAGCGAAGTGTTAGGCCACACAAGCTCACAGAACGGGACCGCCGAGTGCTGATGTGCGTAGCGTGTAAAGATTGTCTGTCCTCGGTTGCAACGCTCACTACCAAGTTCCAAACTGCCTCTGGAAGCAATGTCACCACAATAACTGTTCGATGGGTGCTCCATGGCCGAGCAGCCACACACAAGCCTAAGATCACCATGCACAATGCCAAGCGTCGGCTGGAGTGGTGTAAAGCTTGCCACCATTGGACTCTGGAGCAGGGGAAACGCGTTCTCTGGAGTGATGAATTACGCTTCACCTTCTGGCAGTCCGACGGACAAATCTGGGCTACCTGCCCGAACTGTGAAGTTTGGTGGAGGAGGAATAATGGTCTGGGGCTGTTTTTCATGGTTCGGGCTAGGCCCCTAAGTTTCAGTGAAGGGAAATCTTAACGCTAAAGCATACAATGACATTCTAGATGATTTTGTGCTTCCAACTTTGTGGCAACAGTTTGGGGAAGGCCCTTTCCTATTTCAGCATGACAATGCCCCCGTGCACAAAGCAAGGTCCATACAGAAATGGTTTGTTGAGATCGATGTGGAAGAACTTGACTGGCCTGCACAGACCCCTGACCTCAACCTCATCGGACACCTTTGGCATGAATTGGAATGCCGACCACGAACCAGGCCTAATTGCCCAAAATCACTGCCAGACCTCACCAATGTTCTTGTGGCTGAATAGAAGCAAGTCCCCGCAGCAATGTTCCAACATCTAGTGGAAAGCCTTCCCAGAAGAGTGGAGGCTGTTATAGCAGCAAAGGGGGGGGCAACTCCATATTAATGCCCATGATGTTGGAATGAGATGTTGGACGAGCAGGTGTCCACATACTTTTGGTCAGGTAGAGTATGTACCTTGGATGGAGCCCCCATTGATCGTGTCCCCGCTTATAAATATCTGGGCATTTGGATAGACAAAAAGCTAGCTTTTAAAAAGCATATTGATGAGTTAGTTATTTAGTTAAGAATAAAAATGGGCTTCTTCTATAGAAATAGATCATGCCTTTTGTTAAATAGCAGAAAACAGATTATTCAGTTGACATCAGTGGAGGCTGCTGAGGGGAGGACGGCTCATAATAATGGCTGGAACGGAGCAAATGGAATGGCATCAAACACATGGAAACTATGTGAATGATGTATTTGATATCATTCCACCTATTCCACTCCAGCAGTTACCACAAGCCTCTCCACTCCAGCAGTTACCACAAGCCTCTCCACTCCAGCAGTTACCACAAGCCTCTCCACTCCAGCAGTTACCACAAGCCTCTCCACTCCAGCAGTTACCACAAGCCTCTCCACTCCAGCAGTTACCACAAGCCTCTCCACTCCAGCAGTTACCACAAGCCTCTCCACTCCAGCAGTTACCACAAGCCTCTCCACTCCAGCAGTTACCACAAGCCTCTCCACTCCAGCAGTTACCACAAGCCTCTCCACTCCAGCAGTTACCACAAGCCTCCCAATTAAGGTGCCACCAGCCTCCTGTGGTTGACATTCATACTGGTTATAGACTATGGCGATATCGTCTACATTTTGACAGTTACCTGTAGTGACCTGTAGAGGCCTGTAGTGACCTGTAGAGGCCTGTAGTGACCTGTAGTGACCTGTAGTGACCTGTAGAGGCCTGTAGTGACCTGTAGAGGCCTGTAGTGACCTGTAGAGGCCTGTAGTGACCTGTAGAGGCCTGTAGTGACCTGTAGTGATCTGTAGTAACCTGTAGTGACCTGGTATTTTCTATTTAGTTTTGATTACTAATGCTTTCCTCATAAAACATTACAGCATAGAAGGACCTTTAAGGACGTTTTGTCATGTAATAGGACGACTGTAACATCAGCTGTAAGAACGTAAGATGGCGCTGACAGACAGCTCTGTTTCTAGCTCCTAAGTGACTTTTGTCACGCCCTGGCTCTGGGGACTCTTAAATGTTGAGCCAGGGTGTGGATTTTCTATGTTTAGTTTTCTATGTTTTTTGTTCTAGATCGTTTAGTTCTATGTTGGCCAGGGTGGTTCCCAATCAGAGGCAGCTGTAGCTCGTTGTCTCTGATTGGGGCCCATACTTAGGCAGCCTGTTGGCACCAGTTAGTTTGTGGGATCTTGTTCCGTAAAGGTTTGTGTTGTTGAAACCTCAGGACTTCACGTATCGTTCGTTTTGTTGTTTTGTTCGTGTGTTGTGAACTAAATAAAATGTACGCTTATCACGCTGCGCCTTGGTTCCACGAGTCATCAGTCAACGTGCGTGACAACTTTGCAGTATTGTGTTTAGTTTTGTTGTTATTTATTACATTATTAGCACAGAATGTTTTTTGTGTTATTACATACAGCCGGAAAATAACTTTTGGATATCAGAGTGGCAGTAACTCACCAGCATTACGACCGGGAATACGACTTTCCCGGATTGGATCCTTTGTTCGTACCCCCAATTGAACTGATTCCAGAGGCGCTGGCGGCGGAGAATAGGTATTCGGAGTACGAATCAGGAGGCGTGAACACCGTCCACCACTTCCGAGAATATAACTCGCTAATGTTGAGTCTCTGGATAAGAAAGTAGACGAGCTCAGGGCGAGGATCTCCTTCCAAAGAGACATCACGGACTGTCACATACTCTGTTTCACGGAATCATGGCTCTCTCGGGATATACTGTCCACGTCCATACAGCCAGCTGGGTTCTCAGTACATCGCGCAGACAGGAATAAAGAACTCTCCGGGAAGAAGAAAGGTGTATGTTTTATGATTAACTACTCATGGTGTGATTATAATAACGTACAGGAACTCAAGTCCTTTTGTTCACCCGACCTAGAATACCTCACAATCAAATGACGACCGTATTACCTCAGAAGAGAATTCTCTTCGGTTATAGTCCCAGCCGTGTATATTCCCCCTCAAGCCGATACCACGACGATCCTCAAGGAACTACACTGGACTTTATGCAAACTGTAAACCACATATCCTGAGGCCGCATTTATTGTAGCTGGGGATTTTAAGAAAGCAAATTTGAGGAAACTACCAAAGTTCTATCAACACATTGCCTGTAGTACTTGCTCTCAAAAACTCTCAACTACTGTTACTCTCACTTCCGGGATGGCTCCTCCGCTCTCCCTTCGGCAAATCAGATAACGACTCCATTCTTCTCCTCCCTTCCTATAGGCAGAAACTCAAACAAGAAGTACCCGTGCTAAGGTCTATTCACTGCTGACCAATCAGAATCCATGCTTCAAGATTGTTTTGATAAAGCGGACTGGGATATGTTCCAGGTAGCCTCTGAGAATAACATAGACGTATACACTGACACGGTGACTGAGTTCATCAGGAAGTGTATAAGGGATGTTGGTCCCACTGTGACTATTAAAACCTCCCCAAACCAGAAACCTTGGATAGACGGCAGCATTCATGCAAAACTGAAAGCGCGAAACACCGTATTTAACCTCTTCATCACTAGGCACCTGGCTAAAGTGCCTGCCTCGAAAATGCATGCCCAAATTGAATAGAGTATATCTCCAAAACAACAAGGGCTATCAACATAATATTGGTAGCAAATTGAAAGGTAACACATGTGAGATGTATCTTGAAGTGAAATTATTAATGTGGGTGTTACTGTGACAGAGTACATGAAGCTAGAACACAGCATAAATTGGGAGGTTTTGATTCCGCCTGAAAGTAACTTCAGGTTTTATAGAGAATAATTTATTGGACTTATGCAGCTGCAGCCCCTAAACACTATGGGACCATAGCCCAATATCCGATGAGTACTTATGTGAAGTTTGATGCCAATAAAGTAAAGGAAACCAAAGTTGTAGGGGTTTTAGTTTAAGTATGTTTAGGCGGATTACCAAATGGAGACATTTGGGTAGATTTGGGCACCATCAGTGCCATTTGACTTTTATCAGGTACCAGACAGCAAAAGGCGTTTAATTCCACTAACATATTATCACTATATGTGTACATTCCATCAAAATACAACTGTTATGGTGTTGTTTCCCATGTTCTCCCAGACCTCTAAACGTGTTCCCATTAAAATAAACCATACAATGGGAAAGTTTCACTCCAAACTGAGCAGATTTATTAGAAACTATAAACAACACATTTAAAAACAAAAATTACACACATCCCAAAACTGTAAACAATGATATTGTGTCGTTGGGTGGGTTGTCACACAAAATGTAGACCCTTTTTTCTCTTCTCTATTATGCCACCTATCTTCTTCTTCCTCTTCTTCCTCCCCGACTCTTGGAGTGGCAGGCCTACCTCCACCACGCTGACTTGGAGAAAGCTTTTCCTTTTCTTTTGGGTTGAGGGCTCTTTACAGGGGACTCAGTGTCCGATGAAGACCGTGATATTTTAGAATGTATGTTTTGTACTCACACAATAAATTAGTAATAGTAGTATTAGAAGTAATAAATAACAATGGGATTACATCCTCTTCTGATGCTTGAGCAGGGCCCTGGACACGATAACCTTCCATCTCGTCGTTGGGGTCTGGTTCGTCCGGTCTAAGCAGGTACTCATCAATGGGGATACATGGAGTCCAACTTTCATCTGTTACAATTAATAACGCCTCTGTAACTGTATATTTGTTACTAGAGCCTGCCATATTTGAATAAACTTTGCATTTTACCTCCGAAATTCTAGTGTTGTGGTGCGCTCTGCGTAACCGTGCGTAATGCAGCAAGTCAACTAATATGAGACAATGAGGTGCGCACCTGGATATTTCAACAACCGGTTGGTCGATTTTGACATGTGACCCCTCTATCGAAAGCTTATGATCAGTATAATTAAATGAGAACAATGACAAACCACCGGGATTGCATCATATATCCAGAAGATGGCGACAAAACAGTGCCTGTTGTGATTGAACCAAACTACTGACTTCATCTTCAAACACATTGTTGGCCATGTAAATCGATGGAAACTCATTGAAATCGACTCAGAATGAGAGAGAGACCCTAGAGTATCTTTTCAAGTGGTTTTATTCAATCAGACACTACTTTTGGTAACAGAAACAACAAAGGTAAGACGCAGTTTGTTGTTGTGATAAAAAATGGAAGTTTGTTACTGACGTTCTTTGATTAATAGTTTAGTGAGTGTTGGTCATATAGGAACATGACTGTTGGAATCTGTGAGGTAGCAGCTTTTGAATGGCGTATCGTTTGTGTAGATAGGTTGAGAAAAATACGTTATCTGTCTACGAATATACGGGCATGCACGGTTACAGTACTGGTTTTGCTATATGCTTATACATTTGCTTGGAGTCTGAATATTATTTCATTTGGGCAACAACAGTTTAGCTATATTCACAGTTGAGACGCTTCTCGTTCCAGTAGTGGATAACATTCAGGTATTCACATGTTTAAAAACCGTACTACGCCATCGTTTGAGATTGCGGGAGGAGTACCCCGGATATGGGGAACCTCGTGATGAAGAGGATAACAATGGCAAGGTGACAAGGAATATGGTCGAATACAAACAGTGTAGTTATTCCCTCCTTAAGGCAATCAAACAGGGAAAACGTCAGTACAGAGACAAAGTGGAGTCGCAATTCAACGGCTCAGACACAAGATTTATGTGGCAGGGACTCCAGACAACCACGGATTACAAAGGGAAAACCAGCCACATCGCGGACACCGACGTCTTGCTCCCAGACAAGCTAAACACCTTCTTCGCCTGCTTTGAGGATAACACAGTGCCACCGATGCGGCCTGCTCCCTAAGACTGTGTGCTCTCGTTCTCCGTGGCCGACGTGAGTAAGACATTTAAGTGTGTTAACCCTCGAAGGCTGCTGGCCCAGACGGCATCCCTAGCTGCATCCTCAGAGCATGACGCAGACCAGCTGGCTGGAGTGTTTACAGACCTATTCAATCTCTATCCCAGTCTGCTGTCCCCACCTGCTTCAAGACGTCGATCATTGTTCCTGTACCCAAGAAAACGAAGGTAACTGAACTTAATGACTATCACACAGTAGCACTCACTTCTGTCATCATGAAGTGCTTTGAGAGGCTAGTTAAGGATCATATCACCTCTACCTTACCTGTCACCCTAGACCCACTTCAATTTGCCCCAATAGATCCACAGACGATGCAATCGCCATCACACTGCACACTGCTGTATCCCATCTGGACAAGAGGAATACCTATGTGAGAATGCTGTTCATTGACTATAGCTCAGCCTTCAACACCATAGTACCCTCAAAGCTCATCATCAAGCTCGAGGTCCTGGGTTTGAACCCCGCCCTGTGCAACTGGGTCCTGGACTTCCTGAAGGGTCACCCCCAGGTGGTGTATGTAGGAAACAACACCTCCACTTCGCTGATCCTCAACACAGGGGCCCCACAAGGGTGCGTGCTCAGCCCCCTCCTGTACTCCCTGTTCACCCATGACTGCGTGGCCAAGCACGTCTCCAACTCAATCATCAAGTTTGCAGATGACACAACAGTAGTAGACCTGATTACCAACAATGATGAGACAGCCTACAGGGAGGAGGTGAGGTTCCTGGCGGAGTGGTGCCAGGAAAATAACCTCTTCCTCAACGTCAACAAAACGAAGGAGCTGATCGTGGACTTCGGGAGACAGCAGAGGGAGCACGCCCCCATCCACATCGACTTGGCCACAGTGGAGAAGGTCAAAAGCTTCCGGTTCATCTGCGTACACATCACTGATAATCTGATATGGTCCACCCACGCAGACAGTGTGGTGAAGAAGGCGCAACAGCGCCTCTTCAACCTCAGGAGACTGAAGAAATTCGGCTTGGCCCCTAAGACACTCACAAACTTTTACAGATACACTATTGAGAGCATCCTGTTGGGCTGTATCACCGCCTGGTACGGCAACTGCACCGTCCGCAACTGCAGGGCTCTCTACAGGGTGGTGCGGTCTGCCCAACGCATCACCAGGGGCACACTGAATGCCCTCCAGGACAGTTACTGCACCCGATGTCACAGGAAGGCCAAAAAGATCATAAATTACTCAACCACCCGAGCCACGGCTTGTTCAGCCCACTATCATAAACAACAGCTGGTGCATAAAATCTAATACTAAGGAAGTCTCGAGGTTTTGCTCGCCTGAGGTAGAGTTTCTCATGATAAGCTGTAGACCACACTATTTACCAAGAGAGTTTTCATCTATATTTTTCATAGCTGTCTTTTTTACCACCACAAACCGATGGTGGCACTAAGATTACACTCAATGAGCTATATAAGGCCATTAGCAAAGAGGAAAATGCTCATCCAGAGGCAGCACTCCTAGTGGCCGGGGACTTTAATGCAGGCAAACTAAAGCATGTTAAATGTGCAACCAGAGGGGAAAAATTCCTGCTTATAGGCAAAAACTGAAGCAGGAAGCACCAGTGACTCAGTTAATAAGGAAGTGGTCAGATGAAACAGATGCTAAGCTACAAGACTGTTTTGCTAGCACAGACTGGAACATGTTCCAGGATTCTTCCGATAGCATTGAGGAGTACACCACATCAGTCACTGGCTTCATAAATAAGTGCATCGATGACGTCGTCCCCACAGTGACCGTACGTAAATACCCCAACCAGAAGCCATGTATTACAGGCAACATCCGCACTGAACTAAAAGGTAGAGCTGCCGCTTTCAAGGAGCGGGATTCTAACCCGGACACTTATAAGAAATCCTGCTATGCCCTCCGACGAACCATCAAACAGGCAAAGAGTCAATACAGGACTAAGATTGAATCGTACTACACAAGCTCTGATGCTCGTCGGATGTGGCAGGGCTTGCAAACTATTGCAGACTACAAAGGGAAGCACAGCCGTGAGCTGCCCTGTGACACAAGCCTACCAGTCGAGGTAAATCACTTCTATGCTCGCTTCGAGGCAAGCAACAATGAAGCATGCATGAGAGCATCATATGTTCCGGATGACTATGTGATCACGCTCTCCGTAGCCGATGTGAGTAAGACTTTTAAGCAGGTCAACATTCACAAGGCAGCAGGGCAAGACGGATTACCAGGACGTGTACTCCGAGCATGTGCTGACCAACTGGCAAGTGTCTTCACCGACAATTTCAACATGTCCCTGACTGAGTCTGTAATACCAACATGTTTCAAGCAGACCACCATAGTCCCTGTGCCCAAGGACACTAAGGTAACCTGCCTAAATGACTACCAACCCGTAGCACTCACGTCTGTAGCCATGAAGTGCTTTGAAAGGCTGGTCATGGCTCACATCAACACCATTTTCCCAGAAACCCTAGACCCACTCCAATTTGCATACCGCCCCAACAGATCCACAGATGATGCAATCTCTATTGCACTCCACACTGCCCTTTCCCACCTGGACAAGAGGAACACCTACGTGAGAATGCTGTTCATTGACTACAGCTCAGCGTTCAACACCATAGTGCCCTCAAAGCTCATCACTAAGCTAAGGACCCTGGGACTAAACACCTCCCTCTGCAACTGGATCCTGGACTTCCTGACGGGCCGCCACCAGGTGGTAAGGGTAGGTAACAACACATCTGCCACGCTGATCCTCAACACAGGGGCCCCTCAGGGGTGCGTGCTCAGTCCCCTCCTGTACTCCCTGTTCACCCATGACTGCATGGCCAGGCACGACTCCAACACCGTCATTAAGTTTGCTGATGACACAGCAGTGGTAGGCCTGATCACCGACAACGATGAGACTATAGGGAGCAGGTCAGAGACCTGGCAGTGTGGTGCCTGGACAACAACCTCTCCCTCAACATGATCAAGACAAAAGAGATGATTGTGGCCCACAAGGAAAAAAAGAGGACTGAGCACGCCCCCATTCTCATCGACGGGGCTGTATTGGAACAGGTTGTGAGCTTCAAGTACCTTGGTGTCCACATCACCAACAAACTATCATGGTCCAAACACACCAAGACAGTCGTGAAGAGGGCACAACAAAGCCCATTTCCCCTCAGGAGACTGAAAAGATTTGGCATGGGTCCTCAGATCTTCAAAAGGTTCTACAGCTGCACCATCGAGAGCAACCTGACTGGTTGCATCACCGCCTGGTATGGTAACTGCTCGGCCTCTGACCGCAAGGCACTACAGAGGGTAGTACGTACGGCCCAGTACATCACTGGGGACAAGCTTCTTGCCATCCAGGACCTCTATACCAGGTGGTGTCAGAGGAAGGCCCTAAACATTGTAAAAGACTCCAGCCACCCTAGTCATAGACTGTTCTCTCTGCTACCGCACAGCAAGTGGTACCAGAGCGCCAAGTCTAGGTCCAAAAGGCTTCTTAACAGCTTCTACCCCCAAGCCATAAGACTCCTGAACAGCTAATCATGGCTACCCGGACTATTTGCACTGCCCCCCCACCCCTTCTCTTACGCTGCTGCTACTCTGTTTATTATTTATGCATAGTCACTTTAACTCTACCCACATGTACATATTACCTCAATTACCTCGACTAACCGGTACCCCCGCACATTGACTCTGCACCGGTACCTCCTGTATATAGCCTCCCTACTGTTATTTTATTTTACTGCTGCTCTTTAATTATTTGCTATTTTTATTTTTTACTTATATATTTTTTACTTAACACTTAAAACTGCATTGTTGGTTATGGGCTTGTAAGTAAGCCTGTTGTATTCGGCTCATGTGGCAAATACAATTTGATTTGAAGGATAGGTCAGTACAGGTGCATCAAAGTTGGGACGGAGAGACTGAAAACAGCTTCTATCTCCAGGCCATCAGACTGTTAAATAGCCATCCCTAGCCAGCCTCCACCCAGTTACCCTGCTCCTTAAAGGCAGGTACTTAGACATGGATACACTGGTCACTTGAATAATGTTTACATTACTCATTTCATATGTATATACTGTATTCTACTGTATTTTAGTGAATGCCACTCCGACATTGCTCGTCCTAATATTTATATATTTCTTAATTCCGTTATTTTACTTTGAGATGTGTGTTTATTGTTGTGAATTGTTAGATATTACTGCACTGTTGGAGCTAGGAACAAAAGTTTTTAGCTACACCCGCAATAACATCTGCTAAATATGTGACCTATGCAATGGCTTGCGAAAGTTTCACCCCCCTTGGCATTTTTCCTATTTTGTTGCCTTACAACCTGGAATTAAAATGGATATTTTGGGGGGGTTGTATCATTTGATTTACACAACATGCCTACCACTTTGAAGATGCAAAATATGTTTTATTGTGAAACAAACAAGAAATAAGACAAAAAAAACAGAAAACTTGAGCGTGCATAACTATTCACCCCCCCCCCCCCCCCCCCCCCCCCCCCCCCCCCCAAAGTCAATACTTTGTAGAGCCACCTTTTGCAGCAAATACAGCTGCAAGTCTCTTGGGGTATGTCTCTATAAGCTTGGCACATCTAGCCACTGGGATTTTGGCCCATCCTTCAAGGCAAAACTGCTCCAGCTCCTTCAAGTTGGATGGGTTCCGCTGGTGTCCAGCAATCTTTAAGTCATACCACAGATTCTCAATTGGATTGAGGTCTGGGCTTTGACTAGGCCATTCCAAGATATTTAAACGTTTCCCCTTAAACCACTCGAGTGTTGCTTTAGCAGTATGCTTAGGGTCATTGTCCTGCTGGAAGGTGAACCTCCGTCCCAGTCTCAAATCTCTGGAAGACTGAAACAGGTTTCCCTCAAGAATGTCCCTGTATTTAGCGCCATCCATCATTCCTTTAGTTTTGACAAGTTTCCCAGTCCCTGCCGATGAAAAACATCCCCACAGCATGATGCTGCCATCACCATGCTTCACTGTGGGGATGGTGTTCTCGGGGTGATGAGAGGTGTTGGGTTTGCACCAGACATAGCGATTTCCTTGATGGCTACAAAGCTAAATTTTAGTCTCATCTGACCAGAGTACCTTCTTCCATATGTTTGGGGAGTCTCCCACATGCCTTTTGGCAAACACCAAACTTTAATTTTTTTTCTTTAAGCAATGGCTTTTTTTGGGCCACTCTTCCGTAAAGCCCAGCTCTGTGGAGTGTATGGCTTAAAGTGGTCCTATTGACAGATACTCCAATCTCCGCTGTGGAGCTTTGCAGCTCCTTCAGAGTTATCTTTGGTCTCTTTGTTGCCTCTCTGATTAATGGCCTCTTTGCCTGGTCCGTGAGTTTTGGTGGGCGGCCCTCTCTTGGCAGGTTTGTTGTGGTGCCATATTTTTTTAATTTTTCAATACATTTATTTAATGGTTCTCCGTGGGATGTTCAAAGTTTCTGATAATTTTTTATAACCCAACCCTGATCTGCACTTCTCCCCAACTTTGTCCCTGACCTGTTTGGAGAGCTCCTTGGTCTTCGTGGTGCCGCTTGCTTGGTGGTGCCCCTTGCTTAGTGTAATGAATACTCGGACAGAGTGGTAAGATCCAATCGCAGAATCGCGATGCTTTATTAGAGTACAGACAAGGGAATAGCTTAATCGTGGTCGGGCGGGCTGTGGTCAAAACCGGGCCAGGCAGAGACAGGCAGAGGTACCAAGGGAGCGGGCTTAGTCGTAGTTGAGGTCACAGGCACAGGATCAGAGAACGGTAATCACTGGGGTAGACAGGTAGAGGATTAAGCAATTCGGGGAGTCAAACAACAAGGCACAGGTCGGATACACGGGTAATCAAAAACAACAAACTCTCTCTCTCTCTCGGAACAAAACGCTTAGCAAGTCACAATGGAACAATACCTCGCACCGACTGAACTTCTGAGCACACCTTAAATCCTACACTAATTACTGACAGGTGTGCTCAGAACTCAGGTGAACCAGATCGAGTCTGATGACTCCCCCTCTCTGTAGATCGGGGAAGTGTCAGACTCTGTCTAGACCCAGCCAACCCCCGATCCCTTACAGTATCCCCCTCCCCAGGGCCGGCTCCTGACGGCCTTCTACCTCTACCGGGTGGTCTTCCTCTGGGTCGGGGTCCGGGATGATCTGGGTGTTCAGCGTGGAAAGTGGCCTTGAGAGTGGGGTCTAGTATGTCCTTAGCAGGGACCCAGGACCGTTCCTCCGGTCTATATCCCTCCCAGTCCATGAGATATTCGATGCCCCCTCGTCTCCGTCTTGACTCCAGTATCTCGTGGACTGTATAGGTGGTGTCCTGTTCATCCTCCAAAGGTGGTGTAGTAGGTTGTTGAGCGATTGGTGGGTACATCGGGCTATAATGGACAGGTTTCAACAGGGAGACGTAGATGGGTGAATGGCCCCTTGCTGTAGTGCCTCATCAATATACTTGCTCATTGATTCTCGTTCCGGCTGTGACAAAGGGTAGATTCGTCCGCGAGGAGGTGTAGCCCCGGATAGCAGATCAATTGCACAATCCCAGGCCCGATGCGGTGGTAACACGGTAGCCCTCTCCTTGGAGAACACCTGCGCGTAATCCTGGTACTCTGTAGGAACAACAGTAGACACCGCACCCTTCGCATCCTCCACAGTAGACGTTTTGCAAGGTAAAATGAGGCACTCTGCCCTACATACCTCACTCCAAGCATTGATATCGCCAGATCTCCAGGAGATGACCGGATCATGGGTAACGAGCCAGGGGTGGCCGAGGACTAGCGGCTTCCGTGGAGCGGAGATGACGAACAGAATGATGTTCTCATGGTGCAGGGAGCCCACTTGTAATTTGATTTCCTCGGTACGGTGCGTAATGAACCCAGTGCCCATGGGCTCACCGTCTAGCGCGTTGACTCGCAGGGGAGGTTGAATTGGGATAAGTTGAACTCCCAACTCCTCAGCAAGACCCATATCCAGAAAGCTGGCAGCCGCTCCGGAATCAATAAGTCCTTCCAACCTGCGCACTTTCTCTCTGACAGATAAGGTAACTGGCACATACATTTGTTTGGATGTAATGTTCAAAACTGGAGTCTCACTCACCGGTTTGGCAGTTCCGAGGCGATATCCTGGGGTACGGTTTGGTCGTACCGGACATTGACTAACGAAATGACCCAACTGACCACAATACAGGCATAGTCCGTCTTGCCGACGTTGTTGTCTCACCGACCCTTGTAGAGGTGACCGTCCCAGTTGCATAGGTTCCTCCTCAGATTCTCTCCTCCACTCTGTCGATTGCTGAGGACCAGTAATCGAGGGCTCCCGGACTGTGGATACCTTGTGTTGCACTATCAGATTATCAATAGAGATGGCTATTTTGATAAATTCATGTAGCGCAGTGATATCTCCTCGACAAGCCAACTCAGTCTGTACGTCCTTTGCGCAGCCCTCTTCGGAAAACGGTGAGCAAAGCCGTCTTGCTCCATCCGCTACCGGCTGCTATAGTACGGAACTCTAAAGCGTAGTCGGCTACGGTGCGACGGCCCTGCTGAAGTTCGCATAGTTGGTCTCCCACACTACGCCCAGATACTGGGTGGTCGAACACCTCCTGGAACAGTCTCTTGAACTGAACTTCCGCATTCAACTCGGGAACCTCAGCTGCCCAAAGCGCAGTAGCCCAATCCAGTGCTCTTCCCGTTAGTAGAGAAATCATGAAATCCACCCTGCTACGGTCATCGGGAAACATAGTACGATTATACGACATATACAGGGACGTCTGAAGTAGAAACCCCTGACATTTGCCAGGTTCCCCGTCGTACCTAGTCGGTAGAGAAATCGGAGGTGTAGGACGAGGACTGACCGTGCTCGGGGTGGTGCCTTCAGCTGCACCAGTGTTGAGTAGCTGTAGGAGTTCATCCATGCGTTTCTCCTGTATCTCCCATCGCCTCTGTAATTCCGCTGGATCCATGGTAATGGCGAGGTATTCTGTAATGAATACTCGGACAGAGTGGTAAGATCCAATCGCAGAATCGCGATGCTTTATTTGAGTACAGACAAGGGAATAGCTTAATCGTGGTCGGGCGGGCTGTGGTCAAAACCGGGCCAGGCAGAGACAGGCAGAGGTACCAAGGGAGTCCCTTACACTTAGTGGTGTTGCAGACTCTGGGGCCTTTCAGAACAGGTGTATATATACTGTGATCATGTGGCACTTAGATTGCACACAGGTGGACTTTATTTAACTAATTAGTTGACTTCTGAAGGTAATTGGTTGCACCAGATCTTATTTAGAGGCTTCCTAGCAAAGGGGGTGAATACATATGCACGCACCACTTTTCCGTTATTATTTTTTTCGAATTTTTGGAAACAAGTAATTTTTTTCATTCCACTTCACCAATTTGGACTATTTTGTGTATGTCCATTACATGAAATCCAAATACAAATCCATTTAAATTACAGGTTGTAATGCAACAAAACAGGAAAAAATGCCAAGGGGGATGAATACTTTTGCAAGGCACTGTACAATTGGTTTTGATTTGACATCATAGGAGCTGTGACATCATAGCAGCTGTGACATCATAACAGCTGTGACATCATAGCAGCTGTAGCATCATAGCAGCTGTGACATCATAGGAGCTGTGACATCATAGCAGCTGTGACATCATAACAGCTTTGACATCATAGCAGCTGTGACATCATAGGAGCTGTGACATCATAACAGCTTTGACATCATAGCAGCTGTGACATCATAGGAGCTGTGGCATCATAACAGCTGTGACATCATAGCAGCTGTGACATCATAGGAGCTGTGACATCATAACAGCTGTGACATCATAGCAGCTGTAACATCCTTTATAGAAGCAGTTGCAGCAGTAGAGGATTGGTCCCTTTCATAATGTGTGCATCCTAAATGGCTCCCTATACACCAGTGCATTCTGAAAGTATTCAGACCCCTTGACTTTTTCCACATTTTGATACGTTACAGCCTTATTCTAAAACAGATTGAATTAAATATTTTCCTCATCAATGTACACACAATACCCCATACTGACAAAGTGAAAATAGGTTTTTTAAAATGTTTGCAAATGTATTAAAAATACAAAACTGAAAGACCTTATTTACATAAACATTCAGACTCAAAATTGAGCTCAGGTCAAATCAAATCAAATCAAATTTTATTGGTCACATGCGCCGAATACAACAGGTGCAGACATTACAGTGAAATGCTTACTTACAGCCCTTAACCAACAGTGCATTTATTTTAAACAAAAAAAGTAAAAATAAAACAACAACAAAAAAAGTGTTGAGAAAAAAAGAGCAGAAGTAAAATAAAGTGACAGTAGGGAGGCTATATATATAATAAAATAAAGTGACAGTAGGGAGGCTATATATACAGGGGGGTACCGTTGCAGAGTCAATGTGCGGGGGCACCGGCTAGTTGAGGTAGTTGAGGTAATATGTACATGTGGGTAGAGTTAAAGTGACTATGCATAAATACTTAACAGAGTAGCAGCAGCGTAAAAAGGATGGGGTGGGGGGGGGCAGTGCAAATAGTCCGGGTAGCCATGATTAGCTGTTCAGGAGTCTTATGGCTTGGGGGTAGAAGCTGTTGAGAAGTCTTTTGGACCTAGACTTGGCACTCCGGTACCGCTTGCCGTGCGGTAGCAGAGAGAACAGTCTATGACTAGGGTGGCTGGAGTCTTTGACAATTTTGAGGGCCTTCCTCTGACACCGCCTGGTATAGAGGTCCTGGATGGCAGGGAGCTTTGCCCCAGTGATGTACTGGGCCGTACGCACTACCCTCTGTAGTGCCTTGCGGTCAGAGGCCAAGCAGTTGCCATACCAGGCGGTGATGCAACCAGTCAGGATGCTCTCGATGGTGCAGCTGTAGAATTTTTTGAGGATCTGAGGACCCATGCCAAATCTTTTTAGTCTCCTGAGGGGGAATAGGCTTTGTCGTGCCCTCTTCACGACTGTCTTGGTGTGTTTGGACCATGATAGTTCTTTGGTGATGTGGACACCAAGGAACTTGAAGCTCTCAACCTGTTCCACTACAGCCCCGTCGATGAGAATGGGGGCGTGCTCAGTCCTCTTTTTTTTCCTGTAGTCCACAATCATCTCCTTTGTCTTGGTCACGTTGAGGGAGAGGTTGTTGTCCTGGCACCACACGGCCAGATCTCTGACCTCCTCCCTATAGGCTGTCTCATCGTTGTCGGTGATCAGGCCTACCACTGTTGTGTCGTCGGCAAACTTAATGATGGTGTTGGAGTCGTGCCTGGCCATGCAGTCATGGGTGAACAGAGAGTACAGGAGGGGACTGAGCACGCACCCCTGAGGGGCCCCCGTGTTGAGGATCAGTGTGGCAGATGTGTTGTTACCTATCCTTACCACCTGGGGGCGGCCCGTCAGGAAGTCCAGGATCCAGTTGCAGAGGGAGGTGTTTAGTCCCAGGATCCTTAGCTTAGTGATGAGCTTAGAGGGCACTATGGTGTTGAATGCTGAGCTGTAGTCAATGAATAGCATTCTCACGTAGGTGTTCCTCTTGTCCAGGTGGGAAAGGGCAGTGTGGAATGCGATAGAGATTGCATCATCTGTGGATCTGTTGGGGCGGTATGCAAATTGGAGTGGGTCTAGGGTTTCTGGGATTATGCTGTTGATGTGAGCCATGACCAGTCTTTCAAAGCACTTCATGGCTACAGACGTCAGTGCTACGGGTCGGTAGTCATTTAGGCAGGTTATCTTAGAGTTCTTGGGCACGGGGACTATGGTGGTCTGCTTGAAACATGTTGGTATTACAGACTCAGTCAGGGACATGTTGAAAATGTCAGTGAAGACACTTGCCAGTTGGTCAGCACATGCTCGGAGTACACGTCCTGGTAATCCGTCTGGCCCTGCGGCCTTGTGAATGTTGACCTGCTTAAAAGTCTTACTCACATCGGCTACGGAGAGCGTGATCACATAGTCGTCCGGAACAGCTGGTGCTCTCATGCATGCTTCAGTGTTGCTTGCCTCGAAGCGAGCATAGAAGTGGTTTAGCTCGTCTGGTAGGCTTGTGTCACTGGGCAGCTCGCGGCTGTGCTTCCCTTTGTAGTCTGTAATAGTTTTCAAGCCCTGCCACATCCGACGAGCGTCAGAGCCAGTGTAGTATGATTCAATCTTAGACCTGTATTGACTCTTTGCCTGTTTGATGGTTCGTCGGAGGTCATAGCGGGATTTCTTATAAGCGTCCGGGTTAGAGTCCCGTTCCTTGAAAGCGGCAGCTCTACCCTTTAGCTCAGTGCGGATGTTTCCTGTAATCCATGGCTTCTGGTTGGGGTATGTACGTACGGTCACTGTGGGGACGACATCATCGATGCACTTATTGATGAAGCCAGTGACTGATGTGGTGTACTCCTCAATGCTGTCTGAAGAATCCCGGAACATGTTCCAGTCTGTGCTAGCAAAACAGTCCTGTAGCTTAGCATCTGCGTCATCTGACCACTTTTTTATTAACCGAATCACTGGTGCTTCCTGCTTCAGTTTTTGCTTATAAGCAGGAATCAGGAGGATAGAGTTAGCTTTGCCAAATGGAGGGCGAGCTTTGCCAAATGGAGGGCGAGGGAGAGCTTTGTATGCGTCTCTGTGTGTGGAGTAAAGGTGGTCTAGAGTTTTTTCCCCTCTGGTTGCACATTTAACATGCTGGTAGAAATTAGGTAGAATGGATTTAAGTTTCCCTGCATTAAAGTCCCCGGCTACTAGGAGCGCTGCATCTGTATGAGCGTTTTCCTGTTGATTAATGGCCTTGTACAACTCATTCAGTGCAATCTTAATGCCAGCATTGGTTTGTGGTGGTAAATAGACAGCTATGAAAAATATAGATGAAAACTCTCTTGGTAAATAGTGTGGTCTACAGCTTATCATAAGATACTCTACCTCAGGCGAGCAAAACCTAGAGACTTCCTTAGTATTTGATTTTGTGCACCAGCTGTTGTTTACAAATATACAGAGACCGCCACCCCTTGTCTTACCAGAGTCTGCCGTTCTGTCCTGTCGATGTAGCGTATAGCCTGCTAGCTGAATGTTATCATTGTTGTCGTTCAGCCACGACTCCGTGAAACATAAGATATTACAGTTTTTAATGTCCCGTTGGTAGGATAACTGTAATCTTAAATCGTCAATTTTATTCTCAAAAGATTGAACGTTGGCTAATAGGATTGATGGGAGAGGCAGTTTACTCGCTCGCCGTCGGATCCTTACAAGGCACCCGGATCTGCGTCCGCGATATCTCCGTCTCTTCCTCACGCGAATGACGGGGATCTGGGCCTTGTCGGTTGTCTGTAGGATATCCTTCGCGAACGCCTCGTTGAAGAAAAAATCTTCGTCCAATGCGAGGTGAGTAATCGCTGTCCTGATATCCAGAAGCTCTCTTTGGTTATAAGAGACGATGGCAGAAACATTATGTACAAAATAGATTACAAATAACGCGGAAAAACACACATAATAGTACAATTGGTTAGAGGGCTGTAAAACGGCAGCCATCTTCTCCGGCGCTGTTTGGTCAGCAGTGCATCCTGCAGTGCATCCTGTTTCCATTGATCATCCTTGAGATGTTTCTACAACTTGATTGGAGTCCACCTGTGGTAAATTAAATTGATTGGACATGATTTGGAAAGGCACACACCTGTTTATATAAGGTCCCACAGTTGACAGTACATGTCAGAACAAAAACCAAGCCATGAGGTCGAAGGAATTGTCCGTAGAGCTCCGAGACAGGATTGTGCCGAGGCACAGATCTGGGGAAGGGTACCAACAAATGTTTGCAGCATTGAAGATCCCCAAGAACACAGTGGCCTCCATCATTCTTAAATGGAAAAAGTTTCGAACCACCAAGACTCTTCCTAGAGCTGGCTGCCCGGCCAAACTGAGCAATCGGGGGAGAAGGGCCTTGGTCAGGGAGGTGACCAAGAACCTGATGGTCACTCTAACAGAGCTCCAGAGTTCCTCTGTGTAGATGGGAGAACCTTCCAGAAGGACAACCATCTCTGCAGCACTCCACCAATCAGGCCTTTATGGTAGAGTGGCCAGACGGAAGCCACTCCTCAGTAAAAGGCACATGACAGCCCGCTTGGAGTTTGCCAAAAGGCACCTAAAGACTCTTAGACCATGAGAAACAAGATTCTCTGGTCTGATGAAACCAGGATTGAACTCTTTGGCCTGAATGCCAGTGTCACGTCTGGAGGAAACCTGGCAAAATCCCTACGGTGAAGCATGGTGGTGGCAGTATCATGCTGTGGGGATGTTTTTCAGCAGCAGGGACTGGGAGACTAGTCAGGATCGATGGAAAGATGAACGGAGCAAAGTACAGAGAGATCCTTGATGAAAACCTGCTCAGGACCTCAGACTGGGGCGAAGGTTCACCTTCCAACAGGACAACGACCCTAAGCACACAGCCAAGATAATGCAGGAGTGGCTTCGGGACAAGTCTCTGAATGTCCTTGAGTGGCCCAGCCAGAGCCCAGACTTGAACCCGATCTAACGTCTCTGGAGAGACCTGAAAATAGCTGTTCAGCGACGCTCCCCATCCATCCTGACAGAGCTTGAGAGGATCTGCAGAGAAGAATGGGAGAAACTCCCCAAATACAGGTGTGCCAATCTTGTAGCGTCATACCCAAGAAGACTCGAAGTTGTAATCGTTGCCAAAGGTGCTTGAACAATGTACTGAGTAAAGGGTCTGAATACTTGATTTTTAATAAATTGGCACAAAAAAAAAAATTATATATATATATATATACTGTTTTGCTTTGTCATTATGGGGTGTTGTGTGTAGATGAGGGGAAAAACAATTTAATCAATTTTAGAATAAGACTGTAATGTAACAAAATGTGAAAAAAAGTCAAGGGGTCTGAATACTTTCCGAAGGCACTGTATATATATATACATACTGTAGGTTCAGAACTATATGTATGGCCTACAGAGGGAATAAGGTGCTATTTGGGACATATATAATATCATAACATATAATAACATCATAATATGATTAATAACATCATAATATGATTAATAACAGCCACCCTCTCACTGCTATAGTCTGATGTCATCATTCTGTGGAGGACACAGTGAGGAACCCTGGGTACTGGTGACAGACTGTCTGTCTCTGTATGAGATCTACCAGATAATAACGTTTCCTCTGCTAGGACCAGGCCCATAGGGAATCGGCTGCCATTTGGGATGCATTCATTTCCTCTGGTAGTTGTAGTGCTGTATAGTATTGTTCCAATCAAATAGCAATACAAATGAAGAACCTAATGTACTGAACTGAAGAACCTAATGTACTGAACTGAAGAACCTAATGTACTGAACTGAAGAACCTAATGTACTGAACTGAAGAACCTAATGTACTGAACTGAAGAACCTAATGTACTGAACTGAAGAACCTAATGTACTGAACTGAAGAACCTAATGTACTGAACTGAAGAACCTAATGTACTGAATTGAAGAACCTAATGTACTGAACTGAAGAGCCTAATGTACTGAACTGAATGACCTAATGTACTGAACTGAAGAACCTAATGTACTGAATTGAAGAACCTAATGTACTGAACTGAAGAGCCTAATGTACTGAACTGAAGAACCTAATGTACTGAACAGAAGAACCTAATGTACTGAACTGAAGAACCTAATGTACTGAACTGAAGAACCTAATGTACTGAACTGAAGAACCTAATGTACTGAACTGAAGAACCTAATGTACTGAATTGAAGAACCTAATGTACTGAACTGAAGAACCTAATGTACTGAACTGAAGAACCTAATGTACTGAACTGAAGAACCTAATGTACTGAACTGAAGAACCTAATGTACTGAATTGAAGAACCTAATGTACTGAACTGAAGAGCCTAATGTACTGAACTGAATAACCTTATGTACTGAACTGAAGAGCCTAATGTACTGAACTGAAGAACCTAATGTACTGAACAGAAGAACCTAATGTACTGAACTGAAGAACCTAATGTACTGAACTGAAGAACCTAATGTACTGAACTGAAGAACCTAATGTACTGAATTGAAGAACCTAATGTACTGAACTGAAGAACCTAATGTACTGAACTGAAGAACCTAATGTACTGAACTGAAGAACCTAATGTACTGAACTGAAGAACCTAATGTACTGAACTGAAGAACCTAATGTACTGAACTGAAGAGCCTAATGTACTGAACTGAAAAACCTAATGTACTGAACTGAAAAACCTAATGTACTGAACTGAAGAACCTAATGTACTGAACTGAAGAACCTAATGTACTGAATTGAAGCAGCATGAAATTCTTATACAGGTGATGGCAACCAACCCCAACTGTCTCACTATTCCCTATATATATATAGTGCAGTACTTTACAGGGTTCTGGTCAAAAGCAGTGCACTATATAGGGAATAGAGTGCCATTTGAGACTCAGAGGTAATATATTGAACTGAATCATTTTCATTCAGTAGGAAAGTCTCTTACAGCTGAAGGATGATTCGAACCCAACTGGCTCCCAGATCACCTCTCCCTGCCAGATATCCTCTCCCTGCCAGATATCCTCTCCCTGCCAGATATCCTCTCCCTGCCAGATATCCTCTCCCTGCCAGATATCCTCTCCCTGCCAGATATCCTCTCCCTGCCAGACCTCCTCTCCCTGTCAGATATCCTCTCCCTGCCAGATCTCCTCTACCTGCCAGACATCTCCCTGACAGACTTCCTCTCCCTCCCAGATCTCCTCTCCCTGCCAGACCTCCTCTCCCTGCCAGACCTCCTCTCCCTGCCAGACATCCTCTCCCTGCCAGATATCCTCTACCTGCCAGACATCTCCCTGACAGACTTCCTCTCCCTGCCAGACCTCCTCTCCCTGCCAGACCTCCTCTCCCTGTCAGATCACCTCTCCCTGCCAGACCTCCTCTCCCTGCCAGACCTCCTCTCCCTGTCAGATATCCTCTCCCTGCCAGATATCCTCTACCTGCCAGACATCTCCCTGACAGACTTCCTCTCCCTGCCAGACCTCCTCTCCCTGTCAGATCACCTCTCCCTCCCAGACTTCCTCTCCCTGCCAGACCTCCTCTCCCTGTCAGATCTACTCTCCCTCCCATATCTCCTCTCCCTGCCAGACCTCCTCTCCCTGCCAGACCTCCTCTCCCTGCCAGACCTCCTCTCCCTGTCAGATATCCTCTCCCTGCCAGATATCCTCTACCTGCCAGACATCTCCCTGACAGACTTCCTCTCCCTGCCAGACCTCCTCTCCCTGTCAGATCACCTCTCCCTCCCAGACCTCCTCTCCCTGCCAGACCTCCTCTCCCTGCCATCCACTTAACTGTGGTCAGCTGGGGGGAGAATCAGAGGAAGCCATTAGGTTTTAACGTGGAGCCGATTAAGAGCCGGGACTTGTTATCCTTCCCAGCTAGCTGCTGCTCTGCTCCACACATGTGTATCACATGTCAGATGTGGTAACAATGTAGCTACATCACATAAATCACTTCCTTATTCATTAGTTAATGGTCCTCTGTAGCTCAGCTGGTAGAGCACGGCACTTGTAACGCCAAGGTAGTGGGTTCGATCCCCGGGACCACCCATACACAAAAAATGTATGCACGCATGACTGTAAGTCGCTTTGGATAAAAGCGTCTGCTAAATGGCATATTATTATAGTTAGTTTCTATTGGATCTGACACTGACTCATTCAGAGGGATGAAACTCTCCCTCTACCCAGAACTTGACCCCAACCTGACCCCCCCTCTGACCCCATCCTGACCCTCCCTCTGACCCTCCCTCCAACCCCAACCTGACCCTCCCTCCAACCCCAACCTGACCCTCCCTCCGACCCCAACCTGACCCTCCCTCCGACCCCAACCTGACCCTCCCTCCAACCCCAACCTGACCCTCCCTCCAACCATAACCTGACCCTCCCTCCAACCCCAACCTGACCCTCCCTCCAACCCCAACCTGACCCTCCCTCCAACCATAACCTAACCCTCCCTCCAACCATAACCTGACCCTCCCTCCAACCCCAACCTGACCCTCCCTCCAACCCCATCCTGACCCTCCCTCCAACCCCAACCTGACCCTCCCTCCAACCCCAACCTGACCCTCCCTCCAACCATAACCTAACCCTCCCTCCAACCATAACCTGACCCTCCCTCCAACCCCAACCTGACCCTCCCTCCAACCCCATCCTGACCCTCCCTCCGACCCCAACCTGACCCCCCCTCCAACCCCAACCTGACCCCCCCTCCAACCCCAACCTGACCCTCCCTCCAACCCCAACCTAACCCTCCCTCTGCTCTGGCCCAACCATAACCTAACCCTCCCTCCGCTCTGGCCCAACCATAACCTAACCCTCCCTCTGCTCTGGCCCAACCATTACCTAACCCTCCCTCCGCTCTGGCCCAACCATTACCTAACCCTCCCTCCGCTCTGGCCCAACCATTACCTAACCCTCCCTCCGCTCTGGCCCAACCATTACCTAACCCTCCCTCCGCTCTGGCCCAACCATAACCTAACCCTCCCTCTGCTCTGGCCCAACCATAACCTAACCCTCCCTCCGCTCTGGCCCAACCATTACCTAACCCTCCCTCCGCTCTGGCCCAACCATTACCTAACCCTCCCTCCGCTCTGGCCCAACCATTACCTAACCCTCCCTCTGCTCTGGCCCAAATATAACCTAACCCTCCCTCCGCTCTGGCCCAACCATAACCTAACCCTCCCTCCGCTCTGGCCCAACCATAACCTAACCCTCCCTCCGCTCTGGCCCAACCATAACCTAACCCTCCCTCCGCTCTGGCCCAACCATTACCTAACCCTCCCTCTGCTCTGGCCCAACCATAACCTAACCCTCCCTCCGCTCTGGCCCAACCATAACCTAACCCTCCCTCCGCTCTGGCCCAACCATAACCTAACCCTCCCTCTGCTCTGGCCCAACCATTACCTAACCCTCCCTCCGCTCTGGCCCAACCATTACCTAACCCTCCCTCCGCTCTGGCCCAACCATTACCTAACCCTCCCTCTGCTCTGGCCCAAATATAACCTAACCCTCCCTCCGCTCTGGCCCAACCATTACCTAACCCTCCCTCCGCTCTGGCCCAACCACAACCCCAGAGGTGACCAAGGCACCAGGAGAGACATCACTTACATCCATGGATGGAAACCACTCCCATAATCGTTCTCTTTAACAGGAGAATCAGTGTGACCTAAATATTGACATTCATTAGCCAACTGCATGTAAAGGAAACCAGGAATAGATCCATCTGGTGTGGAGGTGTGGTGGAATTGTAGGATGCATCCAAAATGGTACCATATTCCCTATATTTGGCACTACTTTTGACAAGGGCCCATATGGCTTTGGTTAGAAGCAGTGCACTTCGTAGAGAATATGGTGCAATTTGGGACACAGGCTTAGTTTGCTAATAAACAGTCGACCACAAGGCCTGTCAGATCCTACCAGCTCTCACAGTCTCACGTCAGAATTAGACGTTCATCCATGTTTCTCAAACATCTTATTTCAAAGTTGTTCCAAACGTCAAATTTCAAAGGTTTTAAGGTTAAATTCAGGCATTAACTCCAAATTCTTAAGGTTAGGGATTAACTCTGAATGGTTAAGGTAGGGTTTAAGGTTTGGGATAGGTTTAAAACAAAAATAATTTTCTATCGCTGGATTTGAACTTGCAACCTTTAGAATCAGAGGCAGATGCATACACCCATCTGCCATCCCCGTCCTCAACACCCCAGCAAAACTACTTCAAAGTAACAGTGCTCACTGTTGCCCCTAGTGGACGGTTTCCACGTTATCTCCAAACATCCTCAGACATGGATGGATGTCAAATACTTGTTTGTATCACGGGTGACCTGGCTGGTCAGATCTGAGCTATGATCTGCAGGAGGACCGCAGGCTCCTCAGACTGTCAGATCTTAACTACGATCTGCAGGAGGACTGCAGGCTCCTCAGACTCTGCTCTATTGAGGTTAGACCGTGTTTCATCTCCTAGTGAGGCCTAAATATCATCAGACAGGAGCCTCGCTTTAAAGCATTCCCCCAGCAGCAGGGCTTACCAGCAGGAATGTGTGAAGAGAGGAGTTGGGGGGTTTTCACTGGGTTTCTAAAGGTTATTCTTCTTGAAATATTTGATCTGTATCTTTCGGTGTCTCGTTGTTTCTCGTGTTTCGTGACCCTGTGAGATGAGATGTTCGTGCAGATGAGAGAGAAATTGAATTGTGGTCTTTCTGAGAAAGAGTTGATCTGCATCCAAAAATTATCCCAGTTATCGAAAACAGACATTGTTGAAACTGGGACTGAATGAAGATAAAAATATGGCATTAGAGCATGGTGTTTTACCCAGAGAGGGTGAAAACATGCTTTGGTGTTGAAATTTCACTTCCTTATGTTATAAAATACATTTTAGCACGACAAATATGATTATTCATGTTCTGAATCTGTTGACATAGCGGTGCAGTTTTCTCCTTTTGAGGGTTTTACATTTTGTGGTCGTCATCTTGAAAGTTGTTTCTGCGGTTCGCAAAAAGCAAAATTAGCGTGACACGAGCTGAATTAAATCTAAAAGGCTTTGAAAATAAAAAGCTTGGTATATGTTCAGTGCTCCGTTGACATTTCACAGACATACGCTTGTTTTTGTAAGAAATCTTAGAAAAAGAACAGGAATTTCAAATTAAGATGAAAATACTGCGTCATGTCTCAAAATCAATATCTTACCTCTATATTGTTTAATGTCCTGCCTATTGGAGAAGAAAGATGAGTTCAATGTGAAAGTTTCAAGGTAGCCAGTGTTTCAATCCACCTAGCTGACGCCTTATCTTAGCTCATTGGTCACCATAGCAACACCCACCCGTAGTCTGCGCTCCAGCAGGTATATCTCACTGGTCATCCCCAAAGCCAACACCTCCTTTGGCCGTCATTCCTTCCAGTTCTCTGACTGGAACGAATTGCAAAAATCTCTGAAACTGGAGACTCTTATCTCCCTCACTAACTTTAAGCATCAGTTGTCAGAGCACCTTACCGATCACTGCACCTGTACACAGCCCATCTGAAATTAGCCCACCCAACTACCTCATCCCCATATTGTTATTTATTTTGCTAATTTGCACCCCAGTATCTCTATTTGCACATCATCTTCTGCACATTTTCTATTGTGTTTTTGATACAGGCCCCGTGTAGCTCAGTTGGTAGAGCATGGTGCTCGCAACGCCAGGGTTGTGGGTTCAATTCCCACGGTGGGCCAGTATGAAAAAAATATGTATGCACTAAGTCGCTCTGGATAAGAGCGTCTGCTAAATGACTAAAATGTTGACTGTACATTTTGTTTATTCCATATGTAACTCTGTTGTTGTTTTTATCACACTGCTTTGCTTTATCTTGGCCAGGTCGCAGTTGTAAATGAGAACTTGTTCTCAACTGGCTTACCTGGTTAAATATAGGTTAAATAAAAAATTTAAATTAAATGTGTCCAAAGAATTGGACACAAGGGATACATCCCAAACTGCACACTTATTCCCTATTTAGTGCACTACTTATGACCAGAGCCCATAGAGTTCTACAGTATGTAGGGAACAGAGTGCCATCTGGGACGCAGGGAAGGATTTGAATGTCCCACAGCCCTGTGTGGTCTAACCAGTAGGCTGGTTAACAGCTCAACTCTCCCACAGCCCTGTGTGGTCTAACCAGTAGGTCTGGTTAACAGCTCAAACTCTCCCACAAGCCCTGTGTGGTCTAACCAGTAGGCTGCGTTAACAGATACACCCCTGTGTGGTCTAAACCAGTAGGCTGGTTAACAGCTCACTCTCCCACGGCCCTGTGTGGTCTAACCAGTAGGCTGGTTAAACAGCTTCAAACTCTCCCAACGGCCCTGTGTGGTCTAAACCAGTAGGCCTGGTTAAACAGCTCAACTTTCCCCACAGCCCTGTGTGGTCTAAGCCAGTTAGGGCTGGTTTAAACAGCTCAACTCTCCCACAGCCCGTGTGCGGTCTAACCCAGTAGGCTGGGTTAAACAGATCAACTCTCCCACAGGCCCTGTTGTGGTCTTAACCAGTAGGCTGGTTAACAGCCTAAACTCTCCCACTACGCCCTGTGTGGTCTAACCAGTAGGCTGGTTAACACTACAGCCTGTGTGGTCTAACCAGTAGCTGGTTAACAGCCACAGCCCTGTGTGGTCTAACCAGTAGGCTGGTTAAACATGCTCAAAGCCCTGTGTGGTCTAACCAGTAGGCTGGTTAACAGCTACAGCCCTGTGTGGTCTAACCAGTAGGCTGGTTAACAGCTCAACTCTCCCACAGCCCTGTGTGGTCTAACCAGTAGGCTGGTTAACAGCTAAAGCCCTGTGTGATCTAACCAGTAGGCTGGTTAACAGCTCAACTCTCCCACAGCCCTGTGTGGTCTAACCAGTAGGCTGGTTAACAGCTACAGCCCTGTGTGGTCTAACCAGTAGGCTGGTTAACAGCTACAGCCCTGTGTGGTCTAACCAGTAGGCTGGTTAACAGCTACAGCCCTGTGTGGTCTAACCAGTAGGCTGGTTAACAGCTACAGCCCTGTGTGGTCTAACCAGTAGGCTGGTTAACAGCTAACCAAGCCCTGTGTGGTCTAACCAGTAGGCTGGTTAACAGCGACAGCCGCTGTGTGGTCTAACCAGTAGGCTGGTTAAAACAGCTACAAGCCCTGTTGTGGTCTAACCAGTAAGGCCTGGTTAACAGCTACAGCCCTGTGTGGTCTAACTCATTAGGCCAGTAGGCCTGTGTGTCTAACCAGTGGCTGTTACAGCCAACCCCCTGTTGGTTCTAACCAGTAGGCTGGTTAACAGCTCAACTCTCCCACAGCCCTGTGTGGTCTAACCAGTAGGCTGGTTAAAGCTACGCCCTGTGGTGGTCTAAACCAGTAAGGCTGGTTAAAAGCTACAGCCCTGTGTGGTCTAACCAGTAGGCTGGTTACAGCTAACAGAGCCTGTGGTGGTCTAACCAGTAGGCTGGTTAAGCCTCAACCCTCCACAGCCCTGTGTGGTCTAACCAGTAGGCTGGTTAACAGCTCAACTCTCCCAGCCCTGTGTGGTCTAACCAGTAGGCTGGTTAACAGCTCAACTCTCCCACGGCCCTGTGTGGTCTAACCAGTAGGCTGGTTAACAGCTCAACTCTCCCACAGCCCTGTGTGGTCTAACCAGTAGGCTGGTTAACAGCTCAACTCTCCCACGGCCCTGTGTGGTCTAACCAGTAGGCTGGTTAACAGCTCAACTCTCCCACGGCCCTGTGTGGTCTAACCAGTAGGCTGGTTAACAGCTCAACTCTCCCACGGCCCTGTGTGGTCTAACCAGTAGGCTGGTTAACAGCTCAACTCTCCCACAGCCCTGTGTGGTCTAACCAGTAGGCTGGTTAACAGCTCAACTCTCCCACAGCCCTGTGTGGTCTAACCAGTAGGCTGGTTAACAGCTCAACTCTCCCACAGCCCTGTGTGGTCTAACCAGTAGGCTGGTTAACAGCTCAACTCTCCCACGGCCCTGTGTGGGTCTAACCAGTAGGCTGGTTAACAGCTCAACTCTCCCACGGCCCTGTGTGGTCTAACCAGTAGGCTGGTTAACAGCTAAACTCTCCCACGGCCCTGTGTGGTCTAACCAGTAGGCTGGTTAACAGCTCAACTCTCCCACAGCCCTGTGTGGTCTAACCAGTAACTGGTTAACAGCTCAACTCTCCCACAGCCCTGTGTGGTCTTACCAGTAGGCTGGTTAACAGCTCAACTCTCCCACGGCCCTGTGTGGTCTAACCAGTAGGCTGGTTAACAGCTCAACTCTCCCACGGCCCTGTGTGGTCTAACCAGTAGGCTGGTTAACAGCTCAACTCTCCCACGGCCCTGTGTGGTCTAACCAGTAGGCTGGTTAACAGCTCAACTCTCCCACAGCCCTGTGTGGTCTAACCAGTAGGCTGGTTAACAGCTCAACTCTCCCACAGCCCTGTGTGGTCTAACCAGTAGGCTGGTTAACAGCTCAACTCTCCCACGGCCCTGTGTGGTCTAACCAGTAGGCTGGTTAACAGCTCAACTCTCCCACAGCCCTGTGTGGTCTAACCAGTAGGCTGGTTAACAGCTCAACTCTCCCACAGCCCTGTGTGGTCTAACCAGTAGGCTGGTTAACAGCTCAACTCTCCCACAGCCCTGTGTGGTCTAACCAGTAGGCTGGTTAACAGCTCAACTCTCCCACAGCCCTGTGTGGTCTAACCAGTAGGCTGGTTAACAGCTCAACTCTCCCACGGCCCTGTGTGGTCTAACCAGTAGGCTGGTTAACAGCTCAACTCTCCCACGGCCCTGTGTGGTCTAACCAGTAGGCTGGTTAACAGCTCAACTCTCCCACAGCCCTGTGTGGTCTAACCAGTAGGCTGGTTAACAGCTCAACTCTCCCACAGCCCTGTGTGGTCAAACCAGTAGGCTGGTTAACAGCTCAACTCTCCCACAGCCCTGTGTGGTCTAACCAGTAGGCTGGTTAACAGCTCAACTCTCCCACGGCCCTGTGTGGTCTAACCAGTAGGCTGGTTAACAGCTAAACTCTCCCACAGCCCTGTGTGGTCTAACCAGTAGGCTGGTTAACAGCTCAACTCTCCCACAGCCCTGTGTGGTCTAACCAGTAGGCTGGTTAACAGCTACAGCCCTGTGTGGTCTAACCAGTAGGCTGGTTAACAGCTCAACTCTCCCACAGCCCTGTGTGGTCTAACCAGTAGGCTGGTTAACAGCTCAACTCTCCCACAGCCCTGTGTGGTCTCTAACCAGTAGGCTGGTTAACAGCTCAACTCTCCCACAGCCCTGTGTGGTCTAACCAGTAGGCTGGTTAACAGCTCAACTCTCCCACAGCCCTGTGTGGTCTAACCAGTAGGCTGGTTAACAGCTCAACTCTCCCACAGCCCTGTGTGGTCTAACCAGTAGGCTGGTTAACAGCTCAACTCTCCCACAGCCCTGTGTGGTCTAACCAGTAGGCTGGTTAACAGCTCAACTCTCCCACGGCCCTGTGTGGTCTAACCAGTAGGCTGGTTAACAGCTCAACTCTCCCACGGCCCTGTGTGGTCTAACCAGTAGGCTGGTCAACAGCTCAACTCTCCCACAACCCTGTGTGGTCTAACCAGTAGGCTGGTTAACAGCTCAACTCTCCCACGGCCCTGTGTGGTCTAACCAGTAGGCTGGTTAACAGCTCAACTCTCCCACAGCCCTGTGTGGTCTAACCAGTAGGTGGTTAACAGCTCAACTCTCCCACAGCCCTGTGTGGTCTAACCAGTAGGCTGGTTAACAGCTCAACTCTCCCACAGCCCTGTGTGGTCTAACCAGTAGGTTGGTTAACAGCTCAACTCTCCCACAGCCCTGTGTGGTCTAACCAGTAGGCTGGTTAACAGCTCAACTCTCCCACAGCCCTGTGTGGTCTAACCAGTAGGCTGGTTAACAGCTCAACTCTCCCACAGCCCTGTGTGGTCTAACCAGTAGGCTGGTTAACAGCTCAACTCTCCCACGGCCCTGTGTGGTCTAACCAGTAGGCTGGTTAACAGCTCAACTCTCCCACGGCCCTGTGTGGTCTAACCAGTAGGCTGGTTAACAGCTCAACTCTCCCACAGCCCTGTGTGGTCTAACCAGTAGGTTGGTTAACAGCTCAACTCTCCCACAGCCCTGTGTGGTCTAACCAGTAGGCTGGTTAACAGCTCAACTCTCCCACAGCCCTGTGTGGTCTAACCAGTAGGTTGGTTAACAGCTCAACTCTCCCACAGCCCTGTGTGGTCTAACCAGTAGGCTGGTTAACAGCTCAACTCTCCCACAGCCCTGTGTGGTCTAACCAGTAGGCTGGTTAACAGCTCAACTCTCCCACAGCCCTGTGTGGTCTAACCAGTAGGCTGGTTAACAGCTCAACTCTCCCACGGCCCTGTGTGGTCTAACCAGTAGGCTGGTTAACAGCACAACTCTCCCACAGCCCTGTGTGGTCTAACCAGTAGGCTGGTTAACAGCTCAACTCTCCCACAGCCCTGTGTGGTCTAACCAGTAGGCTGGTTAACAGCTCAACTCTCCCACGGCCCTGTGTGGTCTAACCAGTAGGCTGGTTAACAGCTCAACTCTCCCACGGCCCTGTGTGGTCTAACCAGTAGGCTGGTTAACAGCTCAACTCTCCCTAGGCCCTGTGTGGTCTAACCAGTAGGCTGGTTAACAGCTCAACTCTCCCACAGCCCTGTGTGGTCTAACCAGTAGGCTGGTTAACAGCTCAACTCTCCCACAGCCCTGTGTGGTCTAACCAGTAGGCTGGTTAACAGCTCAACTCTCCCACGGCCCTGTGTGGTCTAACCAGTAGGCTGGTTAACAGCTCAACTCTCCCACGGCCCTGTGTGGTCTAACCAGTAGGCTGGTTAACAGCTCAACTCTCCCACGGCCCTGTGTGGTCTAACCAGTAGGCTGGTTAACAGCTCAACTCTCCCACGGCCCTGTGTGGTCTAACCAGTAGGCTGGTTAACAGCTACAGCCCTGTGTGGTCTAACCAGTAGGCTGGTTAACAGCTCAACTCTCCCACAGCCCTGTGTGGTCTAACCAGTAGGCTGGTTAACAGCTCAACTCTCCCACAGCCCTGTGTGGTCTAACCAGTAGGCTGGTTAACAGCTCAACTCTCCCACAGCCCTGTGTGGTCTAACCAGTAGGCTGGTTAACAGCTCAACTCTTCCACGGCCCTGTGTGGTCTAACCAGTAGGCTGGTTAAAAGCTCAACTCTCCCACGGCCCTGTGTGGTCTAACCAGTAGGCTGGTTAACAGCTCAACTCTCCCACGGCCCTGTGTGGTCTAACCAGTAGGCTGGTTAACAGCTCAACTCTCCCACAGCCCTGTGTGGTCTAACCAGTAGGCTGGTTAACAGCTAAACTCTCCCACAGCCCTGTGTGGTCTAACCAGTAGGCTGGTTAACAGCTCAACTCTCCCACGGCCCTGTGTGGTCTAACCAGTAGGCTGGTTAACAGCTCAACTCTCCCACGGCCCTGTGTGGTCTAACCAGTAGGCTGGTTAACAGCTCAACTCTCCCACGGCCCTGTGTGGTCTAACCAGTAGGCTGGTTAACAGCTCAACTCTCCCACGGCCCTGTGTGGTCTAACCAGTAGGCTGGTTAACAGCTACAGCCCCTGTGTGGTCTAACCAGTAGGCTGGTTAACAGCTCAACTCTCCCACAGCCCTGTGTGGTCTAACCAGTAGGCTGGTTAACAGCTCAACTCTCCCACAGCCCTGTGTGGTCTAACCAGTAGGCTGGTTAACAGCTCAACTCTCCCACAGCCCTGTGTGGTCTAACCAGTAGGCTGGTTAACAGCTCAACTCTTCCACGGCCCTGTGTGGTCTAACCAGTAGGCTGGTTAAAAGCTCAACTCTCCCACGGCCCTGTGTGGTCTAACCAGTAGGCTGGTTAACAGCTCAACTCTCCCACGGCCCTGTGTGGTCTAACCAGTAGGCTGGTTAACAGCTCAACTCTCCCACAGCCCTGTGTGGTCTAACCAGTAGGCTGGTTAACAGCTAAACTCTCCCACGGCCCTGTGTGGTCTAACCAGTAGGCTGGTTAACAGCTCAACTCTCCCACGGCCCTGTGTGGTCTAAACCAGTAGGCTGGTTAACAGCTCAACTCTCCCACGGCCCTGTGTGGTCTAACCAGTAGGCTGGTTAACAGCTCAACTCTCCCACGGCCCTGTGTGGTCTAACCAGTAGGCTGGTTAACAGCTCAAACTCTCCCACGGCCCTGTGTGGTCTAACCAGTAGGCTGGTTAACAGCTCAACTCTCCCACGGCCCTGTGTGGTCTAACCAGTAGGCTGGTTAACAGCTCAACTCTCCCACGGTCCTGTGTGGTCTAACCAGTAGGCTGGTTAACAGCTCAACTCTCCCACGGCCCTGTGTGGTCTAACCAGTAGGCTGGTTAACAGCTAAACTCTCCCACGGCCCTGTGTGGTCTAACCAGTAGGCTGGTTAACAGCTCAACTCTCCCACGGCCCTGTGTGGTCTAACCAGTAGGCTGGTTAACAGCTCAACTCTCCCACGGCCCTGTGTGGTCTAACCAGTAGGCTGGTTAACAGCTCAACTCTCCCACGGCCCTGTGTGGTCTAACCAGTAGGCTGGTTAACAGCTCAACTCTCCCACGGCCCTGTGTGGTCTAACCAGTAGGCTGGTTAACAGCTCAACTCTCCCACGGCCCTGTGTGGTCTAACCAGTAGGCTGGTTAACAGCTCAACTCTCCCACGGCCCTGTGTGGTCTAACCAGTAGGCTGGTTAACAGCTCAACTCTCCCACAGCCCTGTGTGGTCTAACCAGTAGGCTGGTTAACAGCTCAACTCTCCCACAGCCCTGTGTGGTCTAACCAGTAGGCTGGTTAACAGCTCAACTCTCCCACAGCCCTGTGTGGTCTAACCAGTAGGCTGGTTAAGAGCTCAACTCTCCCACGGCCCTGTGTGGTCTAACCAGTAGGCTGGTTAACAGCTCAACTCTCCCACAGCCCTGTGTGGTCTAACCAGTAGGCTGGTTAACAGCTCAACTCTCCCACGGCCCTGTGTGGTCTAACCAGTAGGCTGGTTAACAGCTCAACTCTCCCACAGCCCTGTGTGGTCTAACCAGTAGGCTGGTTAACAGCTACAGCCCTGTGTGGTCTAACCAGTAGGCTGGTTAACAGCTCAACTCTCCCACGGCCCTGTGTGGTCTAACCAGTAGGCTGGTTAACAGCTCAACTCAACCTACTTCCACCACTGCTGTATACTGTGTGTTTGAACTATACAGTTCAGAAACACTTGTTGTTAATGCATTAAACATGACACGTTTCCTCTTGTGTTGGTAAATGTTTTTTCCGCAGTTTTGCACATACTGTATAAATGTCTGTTAATTGTTTTTCCATTTTATAATTTGAATTTTAATTGAAAGGGGATTAAGGACTGAGTGTAAAATGATTCCTGCTGCTGAACACAGAGAAATGGACCAATCTCATTCTGCAGAGAAACTTCACAGACAATCCTTGACTAAGACATATTTAGTGTTTAGTAATAATAAGTATTTAATCTTCAATAGAAAATATAGATTTATGATTTATGATATGATTTAAGTGTCTCTTCAGTAGTGTTTTAAAGGATACTCCAACATTTGATTATTCATTTTAAGAGTCTGAGTCAGAGATGATCAGTCCAATGAAGAGGGTCAGTGCATCAAATAGCCCCAAGGACAAATTCTCAGCTACATTCACACAGCAGAATGCAGAGCCAAACTGATTCACACAGCAGAATGCAGAGCCAAACTGATTCACACAGCAGAATGCAGAGCCAAACTGATTCACACAGCAGAATGCAGAGCCAAACTGATTCACACAGCAGAATGCAGAGCCAAACGGATTCACACAGCAGAATGCAGAGCCAAACTGATTCACACAGCAGAATGCAGAGCCAAACTGATTCACACAGCAGAATGCAGAGCCAAACTGATTCACACAGCAGAATGCAGAGCCAAACTGATTCACACAGCAGAATGCAGAGCCAAACTGATTCACACAGCAGAATGCAGAGCCAAACTGATTCACACAGCAGAATGCAGAGCCAAACTGATTCACACAGCAGAATGCAGAGCCAAACTGATTCACACAGCAGAATGCAGAGCCAAACTGATTCACACAGCAGAATGCAGAGCCAAACTGATTCACACAGCAGAATGCAGAGCCAAACTGATTCACACAGCAGAATGCAGAGCCAAACTGATTCACACAGCAGAATGCAGAGCCAAACTGATTCACACAGCAGAATGCAGAGCCAAACTGATTCACACAGCAGAATGCATAGCCAAACTGATTCACACAGCAGAATGCAGAGCCAAACTGATTCACACAGCAGAATGCAGAGCCAAACTGATTCACACAGCAGAATGCAGAGCCAAACTGATTCACACAGCAGAATGCAGAGCCAAACTGATTCACACAGCAGAATGCAGAGCCAAACTGATTCACACAGCTGAATGCAGAGCCAAACTGATTCACACAGCAGAATGCAGAGCCAAACTGATTCACACAGCAGAATGCAGAGCCAAACTGATTCACACAGCAGAATGCAGAGAAAAACTCATTACATTCATACAGCGGGCTACATACCACTGGACTGGCACATAATACAGTATATGCCATTTTCCAGGCTCTTCTATCCAAAGTGACTCACAGTCGTACATACATGCACAGCTTTTCTGTTGACTTCAGTCAAACCCACAACCCAAGACATATGGCTAGCAATAATTAGAAGTGGTTATTGCTGGTGCTGTCTGAGTTAGATGCTTGATTTAAGGTCAGAGTTTCACACATGAATTACAAGTTACAATTCGGACCTCAAATGGACCTATTAAAATAGTATACTATTCTAGTATTGTTTCATAGTATGGTTGTAGTATTGTTTCAGAGTATGGGCGTAGTATTGTTTCATAGTATGGTTGTATTATTGTTTCAGAGTATGGTAGTGGTATTGTTTCAGAGTATGGCCGCAGTATTGTTTCAGAGTATGGTAGTAGTATTGTTTCATAGTATGGTTGTAGTATTGTTTCAGAGTATGGTTGTAGTATTGTTTCATGTTATGGTTGTAGTATTGTTTCAGAGTCTGCCAATGGGAGAGTATTGTCTCGGAGTATTGTCTCACAATATGGCAGCATTATGCCATAGTAATTAGTATTGTCTCAGGCTGTGCCAGTGTCTGCCAGAGTAATGAGCATTGTCTCACGTTATGCCAGTGTCTGCCAGTGTAATGAGTATTGTCTCAGGCTGTGCCAGTGTCTGCCAGTGTAATGAGTATTGTCTCAGGCTGTGCCAGTGTCTGCCAGAGTAATGAGTATTGTCTCAGGCTGTGCCAGTGTCTGCCAGAGTAATGAGTATTGTCTCAGGTTATGCCAGTGTCTGCCAGAGTAATGAGTATTGTCTCAGGTTATGCCAGTGTCTGCCAGAGTAATGAGTATTGTCTCAGGCTGTGCCAGTGTCTGCCAGTGTAATGAGTATTGTCTCAGGCTGTGCCAGTGTCTGCCAGTGTAATGAGTATTGTCTCAGGCTGTGCCAGTGTCTGCCAGAGTAATGAGTATTGTCTCAGGCTGTGCCAGTGTCTGCCAGAGTAATGAGTATTGTCTCAGGCTGTGCCAGTGTCTGCCAGAGTAATGAGTATTGTCTCGGGCTGTGCCAGTGTCTGCCAGTGTAATGAGTATTGTCTCAGGCTGTGCCAGTGTCTGCCAGAGTAATGAGTATTGTCTCAGGCTGTGCCAGTGTCTGCCAGAGTAATGAGTATTGTCTCAGGTTATGCCAGTGTCTTCCAGAGTAATGAGTATTGTCTCAGGCTGTGCCAGTGTCTGCCAGAGTAATGAGTATTGTCTCAGGCTGTGCCAGTGTCTGCCAGAGTAATGATTATTGTCTCAGGCTGTGCCAGTATCTGCCAATGTAATGAGTATTGTCTCAGGCTGTGCCAGTGTCTGCCAGAGTAATGAGTATTGTCTCAGGCTGTGCCAGTGTCTGCCAGTGTAATGAGTATTGTCTCAGGCTGTGCCAGTGTCTGCCAGAGTAATTAGTATTGTCTCAGGCTGTGCCAGTGTCTGCCAGAGTAATGAGTATTGTCTCAGGCTGTGCCAGTGTCTGCCAGAGTAATGAGTATTGTCTCAGGCTGTGCCAGTGTCTGCCAGTGTCTACCATCTGAGGCAGTAGCTATTTTTCCTGTTCACCCAGGGATTAACTGGAAAAGTGTCATTGTAATATTGCATGAAACCTTTGTGTTGTTTCTCTCTTGATGCCTCTTAGATTCTGTTGTGACATTCTTTTCATCTGCTGGAACAGGAAACCTCTCGCTGAGAACAAAACAAAAATCCTCCCATTATTTTTTATGACTGGTTGTTGTTTTTATGACTGGTTGTTGTGTACATAAACAGTCAATACATTCATTAGCAGAGGGAAATGTCAAGCATAAAACGCTCAGAGGATGTGATGCTGTGTCAGGACCGGCTCCAGGCATAACGGTTGCTTAGGAACCCAGGGCGCTAGAGTCTTTTTGGTTTGTTTTTGGACCTCAGTCAGGATTCAACTTCCTTATTAAGATCTCAGTCGGGGTTCAACTCACTGTCATGATCTCAGTCGGGGGTTCAACTCACTGTCATGATCTCAGTCGGGGGTTCAACTTACTGTTAGGGCGGCAGGTAGCTTAGTGGTTAAGAGCGTTGTGCCAGTAACCGAAAGGTCGCTGGTTCCAATCCCTGAGCCGACTAGGTGAAAAATCTGTCGATGTGCCCTTGAGCAAGGCACTTAAACCCTAATTGCTCCTGTAAATTGCTCTGGATAAGAGAGTCTGCTAAATGACAAAAAAAGAAAAAAGATCTCAGTCGGTGTTCATCTCATTGTTAAGATCTCAGTCGGGGTTCAACTTCCTGTTAAGATCTCTGTCGGGGGTTCAACTTCCTGTTAAGATCTCAGTCGGGGGTTCAACTTCCTGTTAAGATCTCAGTCGGGGGTTCAACTCACTGTTAAGATCTCAGTCGGGTGTTCAACTTCCTGTTAAGATCTCAGTCGGGTGTTCAACTTCCTGTTAAGATCTCAGTCAGGTGTTCAACTTCCTGTTAAGAGATAGAATACACAAGGTGCCAGTTGTCACGATCGTTGGATATAGAGGACCAAGGCGCAGCGTGGAAGGTGAACATACTTATTTATTAAATGATACACGAACAAAACAACAAATCGATACGTGACGTCCACAGGTGCAAAACACAAACCAACACGGAACAAGATCCCACAAACACTGTGGGAAAACCACCTGACTAAATATGGTTCCCAATCAGAGACAACCAGCAACAGCTGATACTCGTTGCCTCTGATTGAGAACCACTCTGGCCAACATAGATATACAAAAACTAGACTAGACACAACGAGCACAAAACATAAACTCTACACACCCTGGCTCAACTTAAAAGAGTCCCTAGAGCCAGGGCGTGACAGTACCCCCCCTAAAGGCGCGGACTGCGACCGTGCCTAAACATCACCGAACAGGGGAGGGCTGGGTGGGCATTCCTCCTCGGAGGCGGTTCCGGCTCCGGGCTTGACCACCACCCTCTACTAACCCCCCCGTAGTGCCCCTGGTCTGGTCTAGCCCCACTGGCTGGAGCTGGACTGGACTTCGGTGGAGCGGATTGCTCAGGCTCCGGTGTGGAGCAGCTGACCGGTACCTGACCAGGCACCGGTGAAACGGGCACGGGCTGGCGATGCGCACCACAGGTTTGGTGCGGGGAGCAGGAACAGGCCAGACCAGGCTGGCGACGCGCACCATTGGCTTGGTGCGGGGAGCAGGAACAGGCCGGGCCGGGCTGGCGACGCGCACCACTAGCTTGGCGCGGGGAGCAGGAACGGGCCGGGCCGGGCTGGCGACGCACACCATTGGCTTGGTGCGGGGAGAAGGAACAGGCCGGGCCGGGCTGGCGACGCGCACCATAGGCTTGGTGTGAGGGGCAGGAACAGGCCGGGCCGGGCTGGCTACGCGCACCATAGGCTTGGCGCGATGGACAGGAACAGGCCGGACCGTACTGGGAACACACACCACTGGCCTTACACGGGGATCAGGAACGGGCCGGACCGGACTGGCAACACACTTCAGTACCTCTCGCCGTGCCTCTACATTTTCCTTCCCTCTATACACCAATGGCTCCCGTAACCCGGTGGCCTTCTCTCCTCGTCCACCAACTCGCCCCTTATCTGCCTCCAGTGGCCCCGTCGTCCCTTCCATGTGCCCCCCCCTAAAAATGTATTGGGGGTGCCCCTCGCCTGTCCGACGACTGCCCGGTTGGCGCCGCTTCTCCTCTCCTGCCTGGGCACGCTGCTTGGTCCTGTATTGGTGGGATCTTCTGTCAACAGAAGACGAGCGCCGATCTCCACCGCAGTGAGGGACCGGTGTACGCACCGGGAGATCGTGTCTGGCTCTCGACCAGAAACCTGCCCCTTCGCCTGCCCTGCCGGAAGCTGGGTTGGCGGTTTGTGGGGCCTTTTAAAGTCCTGAGGAGGTTGAACGAGGTGTGTTACAGGTTACAATTGCCTATTGATTACAAGAATATAAACCCCTCGTTCCATGTGTCTCTCCTCAGGCCGGTGGTAGCTGGTCCACTCCAGGACTTTGAGATAGAGGAGACTCCTCCGCCCCCGCTGGACATCGAGGGGGCTCCGGCGTACACTGTTCGGTCCATCCTGGATTCGAGACGCCGGATGGGGGGGCTCCAATATCTCGTGGAGTAGGAGGGGTACGGCCCGGAGGAGCGGTGCTGGGTGCCGAGGAGGGACATCTTAGACCCGTCTCTTCTGACCGAGTTCCATCGTGGTCATCCTACGCGCCCTGCTCCGCGTCCGCCTGGTCGTCCTCGAGGCCGGGGTCGGCGCACGGCTGGAGCCGCGCGTCAAGGGGGGGGGTACTGTCACGGTTTCGGCCGAGGCTGCTTCTCCTCCTTGTTCGGGCAGGCTTCGGCGGTCGTCGTCTCCGGAGTACTAGCTGCCACCGTTCTATGTTTCGATGTTCGTTTGGTTTGGTCTGTTTGTACACCTGTTCTTTGTTAGTGTTGATTAGGTGCCCTATAAGTTCTCTTAGGTTTTGTCATGTGTTGTGTGTAATTGTTTCGTGTCAGCTAGGCGTCAGTTTGTTCTCTCTCGTTCTGTTTTGTTTGGAGAGAGTGTCCGCACTGTGTGCGCAGTTTGGGTTACGCACTGTTTCCTGTGTGCGTAATTGTTTCGCTTGCCCTCCGGCTGGGATTTTGCCGTGAGTCTTTTTGTATTGTTTGATCCTCACTAAAGACTGTTGAAGAGCCTCTGTTGTCCTGCGCTTGATTTCTGCACCACATCTACGCTCAGCCCTTGACACCAGTTCAGCAATTTTTCTCTTGTTATGTCAGTCAATGCCAGTCACTCAATTAGCCATGTCAGCTAAAAAATTTTGATTGGTAAATTAGTCCAGGGGCCCTGACCTTATTTATTTAGTTAGTCACTCTCACCCAGATATCATTAATGTGGCGTAAGTCATGGCAAATGTGTAGAATTGCAGTACATTTGGTTTAAAACTGAAAACACTACATGGCAAAATTATTAAAATTGCACAGTGACTATACAAACGTATTGCACAGTGACTATACAAACGTATCCAAACCAAAAGCCATGGATTACAGGCAATATCCGCACTGAGCTAAAGGCTAGACCTACCGCTTACAAGGAACGGGACAGGACTTCGGCGTTACTCTGGACCCTGATATCTTTTTGACGAACATATCAAGAATATTTTAAGGACAGCTTTTTTCCATCTTCGTAACATTGCAAAAAACAGAAACTTTTTGTCAAAAAATTATGCAGAAAAGCTAATCCATGCTTTTGTCACTTCTAGATTAGATTTCTGCAATGCTCTGCTACCCGGATAAAGCACTAAATAAACTTCAGTTAGTGCTAAACACGGCTGCTAGAATCTTGACTAAAACCAAAAAATTGTATCATATTACTCCTGTGCTAGCCACTGGCTTCCTGTTAAGGCTATGGCTGATTTCAAGGTTTTACTGCTAACCTACAAAGCATTACATGGATTTGCTCCTACCTATCTCTCCGATTTGGTCCTGCCGTACATACCTACACGTACCCTACGGTCACAAGACGCAGGCCTCCTTATTGTCCCTAGAATTTCTAAGTAAACAACTGGAGGCAGGGCTTTCTCCTATAGAGCTCCATTTTTATGGAATGGTCTGCCTATCCATGTGAGAGACGCAGACTCGGTCTCGACCTTTAAGTCTTTACTGAAGACTCATCTCTTCAGTAGGTCCTATGATTGAGTGTATTCTGGCCCAGGGGTGCGAAGGTGAACGGCAAGGCACTGGAGCGACAAACCACCCTTGCTGTCTCTACCTGGCCGGTTCCCGTCTCTCCATTGGGATTCTCTGCCTCTGACCCTATTATGGGGGCTGAGTCTATCAATCAATCACATTTTATTTATAAAGCCCTTTTTACATTAGCAGATGTCACAAAGTGCTATACAGAAACCCGGCCTAAAACCCCAAACAGATGTAGAAGCACGGTGACTAGGAAAAACTCCCTAGAAAGGCAGAAACCTAGGAAGAAACCTAGAGAGGAACCAGGCTCTGAGATGTTTCCAGTCCCCTTCTGGCTGTGCTGGGTGGAGAATATAACAGTACATGGCCATTAAGGACTGATTTTTCTCAAACGTTCATAGATGACCAGCAGTGTCAAATAATAATCACAGTGGTTGTAGAGGTTGCAACAGGTCAGAACATCAGGAGTAAATGTCACTTGGCTTTTCATAGCTGGGCATTTAGAGGTTGAAATAGCAGGTGCGGTAGAGCGAGAGAGTTGAAAACAGCAGGTCTGGGACAAGGTAGCACGTCCGGTGAACAGGTCAGGGTTCAATAGCCGCAGGAAGAAGAGTGGAAACTGAAGCAGCAGCACGACCAGGTGGACTGGGGACAGCCAGGAGTCATCAGGCCAGGTAGTCCTGAGGCATGGTCCTAGGGCTCAGGTCCTCTGGGATGGGAGGGAGAGAGGGAGAGAGAGAGAGAGAGAATTAGAGGGGCCATACTTAAATTCACACAGGACACTGGTTAAGACAGGAGAATAACACCAGATAAAACAGACTGACCCTAGCCCCCCGGCACATAGACTATTGCAGCATAGATACTGGAGGCTGAGACAGGGGAGTCGGGAGACACTGTGGCGCAGTCCGATGAAACCCCCTGACAGGGCCAACCAGGCAGGATATAACCCCACCCACTTTGCCAAAGCACAGCCCCCACACCACCAGAAGGATATCAACAGACCACCAACCTACTATCCTGAGACAAGTCTGAGTACAGCCCACGAAGATCTCCTCCACTGCACGAGCATGAGGGAGCGACAAACCGGACAGGAAGATCACGTCAGTGACTCAACCCACTCAAGTGATGCACCCCACCTAGGGACGGCATGGAAAGCACCAGTAAGCCAGTGACTCAGCCCCCGTAATAGGGTCATAGGCAGAGAATCCCAATGGAGAGACAGGAACCGACCAGGCAGAGACAGCTAGGCTGGTTTGTCGCTCCAGTGCCTTTCCGTTCACCTTCGCACCCCTGGGCCAGACTACACTCAATCATAGGACCTACTTGTAGCGGGTAATTTGGAAGGAGTCAGGCGCAGGAGGGTAAATCCCAGAATAAATGGTTTATTCGGAAAATACAGCGGTACGCAGCAATGCATAAATCTCTACAGTAAAACGGTGCACTCGAGAAAACGAAGCACACGGGTGAATATCCCGGCGATACATAAAGCTCCACCGAGCTATCGTCACCCCCACGTGTAAAACAATCACACACAAGACATGGGGGGAAGAGGGAATACTTATACAGGTACTGATGAGGGGATATGAACCAGGTGTGTGTAAAAACAAGACAAAATAAATAGAATGATGAGATTAGGAGCGGAAGTGGCTACAAGGCCGGTGACGACGAACGCCAAAGCCTGCCAGAACAAGCAGAGGAGGGAGCTTCAGAGGAAGTCGTGACATTACCCCCCCCCCCCCTTGAAGCGCAGCTCCAGCAGCGCGCCGACACCGGCCTCGGGGACAGCCAGAAGGACGCGGAGCAGGGTGAGCCGGAAAGCGGCGGTGGAAATCCCGCAACAGGGAGGGATCGAGGACATCCCTCACCGGGACCCAGCACCGTTCCTCCGGACCGTACCCCTCCCACTCCACGAGGTACTGAAGGCACCCCACCCGACGCCTCGAATCCAGGATGGAACGGACGGAGTACACCGGGGCCCCCTCGATGTCCAAAGGGGGAAGCGGGACCTCCCGCACCTCAGACTCCTGGAGTTGTCCAGCCACAACCGGCCTGAGGAGAGACACGTGAAACGAGGGGTTAATACGGTAATCAGGAGGGAGTAGTAACCTATACGTAACCTCGATTACTCTCCTCAGGACTTTGAACGGCCCCACAAACCACGGGCTCAGCTTCCGGCAGGGCAGGCGGAGGGGCAGGTTCCGGGTCGAGAGCCAGACCCGATCACCCGGTACAAAGACCGGGGCATCACTGCGGTGGTGGTCAGTGTTGGCCTTCTGGCGATGCGCGGCGCGTTGTAGGTGGACATGGGCAGCATTCAACGTCTCTTCCGCGCGCCGAAACCAGTCATCCACCGCAGGAGCTTCGGTCTGGCTCTGATGCCACGGTGCAAGGACCGGCTGATAACCTAAAACACATTGAAATGGAGATAGGTTAGTGGAGGAATGGCGGAGAGAGTTCTGGGCATATTTGGCCCATGGCAAGAACACCGACCATCGGTCCTGGCAGTAGGACAGCAGGAACCTACCCACATCCTGATTCACCCGTTCCACCTGCCCATTAGATTCGGGGTGAAACCCAGAGGTCAGGCTGACCGAGACCCCCAGACGTTCCATGAACGCATTCCAGATCCTGGACGTAAACTGGGGACCCCGGTCAGACACTATGTCCTCTGGCACCCCTTAGTGCCGGAAGACGTGAGTAAACAGGGCTTCCACAATTTGCAGGGCCGTGGGGAGACCGGGCAGAGGAAGGAGGCGACAGGCTTTAGAAAAGCGGTCCACAACGACCAGGATGGTGGTGTTACCCTGAGAGAGGGGAAGATCAGTTAGGAAAGTCAATACACAGGTGGGACCATGACCATTGTGGAACTGGTAAGGGATGTAACTTACCCGCTGGAAAGTGCCTAGGTGCCTTAGTCTGGGCGCAGGAGGAGACATACACCTTCATGTCCTTAGCCAAGGTAGGCCACCAGTCCTTCTGGTCAGGCAGCGCACTATACAGCCCAGCTGGTCACTGAGGTGGAGATGGCTCTGTGCGTAACGCACAGAGCATGAAATAAAACTGGGTTAAGAACAAGGCCCACCTGGCTGCCTGGATGTACTCCAGGTTACGGTGGTCAGTCCAAACGAGGAAAGGGTGTTTCGCCCCCTCGAGCCAGTGCCTCCACATGGTCAGGGCTCGGACAACAGCCAACAGCTCCCGATCACCAACGTCATAGTTCTGCACCGCCGGGCTGAGATTCTTAGAGAAGAAGGCACAGGGGCGGAGCTTGGGTGGCGTGTCCAAGCGTTGGGACAGGACAGCGCCTACCCCTACCTCGGACGCGTCCACCTCCACTATGAACGGCAATGATGGATCGGGACGGGCCAGTACCGGAGCTGAGGTGAACAGAGCCTTCAGGTTACTGAAAGCCCTGCCAACCTCAGCAGACCACAGCAGACCAGCGGAGCTGGGACGGCCTACCCTTCAACAGAGATGTGATGGGAGCTGCGACCTTGCCAAAGCCCCGGATAAACCTACGATAGTAATTGGCAAAGCCAATGAAGCACTGCACCTCCTTCACCGTGGTTGGAGTCGGTCAATTACGCACGGCTGAAATGCGGTCTCCTTCCATCTCCACACCTGAGGTGGTGATGTGGTATCTGAAGAAGGAGACAGACTGTTGGAAGAACAGACACTTTTCTGCCTTGGCATATAGGTCATGCTCCAACAGTCAGCCCAGCACTCTGCGAACCAGGGACAGATGCTCGGCGCACGTAGCGGAATACACCAGAATGTCATCGATGTAGACCACCACACCGCGACCAACCATGTCCCGAAACACCTCGTTCACTAATGACTGGAAGACTGATGGAGCATTCATCAACCCGTACGGCATCAGCAGGTAATCATAATGCCCTGTGGTTGTGCTAAAGGCTGTCTTCCACTCGTCCCCTTCCCAGAAATGCGGTTGTACGCACTCCTGAGATCTAATTTCGTGAAGAAGCGCGCCCCATGCATTGATTAGATAACAGAGGAGATAAGGGGGTAACTATAGAGGGTAACTATAGCGAATGGTAGTTTGATTAAGTGCCCGGTAATCAATGCAAGGGCGCAGACCTCCATCTTTCTTTTTCACGAAAAATAAACTTGAGGAGGCGGGCGAAGTGGAGGGATGTATGAACCCCTGGCGCATGGACTCTGAGACGTATGTCTCCATCGCCTCCGTTTCAGCTTGCGACAGGGGATAGACATGACTCCTGGGAGGCACAGCGTCTAACCGGAGGTTTATTTGGTCGCCTGCATTTTGGAAAACGTGTGCGCCAAGTTGAGGGAATGCGCACGGTGGAGGTAGTGTCCGTGGTTGCACCAACGGAAACAGCTAGACAGCTACCCTGAGACTCTCGCGACCACCCCATGAGATCCCTCTGTGGCCATGACAAGGTGGGATCGTGTAGTGCTAGCCAGGGAAGGACCAACACAACAGGGAAATGAGGGGACTCAATAATATAAAAGGTGATTTGCTCCCTGTGGGTCTCTTGCGTAATCATCGTGACTGGTGCTGTAACCTCCCTAACAAAACCTGAACCTAATGGTCTACTGTCAAGTGCTTTGATGAGCAATGGAATGTGTAGGGGAACCAATGTAATCCATAGACTATTAGCTAATGACCTGTCCATAAAGTTCCCAGCTGTGCCTGACCAGCGCCTTACACTGGGGAACTACCGTGTGATCAGGGAAGTGGACGTGATGGTGAAGTGCGCAGCAGAGGGCTCTGAACGAGTGAGGTGACGCGAGAGTGCCCTGCCTGCCGCCTCCAGATCCAGAAGAACTCTGACGACAGTGTGAAGCAGAATGTCCTCTCTTGACACTGGATCTGTCGTCCTCCGTTCTCCCGGATCGCTGCACCACCCAGCTCCATCGGAATGTGATCCGGGTTGAAGGGAGGTGAAACGGGCAGGCCCCCTCCAGGACGTCCTCTGGAAGCCAGCAGGTTGTCCATCCGGATGGCCATGTCCACCAGTTGGTTGAAGGTCAACGTGGTGTCCCGGCAGGCTAACTCCCTTTGGACGTCCTCTCGCAGGCTGCATCGGAAGTGTTCGATGAGGGCCCGCTCGTTCCACCCGGACCCAGCCGCTAGAGTTCTAAACTCCAGGGCAAAGTCCTGCGCGGTCCTCGTCCCCTGCCTCAGATGGACCAGCCGCATAGTTGTCCAATGCGTCTCCTCCTTCACTCCAGACCACATGCCCGAGAGGCATAGACTAGGGCGGACACCTTCTCCCAATCCGATGGAGCCGGGCTGATGGTGGGAAAATAGAGGTCCAACTGCAGGAGGAAACCCTGGCAGCGGGCCGCTGTCCCGTCGTATTCCCTAGGTCGAGACAGGTGAATACCTCTGGGTGCTGGGGTGTGGATGGCTGGATCCAGTCGCTCAGCTGGTTCCGCAAGGTCGGGTCCTCTCCTCTCCAGGCACTGGACGACCTGGAAAACCCGGTCCATCGCATGTTGGAATGCCTGCTCAACGACTCCAGGCATATTCCTGTTTCCTGCTGACTCCATGCTGTTGGGTGTGTGATTCTGTAGCGGGTGATTTGGATGGAGTCAGGCGCAGGAGGCTTTATCCCATGGCAAAAATCTATAGCTAGAATTGCAGGAAAAAAAACAGAGGGGGGTCTCTAAAATGTTTTGCACGCAGGGTGGGGGGGCAAAAGGCTAGAGCCGGTCCTGTGCTGTGTTGTAAACCAGAGGATGTTGTGATGTCATAAGACCAGCAACATGTTTTCAATTAGGAGGCGGAGTTAAAACAACGTTTTCAGTCAAATGTCTCATCAGGTACTTATAAACCAAGACATTTGGCCACGTCATTTTCTCATTAATTTAAGAAATAATGCAGAATGATTTGCAGAAGATGGTGAAATATGACACACTAAGTATGGATGTTATAGTGACGTTAAATCACAGTGAATGATTGAATGGGCTACTGAAGATAACAGAAGGATATGATTCCCTAAAAGCTGAGGAGGCCTTGGATAAGCTGGTTCCCACTGGATCCAGACACTATCTCACTTCTCAGAGTAGACCCCATGAGACAGGAAGAGACATATTGAATAAGACCCCAGGAGACAGGAAGAGACATATTGAATAAGACCCCAGGAGACAGGAAGAGACATATTGAATAAGATCACCTGGAGACAGGATGAGACATATTGAATAAGACCCCAGGAGACAGGAAGAGACATATTGAATAAGATCACCTGGAGACAGGATGAGACATATTGAATAAGACCCCAGGAGACAGGAAGAGACATACTGAATAAGATCACCTGGTTTATTATGGATCCCCATTAGTTCCTGTCAAGGCAGCAGCTACTCTTCCTGGGGTTTATTATGGATCCCCATTAGTTCCTGCCAAGGCAGCAGCTACTCTTCCTGGGGTTTATTATGGATCCCCATTAGTTCCTGCCAAGGCAGCAGCTACTCTTCCTGAGGTTTATTATGGATCCCCATTAGTTCCTGCCAAGGCAGCAGCTACACTTCCTGGGGTTTATTATGGATCCCCATTAGTTCCTGCCAAGGCAGCAGCTACTCTTCCTGAGGTTTATTATGGATCCCCATTAGTTCCTGCCAAGGCAGCAGCTACTCTTCCTGGGGTTTATTATGGATCCCCATTAGTTCCTGCCAAGGCAGCAGCTACTCTTCCTGAGGTTTATTATGGATCCCCGTTAGTTCCTGCCAAGGCAGCAGCTACTCTTCCTGGGGTTTATTATGGATCCCCATTAGTTCCTGCCAAGGCAGCAGCTAGTTCCTGACAACATTAAGCCACTTATATGCCAGTATACTTCACTTGAGTCCAGAGCAAAATCATACAGCCTTTTTGTAGCGGAGGTTGCCGATCAGATGGAGAGCATGTTCTGTCTGCACCGTGCCATCACTTTGGAGGGCAGCCTGCCTGTAGAGTGCACCGTGCCATCACTTTGGAGGGCAGCCTGCCTGTAGAGGGGAGGGCAGCCTGCCTGTAGAGTGGGAGGGCAGCCTGCCTGTAGAGTGGAGGGCAGCCTGCCTGTAGAGGGGAGGGCAGCCTGCCTGTAGAGGGGAGGGCAGCCTGCCTGTAGAGTGGGAGGGCAGCCTGCCTGTAGAGGGGAGGGCAGCCTGCCTGTAGAGTGGGAGGGCAGCCTGCCTGTAGAGGGGAGGGCAGCCTGCCTGTAGAGGGGAGGGCAGCCTGCCTGTAGAGTGGGAGGGCAGCCTGCCTGTAGAGTGGGAGGGCAGCCTGCCTGTAGAGTGGGAGGGCAGCCTGCCTGTAGAGTGGGAGGGCAGCCTGCCTGTAGAGGGGAGGGCAGCCTGCCTGTAGAGGGGAGGGCAGCCTGCCTGTAGAGTGGGAGGGCAGCCTGCCTGTAGAGGGGAGGGCAGCCTGCCTGTAGAGGGGAGGGCAGCCTGCCTGTAGAGGGGGAGGGCAGCCTGCCTGTAGAGTGGGAGGGCAGCCTGCCTGTAGAGTGGGAGGGCAGCCTGCCTGTAGAGTGGGAGGGCAGCCTGCCTGTAGAGGGGAGGGCAGCCTGCCTGTAGAGGGGAGGGCAGCCTGCCTGTAGAGGGGGAGGGCAGCCTGCCTGTAGAGGGCACCGCGCGATGCTGCAGCTGCTTATCTTTAGCCAGTAGCAACCCAAACTAGGACTATCTGAAATAAGGAAATGGTCAATCAATTCGCCAGGTGGTCCATTGTTCTGGTAAACATGAATCAGCAGCAGATTACTAAACTGTATAATGGATAACTTTTATATGGATAATATAAATGTAAGGCTAATCTGTTTTTTTTGCAAAACTGGAGTAGATGAAACCAGTTGTTTCTGGTCAGTAATCTGGATACGTGCGCATGCCTTTGCTCATCAATGCTGATGACTGGTCATTGGTCAACAATCAAGATGCACAACGTTTTGGTTCTGAAGCGTGGCAGGGGGTTCAGAACAACAACGACAAAACATTTACATTCAAAAAAATGTACAACACCACTGAAAGGGCACTTAGGAGACTGGATGAAAGGGCATGTGCTCTGTCAGGCGAAGCCCTGTCTGTGTAGCTGGCTGGCTAGGCTACTTTGTTACCTTGGTTTTTAATGCATTTTTCAGGGTACAATCTATCACCATATTTATTAGTAACCACCAAAAACTCTTCAGGGAATGTAGCATAATGGAGTTTTAAATATTTAGGTATGGGGTTCTAAAATGGATTTAGAAATATGTTGCAAATTACTGAAGTACTACTTTGTTTACATGTCAGATTGAGATGCACTGAAATAAGTAGTTTTCCTGCTGTTTTTTTAATTATATGAGAAAAAAAGATTCAATTTTATTTGGAACAGCAAGCCAGACAAAATTAAAAGGGCATATTTATATAATGAATATGAATTCGGAGGACAGAAATTATTAAATATTAAAGCATTAGAACTCTCACTAAAAGCTTCAGTCATACAAAAGTTATACTTAAATCCGAACTGGTTCTCAAGCAAATTAGTAAGATTGTCTCACCCAATGTTCAAGAAAAGGCCTTTTTCCCTTTATTCAGATTACAACAAACTCATTTGCAGTTATTTGAAAAGGAAATCATCTCCCAAATATCACTATTTCTAAAACAAGCCATAGAAAGTTAGTTGCAATTTCAATTTAATCCTCCAGAAACGACAGAACAAATAATGCAACAAATATTGTGGTTAAATTCAAATATACTAATTGACAAAAAACCTTTATTGTTTGACAGAATGTTTAAAAAAGGTATAATCTTCGTAAATGATATCATCGGTAGGACTGGTGGAGTTATGTCGCACATGCAGCTAACAAAAACATATGGAAATGTCTGCTCTACCCAAAATTACAACCAAATAATTGCAGCCTTACCGCAAAAATGGAAGAGGAAAGTGGAAGGGGGAGAAAGTAAGGAACTTGTCTGTCGGCCTTGCATTAAAGAACATAATTGGTTAAGAAAAACTGTGATAAATAAAAAAGTATATCAGTTTCACTTAAGGACCAAAGGATTGACAGCCGTCCCATATAGATTGCAAAATAGTTGCGAAGAGATTTTTGACGTACCGATCCCATGGCATAGTGTTTATGAACTGACACGCAAAACGACACCGGATTCAAAACTTAGAATCTTTCAATTTAAATTATTATATAAAATTCTTGCTACCAGTAGAATGTTATTTATATGGGGGATACAATCTTCCCAGCTCTGCAGATTTTGCTGTGAAGAGACAGAATCATTAGATCATTTGTTTTGGTACTGTCCATTTGTAGCTTGTTTTTGGACACAGGTCCAGGAATGGCAAAAGGATTGCAATATTTACCTGGAGCTAACGCTGCAGATAGCACTACTGGGTGATCTGAAAAGTAATAATCAATCGATCAATAATATAATAATACTTTTAGCAAAAATGTTTATTTTTAATTCACAATCTGTAGAAACAATGAGAATAGAAAGTTTCAGAACTGTTGTAAAACATCACAGTACAGTTTAAATATATATGGCAAATAGAAATCCTATATAGATGGTGTTAAGAGATAGATGGGAGGTGTTGAATGGAGTTGAAGGATGGGACTAATAACAACTAACAACATCTAATAACAAAGATAGCTAATAATGTAAGCATACTGTGTCCATAATAAGTATATAGTTGGTATGTTGGGAGCTTTGGGAAAGAGCACAGTTAGAAAGATATGGCATATAGAAGCAAACCGGATGGACATCATGAAAATGATCGGAGAGGTTGAGAGAAGAAGAAGTTCAGGAGCAAAAAAAAAAATATATATATATATATATAATAGAATTATTGTAAAATTAACTGTGTCCATAAGGTGTAGATAGTAAGTATAGACCGGAAGTAGAGGCCTGGGCATTGTTGTTCACTAATTTACTCCAAGTAGGGAAAGGATGGTGGGGTTGAAAAGTAATAAAGGGGAGTATACAGTGGGGGAAAAAAGTATTTAGTCAGAAACCAATTGTGCAAGTTCTCCCACTTAAAAAGATGAGAGAGGCCTGTAATTTTCATCATAGGTACACGTCAACTATGACAGACAAATTGAGAAAAAAAATCCAGAAAATCACATTGTAGGATTTTTAATGAATTTATTTGCAAATTATGGTGGAAAATAAGTATTTGGTCACCTACAAACAAGCAAGATTTCTGGCTCTCACAGACCTGTAACTTCTTCTTTAAGAGGCTCCTCTGTCCTCCACTCGTTACCTGTATTAATGCCACTTGTTTGAACTTGTTATCAGTATAAAAGACACCTGTCCACAACCTCAAACAGTCACACTCCAAACTCCACTATGGCCAAGACCAAAGAGCTGTCAAAGGACACCAGAAACAAAATTGTAGACCTGCACCAGGCTGGGAAGACTGAATCTGCAATAGGTAAGCAGCTTGGTTTGAAGAAATCAACTGTGGGAGCAATTATTAGGAAATGGAAGACATACAAGACCACTGATAATCTCCCTCGATCTGGGGCTCCACGCAAGATCTCACCCCGTGGGGTCAAATTGATCACAAGAACGGTGAGCAAAAATCCCAGAACCACACGGGGGGACCTAGTGAATGACCTGCAGAGAGCTGGGACCAAAGTAACAAAGCCTACCATCAGTAACACACCACGCCGCCAGGGACTCAAATCCTGCAGTGCAAGACGTGTCCCCCTGCTTAAGCCAGTACATGTCCAGGCCCGTCTGAAGTTTGCTAGAGTGCATTTGGATGATCCAGAAGAGGATTGGGAGAATGTCATATGGTCAGATGAAACCAAAATATAACTTTTTGGTAAAAACTCAACTCGTCGTGTTTGGAGGACAAAGAATGCTGAGTTGCATCCAAAGAACACCATACCTACTGTGAAGCATGGGGGTGGAAACATCATGCTTTGGGGCTGTTTTTCTGCAAAGGGACCAGGACGACTGATCCGTGTAAAGGAAAGAATGAATGGGGCCATGTATCGTGAGATTTTGAGTGAAAACCTCCTTCCATCAGCAAGGGCATTGAAGATGAAACGTGGCTGGGTCTTTCAGCATGACAATGATCCCAAACACACCGCCCGGGCAACGAAGGAGTGGCTTCGTAAGAAGCATTTCAAGGTCCTGGAGTGGCCTAGTCAGTCTCCAGATCTCAACCCCATAGAAAATCTTTGGAGGGAGTTGAAAGTCCGTGTTGCCCAGCGACAGCCCCAAAACATCACTGCTCTAGAGGAGATCTGCATGGAGGAATGGGCCAAAATACCAGCAACAGTGTGTGAAAACCTTGTGAAGACTTACAGAAAACGTTTGACCTGTGTCATTGCCAACAAAGGGTATATAACAAAGTATTGACAAAACTTTTGTTATTGACCAAATACTTATTTTCCACCATAATTTGCAAATAAATTCATTACAAATCCTATAATATGATTTTCTGGATTTATTTTTCTCATTTTGTCTTTCATAGTTGACGTGTACCTATGATGAAAATTACAGGCCTCTCTCATCTTTTTAAGTGGGAGAACTTGCACAATTGGTGGCTGACTAAATACTTTTTTGCCCCACTGTATATATAAAAAACATCGGGGATTGGAAGTGATGCAGACAATTACATTGATGGAAGATACAATCTATATGCAATATTAAGCTGATCCACCCCCCACACAAAAAACAACAACAACAAAAAATATATTAATTTATTACTGTGTGTGTGTGTGTGTGTGTGTGTGTGTGTGTGTGTGTGTGTGTGTGTGTGTGTTGTGTGTCTGTCTGTCTGTCTGTCTGTCTGTCTGTCTGTCTGTCTGTCTGTCTGTCTGTCTGTCTGTCTGTCTGTCTGTCTGTCTGTCTGTGTCTGTCTGTCTGTCTGTCTGTCTGTCTGCTGTCTGTCTCTCCTCTCTCTCTCTCTCTCTCTCCTCTCTCTCTCTCCTCTCTCTCTCTCTCTCCTCTCTCTCTCTCTCTCTCTCCTTCCTCTCTCTCTCTCGCTCTCCTCTATCCTCTCTCTCTCTCTCTCTCTCTCTCCTCTCTGTCTCTCTCTCTCTCTGTGTTTGAGCAGTACAGTGAGTGATGGCTAGAGGGTGCTGTGTGGTCACAGAGAGCCGGTGTGGCACTAATGTTTTCCTGCCCCTCTCTCTCTCTCTCTCTCGCTCTCGCTCTCGCTCTCGCTCTCTCGCTCTCGCTGGCTGGGTTGGTCACATGGGGAGAAGAGCTGTTTAAAATGCTTTAGTATTCTCAGCCAGTGCAGAGCCAGAGACTGAGAGAGACACACACGTCTACCTACCTACCAACCTACAGCACTGCAACTTTCTATACTGGAGAGACACACACATCGTCACGGCTACAGAGGACAGGAGGACAGGAGGACAGGACAGTGGGAAGCCAGAGAGACCAAATATTTTAAGTGAGTTGCTATAATTCTGGTGCTGGATCTGTCTGTGTGTTGGAGCTGGATCTGTCTGTGTGTTGGAGCCGGATCTGTCTGTGTGTTGGAGCTGGATCTGTCTGTGTGTTGGAGCCGGATCTGTCTGTGTGTTGGAGCTGGATCTGTCTGTGTGTTGGAGCCGGATCTGTCTGTGTGTTGGAGCTGGATCTGTCTGTGTGTTGGAGCCGGATCTATCTGTGTGTTGGAGCTGGATCTGTCTGTGTGTTGGAGCCGGATCTGTCTGTGTGTTGGAGCTGGATCTGTCTGTGTGTTGGAGCTGGATCTGTCTGTGTGTTCGAGCCAGACTAATATAGGACAGTTGACAGAGGGATGCAACATATGCACATCTGTCTTGATAATCAGATGATTTGTAATAATAGTAGCGTTCAGGATGGATGGAAGGATCTAGTGCTTCTTTATAGTGGCTTCATCCGGGTCTTTCTGCATCTTTGGTCTAATTAATTCCAACACATGCTGATCCTCAGTGATCTATTGAATATATTCAGATGGAAACGGTTGCTGATAGAGACCTGAGAAGGAAACAGTTGCGTTGCTGATAGAGACCTGAGAAGGAAACAGTTGCGTTGCTGATAGAGACCTGAGAAGGAAACGGTTGTGTTGCTGATAGAGACCTGAGAAGGAAACAGTTGTGTTGCTGATAGAGACCTGAGAAGGAAACGGTTGTGTTGCTGATAGAGACCTGAGAAGGAAACGGTTGTGTTGCTGATAGAGACTTGCTATTAATGAAATGCACTCAGCAAACGGCAGCTGAGTTATCACCAAAAGCAGTTCTGTTTCTCTCGCTCTCTCTCGCTCTCGCTCTCTTTCTCGCTCTCGCAATCTCGCTCTGTCTCCGTCCACACTTACAAAGTGGATGCTTTGCAAAGGGAGAGAGAGAGAGAGAGAGAGGAGGGAGCCGGGGCGAGAACGCTAGGAGAGTGAGAGAGAAGAAAGCCAGGAATTAGGGAGAGAGTGGAGGGCATTGAAAGCAGTGACACTGGCCAGACAATTAGCTGAGGATTCCATTGTGTGGCCCTTTCTCTCCCCGTGGCCTCATGGCAAAGGTCAGGGGACAGGCTGACCCGTGTCAACTCTCCAGCATGGAACCCATTATCCTCCTCTGATTGATTAGTTTTAGTGGAGATCCCTTCTATCTCCTCCTCCCTTCTGCCGTTTTTGTTCCTTTTCTGTTGTATCTCTGCTGTTGCTTTCTGTTATTTTAAGGATCTCCCCCGTTTAGGGGCACATTTCCGGGATTTCTGGGCTGGGAGATGGTCATTAGGTTGCTGTTAAGGTGCATTTCTGGTTGTGTGAGAGGGGAGAGGACCAAGACTCCCTACCCAGCCCCTTACCCGCCTCAGCCCCATTCAGCCCCAGCACCATACCCGCCCCAGCCCCATACCCGCCTCAGCCCCATTCAGCCCCAGCCCCATACCCGCCTCAGCCCCATTCAGCCCCAGCCCCATACCCGCCTCAGCCCCATTCAGCCCCAGCCCCATACCCGCCTCAGCCCCATTCAGCCCCAGCACCATACCCGCCCCAGCCCCATACCCGCCTCAGCCCCATTCAGCCCCAGCCCCATACCTGCCTCAGCCCCATTCAGCCCCAGCCCCATACCCCAATCCCTGCCTCAGCCCCATTCAGCCCCAGCCCCATACCCCAATCCCTGCCTCAGCCCCATTCAGCCCCAGCCCCATACCCCAATCCCTGCCTCAGCCCCAGCCCCCCCAATCCCTGCCTCAGTCCCATTCAGCCTCTAGCCCCATACCCTTTACACTAGCTTCAGCCCCATTCAGCCCCATACCCTAGCTTCACTCCCATTCAGTCCCATACTCCATGCACTAGCTTCAGAACCATTCAGCTCCAGCCCCATACACTAGCTTCAGACCCATTCAGTCCCATTCAGCCCCAGCCCCCAATCCATTCAGCCTCATTCAGGCCCATATCCCTAAAACTAGCTTCATCCCAAATTAATCCCCATTCAGCCCCAGCCCCATACCCCAATCCCTGCCTCAGGCCCATTCAGACCCATTCAGCCCCAGCCCCATACCCCAATCCCTGCCTCAGGCCCATTCAGCCCCAGCCCCATACCCCAATCCCTGCCTCAGACCCATTCAGACCCATTCAGCCCCATACCCCATACACTAGCTTCAGTCCCATTCAGCCCCATACCCCATACACTAGCTTCAGCCCCATTCAGCCCCATACCCCATACACTAGCTTCAGACCCATTCAGCCCCATACCCCATACACTAGCTTCAGCCCCATTCAGCCCCATACCCCATACACTAGCTTCAGCCCCATTCAGCCCCATACCCCATACACTAGCTTCAGACCCATTCAGCCCCATACCCCATACACTAGCTTCAGACCCATTCAGCCCCATACCCCATACACTAGCTTCATTCCCATTCAGCCCCATACCCCATACACTAGCTTCAGCCCATCCGCTTGTTCGATAACCCCAGCCCCAGGCTGCCCAGCCCCAGCCTCCCTGTCTGGGCGCCCCAGCCCTCCAGCACTCCTCACACTGTTTTAAGTGTTTAACCCCGGTCCAGGCACATCAAAGGAGGGGCAGCTTTGGCTGGAAGACTGGGTCTTAGATGTCCCTATCTGTCTTAATGATTTCTAGTTTCATTTACATTTTAGTCATTTAGCAGACGCCTTATCCAGAGCGATTACAGTTTAGTGAGTGCATACATTTTTTCATACTTGGCCCCCGTGAGAAACGACCCACAACCCTGCGTTGCAAGCACCATGCGTCTAATACCAATGAGCTACAAGGGACCACATGCCTTGAAGGAGCACGGCCCCCCATCTTGGATTCTTGGACCCCTCTCCTCCTCTCCCCTCTCCTTATCTACCTCCTCTCCTCCTCCCCTCATCCTCCTCTTCCTCATCCTCCTCCTCCTTATCTACCTCCTCCTCCTCATCCCCCTCCTCCTCCTTATCTACCTCCTCCTCCTCCTCCTCCTCCTCCTCCTCCTCTTCCTCTTCCTCTTCCTCCTCCTCCTCCTCCTTATCTACCTCCTCCTCCTCCACTTCCTCCTCCTCTTCCTCCTTATCTACCTCCTCCTCCTCCTCCTCCTCCTTATCAACCTCCTCCTCCTCCTCCTCCTTATCCACCTCCTCTTCCTCCTCCTTATCTACCTCCTCCTCCTTATCTACCTCCTCCTCCTCTTCCTCCTCCTACTCCTCCTTATCTACCTCCTCCTCCTCTTCCTCCTCATCTACCTCCTCCTCCTTATCTACCTCCTCCTCCTCTTCCTCCTCCTCCTCCTCCTTATCTACTTCCTCCTCCTCCTCCTCCTCCTCCTTATCCACCTCCTCTTCCTCCTCCTTATCTACCTCCTCCTCCTTATCTACCTCCTCCTCCTCTTTCTCCTCCTCCTCCTCCTGGAAGGATCTAGTGCTTCTTTATAGTGGCTTCATCCGGGTCTTTCTGCATCTTTGGTCTAATTAATTCCAACACATGCTGATCCTCAGTGATCTATTGAATATATTCAGATGGAAACGGTTGCTGATAGAGACCTGAGAAGGAAACGGTTGCGTTGCTGATAGAGACCTGAGAAGGAAACGGTTGTGCCCCTACCCTCCTAGCAGTTCCCCAGCCTCTACCTCCTCCTCCTCATCCTCCTCCTCATCTACCTCCTCCTCCTCATCTACCTTGTCCTCCTCCTCCTCCTCTTCCTCCAGCCAGCCCGCCTGCCCTTACAGCTGGTTTAGTTTTAGCCCATCCATATCAACTGGGAAAGGGCCAGTGTGTGTGATGTTGGTTTAGTTTTAGCCCATCCATATCAACTGGGAAAGGGCCAGTGTGTGTGATGTTGGTTTAGTTTTAGCCCATCCATATCAACTGGGAAAGGGCCAGTGTGTGTGATGTTGGTTTAGTTTTAGCCCATCCATATCAACTGGGAAAGGGCCAGTGTGTGTGTTGTTGGTTTAGTTTTAGCCCATCCATATCAACTGGGAAAGGGCCAGTGTGTGTGTTGTTGGTTTAGTTTTAGCCCATCCATATCAACTGGGAAAGGGCCAGTGTGTGTGTTGTCCCCTACAGGGGATAGCATGTAGATGAGTTCTTCTTAAAGGAGGCTTTAGGGTTTAGGGAACAGAAGGAAAGGGTTTAGGGAACAGAAGGAAATGGTTTAGGGAACAGAAGGAAAGGGTTTAGGGAACAGAAGGAAAGTGTTTAGGGAACAGAAGGAAAGGGTTTAGAGAGGAGAAGGAAAGGGTTTAGGGAACAGAAGGAAAGGGTTTAGAGAGCAGAAGGAAAGGGTTTAGGGAACAGAAGGAAAGGGTTTAGGGAACAGAAAGAAAGGGTTTAGGGAACAGAAGGAAAGGGTTTAGGGAACAGAAGGAAAGGGTTTAGGGAACAGAATGAAAGGGTTTAGGGAACAGAAGGAAAGGGTTTAGGGAACAGAAGGAAAGGGTTTAGGGAACAGAAGGAAAGGGTTTAGGGAACAGAAGGAAAGGGTTTAGAGAGCAGAAGGAAAGGGTTTAGAGAGGAGAAGGAAAGGGTTTAGGGAACAGAAGGAAAGGGTTTAGGGAACAGAAAGAAAGGGTTTAGGGAACAGAAGGAAAGGGTTTAGGGAACAGAAGGAAAGGGTTTAGGGAACAGAATGAAAGGGTTTAGGGAACAGAAGGAAAGGGTTTAGGGAACAGAAGGAAAGGGTTTAGGGAACAGAAGGAAAGGGTTTAGGGAACAGAAGGAAAGGGTTTAGGGAACAGAAGGAAAGGGTTTAGGGAGCAGTATTCTGGATGGACAGAGAGTCCATTTGATGCTCCTGTATCAGGAAGAAGATTAACACAGCCTGATGGACCTGCTTTAAACCTGGGATGTGTCTCAAATGGCACCCTATTCCCTATATAGTTCACTACTTTTGACCAGAGGGACACGGAGCTGCTCTCTGTCTGCAGTGAGCCCTTGTAGTGTTCAGTTTCAACTCCTCTTCCATGTTTGTTCTCTATTTATTTTTCTAAGGTGTGATTGGAGCCCAGGTATTTTTCTAAGTTCCCCAGGCCCAGCCCCAGCCCCTACCCTCCTAGCAGTTCCCCAGCCCCAGCCCCTACCCTCCTAGCAGTTCCCCAGCCCCAGCCCCTACCCTCCTAGCAGTTCCCCAGCCCCAGCCCCTACCCTCCTAGCAGTTCCCCAGCCCCTACCCTCCTAGCAGTTCCCCAGCCCCAGCCCCTACCCTTCTAGCAGTTCCCCAGCCCCTACCCTCCTAGCAGTTCCCCAGCCCCAGCCCCTACCCTCCTAGCAGTTCCCCAGCCCCAGACCCTACCCTCCTAGCAGTTCCCCAGCCCCAGCCCCTACCCTCCTAGCAGTTCCCCAGCCCCTACCCTCCTAGCAGTTCCCCAGCCCCTACCCTCCTAGCAGTTCCCCAGCCCCTACCCTCCTAGCCTGGGAATAGTCCCAGTAAGTCTCATTGTGTGGCCTTGTAGCTGGGCCATTGAAATGCTGTTTGCATCCCAATTTGCACCCTATTCACTATATAGTAGCAAGGGCCTATAGGGTAGTAGTGCACTTTATAGGGAATAGGGTGCCATTTGGGACTGGTACGCTGTGTTTCTGCCTGGCCTTCCTACCGACCGGAGGGCTTTTAATCTATTAATGGCTGATCCTTAAACACTAATCAATGTGGCCTTTAATATTTCCATTAAAGCTGAGAGGAAAGGAATAAATAAATAATGTTGGCTGAGTGGCTGCAGGTCGGCTGGTCGCTTCTCAAACACCCTCTCCTCTCCTCTCCTATCCTCTCTTCTTCTCCTTTCCTCTCCTCTCCTTTCCTCTCCTCTCCTCTCCTCTCTCCTCTACTCTCCTCTCCTCCGCATTCAGTGCAACTGACTAGGTATCCCCTTTCTAATCTCCTCTCCTCTCCACTCCTGTCCTCTCCTCTCTCTAGGGCATGCTTGACTTCTCCAGTTAGTTAGCGCACCAACCAAACTGACGCTATTTGCTTTATTTAGCCTACAGAGTGTGCAGTGTTTTATTAGCGATGCCTCTTTTGATAGCGTTCAGCACACTTCATTTTAAGTGAAAGAGAAGTTCCTGGGCTGAAGGTCGGAGCAGGCAGGCTCTCTCTGAAGCTCAGGCTAATTCCATTAGCATCTTGTATTCACTCTAACCAGAGCTGACTATTCTACAGGGGAAGGTACCAGAGTTGACAGGTAGCTTAGTGGTTAAGAGTGTTGTGCCAGTAACTGAAAGGTTGCTGGTTCTAATCCCTGAGCTGACTAGGTGAAAAATCTGCCGATGTGCCCTTGAGCATTCTGGAAGCTTGCTTCAGGGCTCTGATATTTTCTGTATATCAGGGAGCAAATTTCTTTTTTGTATTTATTTGGGGTGCGACTGCATCTAGGGTATTACACAAGGTTAAATTTAGATCCTCAGTTAGGTGGTTAACAGATTTTTGTAATCCGATGTCCTTGGGTAGGTGGAGGGAGTCTGGAAGGGCCTCTAGGAATCTTTGGGTTGTCTGAGAATTTATAGCACGGCTTTTGATGATCCTTGGTGTTCTTAGCGGCCGGGGACATTAATGCAGGGAAACTTAAATCTGTTTTACCTAGTTTCTACCAGCATGTTAAATGTGCAACTAGAGGAAAACAAACTCTAGACCACCTTTACTCCACACACATAAATGCGTACAAAGCTCTCCCTCGCCCTCCATTTGGCAAATCTGACCATAATTATATCCTCCTGATTCCTACTTATAAGCAAAAACTAAAGCAGAAAGTACCAGTGACTCGCTCAATATGGAAGTGGTCAGAAGACGCAGATGCTAAGCTACAGGACTGCTTTGCTAGCACAGACTGGAATATGTTCCAGGATTCTTCCGATAGCATTGAGGAGTACACCACATAAGTCACTGGCTTCATCAATATGTGCATCAATGACGTCATCCCCACATTGAGCGTATGTTCATACCCCAACCAGAAGCCATGGATTACAGGCAACATCCACACTGAGCTAAAGGGTAGAGCTGCCGCTATCAAGGAGCGGGACTCTAACCCGGATACTTATAAGAAATCCCGCTATGCCCTCAGACGAACCATCAAACAGGCAAAGCGTCAATACAGGACTAAGATTGAATCGTCCTACACCGGCTCCGACGCTCGTCGGATGTGGCAGGGCTTCCAAACTATTACAGACTACAAAGGGAAGCACAGCCGTGAGCTGCCCAGTGACACGAGCCTACCAGACGAGGTAAATTACTTCTATGCTCGCTTCGAGGCAAGCAACACTGAAGCATGCATGAGAGCATCAGCTGTTCCGGACGACTGTGTGATCACGCTCTCTGTAGCCGATGTGAGTTAGACTTTTAAGCAGGTTTGCAACATTTGCCCTGCCTGGGGTAGAGTACCTCATGATAAGCTGTAGACCACACTATTTACCAAGAGAGTTTTCATCTATATTTTTTATAGCTGTCTATTTACCACCACAAACCGATGCTGGCACTAAGACAGCCGATGTGAGTAAGACGTTTAAACAGCTTAACATTCACAAGGCCGCAGGGCCAGACAGATTACCAGGGCGTGCACTCCGAGCATGCGCTGACCAACTGGCAAGTGTCTTCACTTACATTTTCAAACTGTCCTTGACTGAGTCTGTAATACCAACATGCTTCAAGCAGACCATCATAGTCCCTGTGCCCAAGAACATTAAGGTAACCTGCCTAAATGACTACAGACCCGTAGCACTCATGTCTGTAGCCATGAAGTGCTTTGAAAGGCTGGTCATGGCTCACATCAACACCCTTATACAAGAAAACATAGACCAACTCCAATGTGAGACACCTATGTGAGAATGCTGTTCATTGACTACAGCTCAGCATTCAACATCATAGTGCCCTCAATGCTCATCACTAATCTAAGGATCCTGGGACTAAACACCTCCCTCTGCAACTGGATCCTGGACTTCCTGACGGGCCGCCCCCAGGTGGTAAGGGTAGGTAACAACACATCTGCCACGCTGATCCTCAACACAGGGGCCCCTCAGGAGTGCGTGCTTTGATTTGATTTAATTTAATTTGCTCAGTCCCCTCCTGTACTCCATGTTCACACATGACTGCATGGCCAGGCATGACTCCAACACCATCATTAAGTTTGCTGACGATACAACAGTTTGTAGGCCTGATCACCGACAACGACGAGACAGCCTATAGGGAGGAGGTCAGAGACCTGGCCGTGTGGTGCCAGGACAACAACCTCTCCCTCAACGTGATCAAGACAAAGGAGATGATTGTGGACTACAGGAAAAAGAAGAGGACTGAGCACACCCCCATTCTCATCGACGGGGCTGTAGTGGAACAGGTTAAGAGCTTCATGTTCCTTGGTGTCCACATCACCAACAAACTATCATGGTCCAAACACACCAAGACAGTCGTGAAGAGGGCACGACAAAGCCTAGTCCCCCTCAGGAGACTGAAAAGATTTGGCATGGGTCCTCAGATCCTCAAAAAGTTCTACAGCTGCACCATCGAGAGTATCCTGACTGGTTGCATCACTGCCAGGTATGGCAACTGCTCGGCCTCCGATCGCAAGGCACTACAGAGGGTAGTGCGTATGGCCCAGTACATCACTGGGGCCAAGCTTCCTGCCATCCAGGACCTCTATACCAGGCGGTGTCAGAGGAAGGCCCTCAAAATTGTCAAAGACTCCAGCCACCCTAGTCATAGACTGTTCTCGCTGCTACCGCACCACAAACGGTACCGGAGTGCCAAGTCTAGGTCCAAAAGGCTTCGAAACAGCTTCTACCCCAAGCCATAAGACTCCTGAACAGCTAATCAAATGGCTACCCGGACTATTTGCATTGACCCTTCCCCCCTCCTCTTTTACGCTGCTGCTACTCTGTTTATTATTTATGCATAGTCACTTTACCCCTACCTACATGTACATATTACCTCAATTACCTCAACTAACCGGTGCCCCCGCACATTGACATATTTTTTACTTATCTATTTTTTACTTAACACTTATTTTTCTTAAAACTGCATTGTTGGTTAACGGCTTGTAAATAAGCATTTCACTGTAAGGTCTACACCTGTTGTATTCGGCGCATGTGACAAATACAATTTGATTTGCAAACATAATAAGATGGTGGTGATCCAGGATTCAGAGGTCGAGATGTTCAAACGTTCATATATGACCAGCAGGGTCAAATAATAATCAGTCTTTGTAGAGGGTGCAACAGGTCAGTACCTCAGGAGTAAATGTCAGTTGGCTTTTCATAGCCGAGCATTCAGAGGACGAGACAGCAGGTGCGGTAGAGAGAGAGAGAGTCGAAAACAGCAGGTGCGGGACAAGGTACCACGTCCGGTGAACAGGTCAGGGTTCCATAGCCACAGGCAGAAGAGTGGAAACTGGAGCAGCAGCACAACCAGGTGGACTGGGGACAGCCAGGAGTCATCAGGCCAGGTAGTCCTGAGGCATGGTCATAGGGCTCAGGTCCTCCGGGAGGGGAGGGAGAGAGGGAGAATACTTAAATTCACCAAGGACACCAGATAAGACAGGAGAATTACACCAGATAAACAGACCAATCAGGCAGGATATAACCCCACCCACTTTGCCAAAGCACAGCCCCCACACCACTAAAGGGATATCAACAGACCACCAACTTAATACCCTGAGACAAGGCTGAGTATAGCTCACGAAGATGTCCTCCACCACACAAGCCCGAGGGGGCGCAAAACCGGACAGGAAGATCACGTCTTTGACTCAACCCACTCAAGTGACACACCCCTCCTAGGGACAACATGGAAGAGCACTAGTAAGCCAGTGACTCAGCCCCCGTAATAGGGTCAGAGGTATAGAATCCCAGTGGAGAGAGGGGAGCCGGCCAGGCAGAACCAGCAAGGGCGGTTCGTCACTCCAGTGCCTTGTCGTTCATTTTCGCACCCCTGGGCCAGACTACACTTAATCATAGGACCTACTGAAGAGATGAGTCTTCAGTAAAGACTTAGAGGTCAAGACCGAGTCTGAGTGTCTCACATGGATAGGCAGACCATTCCATAAAAATTTAGCTCTATAGAAGAAAGCCTCCAGCTGTTTGCTTAGAAATTCTAGGGACAATAAGGAGGCCTACGTCTTGTGACCGTAGCGTACGTGTAGGTATGTATGGCAGGACCAAATCGGAGAGATGGGAAGGCAAGCCCATATAATGCTTTTTAGGTGTGGCTAGTGTAGAGAGGCTAGTGTAGAGAGGCTAGTGTAGAGAGGCTAGCACTGGAATAATATGATACATCTTTTTGGTTCTAGTGTGTAATTAGTGCTTTATCCGGGTAGCCGGAGAGTAGAGCATTGCAGTAGACTAATATAGAAGTGACAAAAGCACGGATTAGCTTTTCTGCATAATTTCTTGATAATTTTTTGTAGATTTTTGCAATGTTATGAAGATAAAAAAAAAGAAAAAAAAAAGAAAGCTGTCCTTGAAATATTCTTGATATGTTCGTCAAAAGAAAGATCAGGGTCCAGAGTAACGCCGACGTCCTTCACAGTTGTATCTGAGACGGTACAACCATTAAGATTAATTATCAGATCCAACGGCAGATCTCTTTGTTTCTTGGGACCTAGAACTAGCATCTATGTTTTGTCCGAGTTTAAAAGTAAAACATTTGCTGCCATCCACTTCCTTATGTCTGAAACACAGGCTTCCAGGGCAATTTTGGGGCTTCACCATGTTTCATCGAAATGTACAGCTGTGTGTCGTCCGCATAGCAGTGAAAGTTGACATTGTGTTTCCGAATGACATCACCAAGAGGTAGAATACAGTTGTACTCGGAAGTTCACATACACTTAGGCTGGAATCATTAAAACCTGTTTTTCAACCACTCCACACATTTCTTGTTAACAAACTATAGTTTTGGCAAGTCGGTTAGGACATCTACTTTGTGCATGACACAAGTAATTTTTCTAACAATTGTTTACAGACAGATTATTTCACTTATAATTCACTGTATCACAATTTCAGTGGGTCAGAATTTTAAATACACTAAGTTGACTGTGCCTTTAAACAGCTTGTAAAATTCCATAAAATAATGTCATGGCTTTAGAAGCTTCTGAAAGGCTAACTGACATCATTTTAGTCAATTAGAGGTGTACCTGTGGATGTATTGCAAGGCCTACCTTCAAACTCAGTGCCTCTTTGCTTGACAAAATAGGAAAATCAAAAGAAATCAGCCAAGACCTCAGAAAAAAAATGGTAGATCTCCAAAAGTCTGGATCATCCTTGGGAGCAATTTCCAAATGCCTGAAGGTACCACTTTCATCTGTATAAACAATAGTACGCAAGTATAAACACCATGGGACCACGCAGCCGTCATACTGCTCAGGAAGGAGACGGGTTCTGTCTCCTAGAGATGAACGTACTTTGGTGTGAAAAGTGCAAATAAATCCCAGAACAACAGCAAAGGACCTTGTGAAGATGCTGGAGGAAACAGGTACAAAAGTATCTATATCCACAGTAAAACACATCCTATATCGACATAACCTGAAAGGCCGCTCAGCCAGGAAGAAGCCACTGCTCCAAAACCGCCTTAAAAAAGCCAGACTACGGTTTGCAACTGCACATGGGGACGAAGATCATACTTTTTGGAGAAATGTGCTCTGGTCTGATGAAACAAAAATAGAACTGTTTGGCCATAATGATCATCGTTATGTTTGGAGGAAAAAGGGGGTTGCTTGCAAGCCGAAGAACACCCTCCCAACTGTGAAGCACGGGGGTGGCAGCATCATGCTGTGGGGGTGCTTTGCTGCAGGAGGAACTGGTGAAATTCACAAAATAGATGGCATCATGATGAAGGAAAATTATGTGGATATATTGAAGCAACATCTCAAGACATCAGTCAGGAAGTTAAAGCTTGGTCGCAAACAGGTCTTCCAAATGGACAATGACCCCAAGCATACTTCCAAAGTTGTGCCAAAATGGCTTAAGGACAACAAAGGCAATGTATTGGAGTGGCCATCACAAAGCCCTGACCTCAATCCTATAGAAAATGTGTGGACAGAACTGAAAAAGCGTGTGCGAGCAAGGAGGCCTACAAACCTGACTCAGTTACCTACACAGGAGGAATGGGCCAAAATTCACCCAATTTATTGTGGGAAGCTTGTGGAAGGCTACCCAAAACGTTTGACCCAGGTTAAACAATTTAACGGCAATGCTACCAAATACTAATTGAGTGTATGTAAACTTCTGACCCACTGGGAATGTGATGAAAGAAATAAAAGCTGAAATAATTCATTCTCTCTACTATTATTCTGACATTTCACGTTCTTAAAATAAAGTGGTGATCCTAACTGACCTAAAACAGGGAATTTTTACTAGGATTAAATGTCAGGAATTGTGAAAAACTGAGTTTAAATGTATTTGGCTAAGGTGTATGTAAACTTCCGACTTCAACTTAATATAGTGAAAACAATGGTGGTCTTGAAACGGAACCTTGACGAACGCCGAAACGTACAATTGATTTGTCAGATGACAAACCTTCCACTGAGACAAAAACTGATATCTTTCCGACAGATACGTTCTAAACCAGGCAAGAACTTGTCCGTGTAGACCAATTAGGATTTCTAATCTCTCCAAAAGAATGTGGTGATCGATTGTGTCAAAAGCAGCACTAAGGTCTAGGAGCACGAGGATAGATGCAGAGCCTTGGTCTGACGCCATTAAAAGGTAATTTACCACCTTCACGAGTGCAGTCTCAGTGATATGATGGGGTCTAAAACCAGACTGAAGCATTTTGTATACATTATTTGTCTTTATGAAGGCAGTGAGTTGCCACTCAACAGCTTTTTCTAACATTTTTGAGAGGAATGGGAGGGTCGATACGGGCCGATAGTTTTTCACATTTTCCGGGTCAAGGTTTGGCTTTTTCAAGAGAGGCTTTATTGCTGCCACTTTTAGTCAGTTTGGTACACATCCGGTGGATAGGGAGACATTTATTATGTTCAACATAGGAGGGCCAAGCACAGGAAGTAGTTCTTTCAGTAGTTTAGTTGGAATAGGGTCCAGTATGCAGCTGGAAGGTTTAGAGGCCATTACTATTTTCATGAATGTGTCAAGAGATACAGGATTAAAAAACTTGAGTCTCCATTGATCCTAGGTCTTGGTAGTTCTGTGCAGACTCAGGACAACTGAGCTTTGGAGAAATATGCAGATTCAAAGAGGAGTCCGTAATTTGCTTTCTAATGATAATCATCTTTTCATCAAAAAAGTTTGTATCACTGCTGAAGTGAAAGCTATCCTCTCTTGTTGAATGCTGCTTTTTAGTTAGCTTTGCAACAGCATTAAATAGAAATGTTGGATTGTTCTTATTCTCCTCAATTAGGTTGGAAAAATAGGATGATCAAGCAGCAGTGAGGGCTCTTCGATATTGCATGGTACTGTCTTTCCAAGTTAGACGGAAGTCTTCCAGTTTGGTGGAGCGCCATTTCCGTTCCAATTTTCTGGAAGCTTGCTTCAGGGCTCGGTTATTTTCTGGATACCAGGGATCAAATTTCTTGTGACAAATGTTTTTGGTTTTTAGGGGTGCGACTGCATCTAGGGTATTACGCAAGGTTAAATTTAGATCCTCAGTTAGGTAGTTAACCGGTTTTTGTACTCCGACGTCCTTGGGTAGGTGGAGAGAGTCTGGAAGGGCATCTAGGAATCTTTGTCCGAGAATTTATAGCATGGCTTTTGATGATCCTTGGTTGGGGTCTGAGCAGATTATTTGTTGCGATTGCAAACGTAATAAGATGGTGGTCCGATAGTCCAGGATTATGAGGAAAAACATTTAGATCCACAATATTTATTCCACGGGACAGAACTAGATCCAGGGTATGACTGTGGCAATGAGTAGGTCACATTTAACATGCTGGTAGAAATTAGGTAGAACGGATTTAAGTTTCCCTGCATTAAATTCCCCGGCCACTAGGAGCGCCGTCTCTGGATGAGCGTTTTCCTGTTGACTTATGGCCTTATACAGCTCATTCAGTGCAATCTTAATGCCAACATTGGTTTGTGGTGGTAAATAGACAGCTATGAAAAATATAGATGAAAACTCTCTTGGTAAATAGTGTGGTCTACAGCTTATCATAAGATACTCTACCTCAGGCAAGCAAAATCTCGAGACTTCCTTAGTATTTGATTTTGTGCACCAGCTGGTGTTTACAAATATACACAGACCGCCACCCCTTGTCTTACCGGAGTCAGCCGTTCTATCCTGCCGATGTAGCGTATAGCCCGCTAGCTGTATGTTGTACATGTTTTCGTTCAGCCACGACTCGGTGAAACATAAGATATTACAGTTTTGATTGTCCTGTTGGTAGGATAACCGTAATCTTAGGTCATCCAATTTATTTTCCAATGATTGAAGATTGGCTAATAGGATTGATGGGAGCGGCAGTTTACTCGCTCTCCGTCGGATCCTTACAAGGCACCCCGACCTACGTCCACGATATCTCCGTCTCTTTCCTCATGCGAATGACGGGGATTTGGGCCTTGTCGGGTGTCTGTAGGATATCCTTTGCAGCCGCCTCGTTGAAGAAAAATTATTCATCCAATACGAGGTGAGTAATCGCTGTCCTGATATCCAGAAGCTGTTTTTGGTTATAAGAGACGATGACAGAAACATTATGTACAAAATAAATTACAAATAACGCGGAAAAACACACATAATAGTACAATTGGTTAGAGGGCTGTAAAACGGCAGCCATCTTCTCCGGCGCCATTCTTATACACCGGAGACATGTTGGACAAAACCCATTGAGTCGATGATGGCTCCGAAAGCCTTTTGGAGTGGGTCTGTGGACTTTTCCATGTGAATATTAAAGTCACCAAACATTAGAATATTATCTGCCATGACTACAAGGTCCGATAGGAATTCAGGGAACTCAGTGAGGAACTCTGTATACGGCCCAGGAGGCCTGTAAACAGTAGCTATAAAAAGTGATTGAGTAGGCTGCATAGATTTCATGACTAGAAGCTCAAAAGACGAAAACTCAGTCATTTGTTTTTTGGAAATTGAAATTTGCTGTCATAAATGTTAGCAACACCTCCACCTTTGAGGGATGCACGGTGGATATTGTCTGAAGCTATGTTACACTTGTTGACCTTTGACTGTTTCATCCTAACATTGTAGGTGCAGACGTGAATAACAATATTCCTATATCATCTACACTCACCAGTTTTAGCCTTAGCCAGCACCATCTTCAGATTAGCCTTTACGTCGGTAGCCCTGCCCCCTGGTAAAACAGTGTATGATAGCTGGATCATTATTTTTAAGTTTAATATTGTGGGTAATGGAGTCGCCAATGTCTAATGGAGGCTTTGGTGGCTCAGACCCCGTAACGGCTGGAGGAGAGATCTGAGACGGCTCGGCCTCTGACTCCGGCTCCTTGCTTAATGGGGAGAACCGGTTGTCAAATTAAATATTTGATGCTGTTATAAGGTTTGATGATGCTTTATCCTTCCTCAGATTTAGAGTACAGTTGGATACTGACAAACATTTGAAGTCAGAAGTTTAAATACACCTTAGCCAAATACATTTAAACTCAGTTTTTCACAATTTCTGACATTTAATCCTAGTAAAAATTCCCTTTCTTAGGTCAGTTAGGATCACCACTTTATTTTAAGAATGTGAAATGTCAGAATAATAGTAGAGAGAATGATTTATTTCAGCTTTTATTTATTTCATCACATTCCCAGTGGGTCAGAAGTTTACATACACTCAATTAGTATTTGGTAGCATTGCCTTTAAATTGTTTAACTTGGGTCAAACCTTTCGGGTAGCCTCCCACAAGCTTCCCACAATAAGTTGGGTGAATTTTGGCCCATTCCTCCTGACAGAGCTGGTGTAACTGAGTCAGGTGTGTAGGCCTCCTTGCTCGCACATGCTTTTTCAGTTCTGCCCACAAATATTCTATAGGATTGAGGTCAGGGCTTTGTGATGGCCACTCCAAAACCTTGACTTTGTTGTCCTTAAGCCATTTTGGCACAACTTTGGAAGTATGCTTGGGGTCATTGTCCATTTGGAAGACCCATTTGTGACCAAGCTTTAACTTCCTGACTGATGTCTTGAGATGTTGCTTCAATATATCCACATCATTTTCCTTCCTCATGATGCCATCAATTTTGTGAAGTGCACCAGTCCCTCCTGCAGCAAAGCACCCCCACAGCATGATGCTGCCACCCCCGTGCTTCACAGTTGGGATGGTGTTCTTCGGCTTGCAAGCAGCCCCCTTTTTCCTCCAAACATAACGATGGTCATTCTGGCCAAACAGTTCTGTTTTTGTTTAATCAGACCAGAGAACATTTTTCCAAAAGTACGATCTTTGTCCCCATGTGCAGTTGCAAACCGTAGTCTGGCGTTTTAATGGTGGTTTTGGAGCAGTGGCTTCTTCCTTGCTGAGCGGCATTTCAGGTTATGTCGATATAGGACTCGTTTTACTGTGGATATAGATACTTTTGTACCTGTTTCCTCCAGCATCTTCACAAGGTCCTTTGCTGTTGTTCTGGGATTGATTTGCACTTTTCGCACCAAAGTACGTTCATCTCTAGGAGACAGAACGCGTCTCCTTCCTGAGCGGTATGACGGCTGCGTAGTCCAATGGTGTTTATACTTGCGTACTATTGATTGTACAGATGAACGTGGTACCTTCAGGCGTTTGGAAATTGCTCTCAAGTATGAACCAGACTTATTTTTTCTGAGGTCTTGGCTGATTTATTTTGATTTTCCCATGATGTCAAGCAAAGAGGCACTGAGTTTGAAGGTAGGCCTTAAAATACATCCACAGGTACACCTCCAATTGACTCAAATGATGTCAATTAGCCTATCAGAAGCTTCTAAAGCCATGACATCATTTCTGGAATTTTCAAAGCTGTTTAAAGGCACAGTTAAATTAGTGCATGTAAACTTCTGACCCACTAGAATTGTGATACTGTGAATTATAAGTGAAATAATCTGTCTGTAAACAATTGTTGGAAAAATTACTTGTGTCATGCACAAAGTAGATGTCCTAACCGACTTGCCAAAACTATAGTTTGTTAACAAGAAATTTGTGAAGTGGTTGAAAAACGAGTTTTAATGACTCCAACCTAAGTGTATCTAAACTTCAGACTTCAACTGTATGTATTCTACATGTATCTTTTATAACTACATAAGATGTTATTTGAAGCATATTTAGATATTGTAAAAGTTTGATCTTAAAAACAGAGCAGAGAAGTTTATGACTTTGAAGGTCTAAAGAGAAATGAGGAGCAGAGAAAGAGTGAAAAGAGAGAAAGAGAACAATCGCTCCTTCCCTGTGAGGCATGGTCGCTCCTTCCCTGTGAGGCATGGTCGCCTTCCTGTGAGGCATGGTCCTCTTCCCTGTGAGGCATGGTCGCTCCTTCCCTGTGAGGCATGGTCGCTCCTTCCCTGTGAGGCATGGTCGCTCCTTCCCTGTGAGGCATGGTCGCTCCTTCCCTGTGAGGCATGGTCGCTCCTTCCCTGTGAGGCATGGTCGCTCCTTCCCTGTGAGGCATGGTCGCTCCTTCCCTGTGAGGCATGGTCGCTCCTTCCCTGTGAGGCATGGTCGCTCCTTCCCTGAGAGGCATGGACGCTCCTTCCCTGTAAGGCATGGTCGCTCCTTCCCTGTGAGGCATGGTTGAACGTTTCTGTCGGCTGAATGAGCGACACCGGTTGAGCATGCCAACAGCATTTATTCTAGAAGCCTTGAGAAAATTGTCCAGCTGCGGGGTCTGTGCGGGTGGGATTTATACTACTATCTGTACTTACTGGGGGACCAGACGCTGTTTCATCCTTTCCTACACTTCATTTGCCCTTGCCTAACAATTGTGTCTGAATCTGGGCTTGCAACTCAACTATCCTCACCATAAGGTGATAGTTCTCCTGTATATTATGAGTACAGCGACTGCAATGAGAAGGCATAATGTTACTTACGTTTTTGAGCTGGTGGATGTCCTGCAGATCTGTGTCCAGAGGAATCATCCGGGGTGAAAAGGTTGAATTAAAAAGGTTGTGTGAGGACAAAAGTAAGACCTTGGTAAACTTGTTAAATACAGAGTTTGATTAAATAGTTATTAAGAGTAAAAAGCGAAAAAGTTTGGCAGGTAGCCGAGAAGCAACAAAAAGTACAGCAGCACGGAGACAACGCAGAAGAGCGTTGCGTCACCAGTCACGTGATCAGCAAGTAGGAAGAGAGGGGAAGGTACCAGAGTTGACTATTCTACAGGGGAAGGTACCAGAGTTGACTATTCTACAGGGGAAGGTACCAGAGTTGACTATTCTACAGGGGAAGGTACCAGAGTTGACTATTCTACAGGGGAAGGTACCAGAGTTGACTATTCTACAGGGGAAGGTACCAGAGTTGACTATTCTACAGGGGAAGGTACCAGAGTTGACTATTCTACAGGGGTAGGTACCAGAGTTGACTATTCTACAGGGGAAGGTACCTTCCTTCCCCTTTTCAGACTGACGAGCCACTGATAAATAATAAGCTGGCAATGTTCTATTGAAACAGGATGCAGTCAGCCATCCTTAGCTTCCACATATATAGGGAACAGGATGCAGTCAGCCATCCTTAGCTTCCACATATATAGGGAACAGGGTGCCGCTTGCTGCTGGGCGTTAGTGTTATCAGTGGGACAGCGGATGCAGAGCAGGCTGGTTAGTGACAGAACAGGACACAGTGTGTTATCTCAGACTCTCCAATGACAGACAGCTCCCCTCAGGACCAGTCATTGGAAATCATTGAACCTGTGCTTTTACATGTTCCCTCTTATCTAGTTGGAGTGTTGGCTTATGGTTAAAGCAGAAACAGAATGGCACTAGGCCCAGGGGCCTCAGTCCCATTTAAAGAGTCAAACATAAGAGGGAGGGGAAGAGAGGGGTAGAGAGGGGTGGAGAGAGAGAGAGAGAGAGAGAGAGAGAGAGAGAGAGAGAGAGGTGGAAGAGAGAGAGGAGCAAGAAACAGGGGGAGAAGAGAGAGAGGAATTTGAGGGATGGGGAGTTGATATATTTTAGAGAGGGGGATTATGTGTCTCTCCTCAGCCCCTGGCAGTAGACTCCTCTCCCTCGGGGACAGTCTGGGGAAAATGTCAATAAGGGTTATGAGAGAACATGAAGGACTCTCCCTGTGGTAACAAAAACCTGTCATCCCTGTGGTAACACAGTCCTGTCATCCATTTTACATTTACGTCATTTAGCTCTTATCCAGAGCGATTTACAGGAGAAATTAGGGTTAAGTGCCTTGCTCAAGGGCACATCGACACATTTTTCACCTAGTCGTCTCGGGATTCGAACTAATGACCGTTCGGTTACTAGCCCAAAGTTCTTAACTGCTAGGCTACCTGTCATCCCCGTGGCAACACAACCCTGTAATCCCCATGGTGACACAACCCTGTCATCCCCGTGGTAACACAACCCTGTAATCCCCATGGTGACACAACCACGTCATCTCTGTGACAAGACATAAATGATATCCTTTCAGAGTCTCTGATCCCCTGTTCCAGACTGATGATGTCAGAGGATGATGTCAGAGGGGTGATTCGGCATTACAACATTCTAACCACTTCGTCTGGTGCCAGCTAGTACCTGCTTTTCTTTGTTAGAATATAGCAGTCCTTAACTGCAAGCTTGGTATCTGGAGCCTTGGTATCTGGAGGCTTGGTATCTGGAGGCATGGTATCTGGAGGCTTGGTATCTGGAGGCTTTGTATCTGGAGGCATGGTATCTGGAGGGAGGCTTGGTATCTGGAGGCTTGGTATCTGGAGGCATGGTATCTGGAGGCTTGGTATCTGGAGGCTTGGTATCTGGAGGCTTGGTATCTGGAGGCATGGTATCTGGAGGCTTGGTATCTGGAGGCTTGGTATCTGGAGGCTTGGTATCTGGAGGCATGGTATCTGGAGGCTTGGTATCTGGAGGCTTGGTATCTGGAGGCTTGGTATCTGGAGGCATGGTATCTGGAGGCTTGGTATCTGGAGGCTTGGTATCTGGAGGCTTGGTATCTGGAGGCTAATCTATATCATTACATTTACATTTTAGTCATTTAGCAGACCAAGTTGTCTGTATATGTGACTGTGCTCTATATAAGGTGGCTGTATATAAGGCTGTACTCTATATAAGGTGACTGTACTCTATATAAAGTGACTGTAATCTATATAAGGTGACTGTATATCAGACTGTACTATATACAGTGGGGAGAACAAGTATTTGATACACTGTCGATTTTGCAGGTTTTCCTACTTACAAAGCATGTAGAGGTCTGTCATTTTTATCATAGGTACACTTCAACTGTGAGAGACGGAATCTAAAACAAAAATCCAGAAAATCACATTGTATGATTTTTAAGTCATAAATTTGCATTTTATTGCATGACATAAGTATTTGATACATCAGAAAAGCAGAACTTAATATTTGGTACAGAAACCTTTGTTTGCAATTACAGAGATCATACGTTTCCTGTAGGTCTTGACCAGGTTTGCACACACTGCAGCAGGGATTTTGGCCCACTCCTCCATACAGACCTTCTCCAGATCCTTCAGGTTTCGGGGCTGTCGCTGGGCAATACAGACTTTCAGCTCCCTCCAAAGATGTTCTATTGGGTTCAGGTCTGGAGACTGGCTAGGCCACTCCAGGACCTTGAGATGCTTCTTACGGAGCCACCCCTTAGTTGCCCTGGCTGTGTGTTTCAGGTCGTTGTCATGCTGGAAGGCCCAGCCACGACCCATCTTCAATGCTCTTACTGAGGGAAGGAGGTTGTTGGCCAAGATCTCGCGATACATGGCCCCATCCATCCTCCCCTCAATATGGTGCATTCGTCCTGTCCCCTTTGCAGAAAAGCATCCCCAAAGAATGATGTTTCCACCTCCATGCTTCACGGTTGGGATGGTGTTCTTGGGGTTGTACTCATCCTTCTTCTTCCTCCAAACACGGCGAGTGGAGTTTAGACCAAAAAGCTCTATTTTTGTCTCATCAGACCACATGACCTTCTCCTATTCCTCCTCTGGATCATCCAGATGGTCATTGGCAAACTTCAGACGGGCCTGGACATGCACTGGCTTGAGCAGGGGGACCTTGCATGCGCTGCAGTATTTTAATCCATGACGGCGTAGTGTGTTGCTAATGGTTTTCTTTGAGACTATGGTCCCAGCTCTCTTTAGGTCATTGACCAGGTCCTGCCGTGTAGTTCTGAGATGATCCCTCACCTTCCTCATGATCATTGATGCCCCACGAGGTGAGATATTGCATGGAGCCCCAGACCGAGGGTGATTGACCGTCATCTTGAACTTCTTCCATTTTCTAATAATTGCGCCAACAGTTGTTGCCTTCTCACCAAGCTGCTTGCCTATTGTCCTGTACCCATCCCAGCCTTGTGCAGGTCTACAATTTTATCCCTGATGTCCTTACACAGCTCTCTGGTCTTGGCCATTGTGGAGAGGTTGGAGTCTGTTTGATTGAGTGTGTGGACAGGTGTCTTTTATACAGGTAACGAGTTCAAACAGGTGCAGTTAATACAGGTAATGAGTGGAGAACAGGAGGGCTTCTTAAAGAAAAACTAACAGGTCTGTGAGAGCCCGGAATTCTTACTGGTTGGTAGGTGATCAAATACTTATGTCATGCAATAAAATGCAAATTAATTACTTAAAAATCTTACAATGTGATTTTCTGGATTTTTGTTTTAGATTCTGTCTCTCACAGTTGAAGTGTACCTATGATAAAAATTACAGACCTCTATATTCTTTGTAAGTAGGAAAACCTGCAAAATCGGCAGTGTATCAAATACTTGTTATCCCCACTGTATCTATTCTCTAGACTGGTTGTGATATATATACTGGATGTATCTATTCTATAGGCTGGTTGTGATATATATACTGTATTGGATGTATCTATTCTATAGGCTGGTTGTGATATATATACTGTATTGGATGTATCTATTCTATAGGCTGGTTGTGATATATATACTGTATTGGATGTATCTATTCTATAGGCTGGTTGTGATATATATACTGTATTGGATGTATCTATTCTATAGGCTGGTTGTGATATACATACTGTATTGGATGTATCTATTCTATAGACCGGTACTATTTAATGAAGCTGCCAGTTGAGGACCTGTGAGGCGTCTGTTTCTCAAACTAGACACTCTAATGTATTTGTTCTCTTGCTCAGTTGTGCACTGGGGCCTCCCACTCCTCTTTCTATTCTGGTTAGAGCCCATTTGCACTGTTCTGTGAAGGGAGTAGTACACAGCGTTGTACGAGATCTTCAGTTTCTTGGCAATTTCTCGCATAGAATAGCCTTCATTTCTCAGAACAAGAATAGACTGACGAGTTTCAGAAGAAAAGTATTTGTTTCTGGCCATTTTGAGCCCTTAATCGAACACACAATTGCTGATGCTCCAGATAGAAGGCCAGTTTTATTGCTGATGCTCCAGATAGAAGGCCAGTTGTATTGCTGATGCTCCAGATAGATTGTATTGCTTCCTTAATCAGCACAACAATGCCAAGAGTGTGCAAAGCTGTCATCAAGGCAAAGGGGTGACTACTTTGAGGAATCTAAAATCTAAAATATATTTTGATTTGTTTAACACTTTGTTGCTTAGTACATGATTCCATATGTGTTATTTCATAGTTTTGATGTCTTCACAATTATTCTACAATGTAGAAAATAGTAAAAATAAAGGAAAACCCTTGAATGAGTAGATGTGTCCAAACTTTTGACTAGTATCAAATCAAATCAAAATGTATTTGCCACATGCGCCGAATACAACAGGTGCAGACATTACAGTGAAATGCTTACTTACAGCCCTTAACCAACAGTGCATTTATTTTTAATAAAAAAGTAAAATAAAAAAACAAAAAGGTGTTAAAAAAGAGCAGAAGTAAAATAAAATAACAGTAGGGAGGCTATATATACAGGGGGGTACCGGTGCAGAGTCAATGTGCGGGGGCACCGGCTAGTTGAGGTAGTTGAGGTAATATGTACATGTGGGTAGAGTTAAAGTGACTATGCATAAATAATTAACAGAGTAGCAGCAGCGTAAAAAGATGGGGTGGGGGTGGGGGGGCAGTGCAAATAGTCCGGGTAGCCATGATTAGCTGTTCAGGAGTCTTATGGCTTGGGGGTAGAAGCTGTTGAGAAGTCTTTTGGACCTAGACTTGGCACTCCGGTACCGCTTACCGTGCGGTAGCAGAGAGAACAGTCTATGACTAGGGTGGCTGGAGTCATAGAGGGCCTTCCTCTGACACCACCTGGTATAGAGGTCCTGGATGGCAGGAGGCGGTGATGCAACCAGTCAGGATGCTCTCGATGGTGCAGCTGTAAAAAAAATTGAGGATCTGAGGACCCATGCCAAATCTTTTCAGTCTCCAGAGGGGGAATAGGCTTTGTCGTGCCCTCTTCACGACTGTCTTGGTGTGTTTGGACCATGATAGTTTGTTGGTGATGTGAACAACAAGGAACTTGAAGCTCTCAACCTGTTACACTACAGCCCCGTCGATGAGAATGGGGGCGTGCTCAGTCCTCTTTTTTTCCTGTAGTTCACAATCATCTCCTTTGTCTTGGTCACGTTGTGGGAGAGGTTGTTATCCTGGCACCACATGGCCAGGTCTTTGACCTCCTCCCTATAGGCTGTCTCATCGTTGTCGATGATCAGGCCTACCACTGTTGTGTCATCGGCAAACTTAATGATGGTGTTGGAGTCGTGCCTGGCCATGCAGTCATGGGTGAACAGGGAGTACAGGAGGGGACTGAGCACGGACCCCTGAGGGGCCCCCGTGTTGAGGATCAGTGTGGCAGATGTGTTGTTACCTACCCTTACCACCTGGGGGCGGCCCGTCAGGAAGTCCAGGATCCAGTTGCAGAGGGAGGTGTTTAGTCCCAGGATCCTTAGCTTAGTGATGAGCTTTGAGGGCACTATGGTGTTGAATGCTGAGCTGTAGTCAATGAATAGCATTCTCACGTAGGTGTTCCTCTTGTCCAGGTGGGAAAGGGCAGTGTGGAGTGCAATAGAGATTGCATCATCTGTGGATCTGTTGGGGCGGTATGCAAATAGGAGTGGGTCTAGGGTTTCTGGGATAATGGTGTTGATGTGAGCCATGACCAGCCTTTCAAAGCACTTCATGGCTACAGACGTCAGTGCTACGTCGGTAGTCATTTAGGCAGGTTATCTTAGTGTCCTTGGGCACGGGGACTATGGTGGTCTGCTTGAAACATGTTGGTATTACAGACTCAGTCAGGGACATGTTGAAAATGTCAGTGAAGACACTTGCCAGTTGGTCAGCAGATGCTCGGAGTACACGTCCTGGTAATCCGTCTGGCCCTGCGGCCTTGTGAATGTTGACCTGCTTAAAAGTCTTACTCACATCGGCTACGGAGAGCGTGATCACATAGTCATCCGGAACAGCTGGTGCTCTCATGCATGCTTCAGTGTTGCTTGCCTCGAAGCGAGCATAGAAGTGGTTTAGCTCGTCTGGTAGGCTTGTGTCACTGGGCAGCTCGCGGCTGTGCTTTCCTTTTGTAGTCTGTAATAGTTTTCAAGCCCTGCCACATCTGACGAGCGTCAGAGCCGGTGTAGTACGATTCAATCTTGGTCCTGTATTGACTCTTTGCCTGTTTGATGGTTCGTCGGATGGCATAGCGGGATTTCTTATAAGCGTCCGGGTTAGAGTCCCGCTCCTTGAAAGCGTCAGCTCTACCCTTTAGCTCAGTGCAGATGTTTCCTGTAATCCATGGCTTCTGGTTGGGGTCTGTACGTATGGTCACTTTGGGGACGACATCATCGATGCACTTATTGATGAAGCCAGTGACTGATGTGGTGTACTCCTCAATGCTATCTGAAGAATCCCGGAACATGTTCCAGTCTGTGCTAGCAAAACAGTCCTGTAGCTTAGCATCTGCGTCATCTGACCACTTTTTTATTAACCGAGTCACTGGTGCTTCCTGCTTTAGTTTTTGCTTATAAGCAGGAATCAGGAGGATAGAGTTATGGTCAGATTTGCCAAATGGAGGGCGAGGGAGAGCTTTGTATGCGTCTCTGTGTGTGGAGTAAAGGTCGTATCATCATATCACCATATCAGCATATCATCATATCACCATATCACCATATCACCATATCATCATATCACCATATCACCATATCATCATATCATCATATCACCATATCACCATATCAGCACATCAGCATATCATCATATCACCATATCATCATATCATCATATCACCATATCACCATATCAGCATATCAGCATATCATCATATCACCATATCACCATATCATCATATCACCATATCACCATATCACCATATCACCATCACTCATTTTCATGTCTCCTCACAGCATTAAGTCTGGTCTGCACCTGCCCTGAATACTGCACCTGCTCACCTGAGCCATGTCTGGTGGAGATGCTTGACATTGTGAATAATATTGTGCCCTAATCTCCCTCATGAAGTTGACAACATTTACATCTATTCCTTTTTTACATTTACAATAGCATTTAATGTTTGACTGGAGGATGGATACAACTATGCATGATAAAGAAAACAGTGTCTTCCTGAGCCCTTAGTTCCATCATCCCAGGTTAACAGATAAATACTGCATATCACCAACACAGGTAGGCCTCCAGCTCGAGGCCATGGCTACTGAAGTATAACCCAGACCCATCTGCACACCCCACTGCCTCCCAGCCCCAGCCACTCTCTCACCATGTCAGCCTAGACTCTCCCTCTCCAGCACAATGCAGCTACTCTCATGAGCTAATCACTCAGAGCAGAACAGAGCAGAACAGAACAGGACAGAGCAGAACAGAACAGAACAAAGCATAACAGAACAGAGCAGAACAGAACAGAGCAGAGCAGAACAGAACAGAGCAGAGCAGAGCAGAACAGAGCAGAGCAGAGCAGAACAGAGCAGAGCAGAACAGAACAGAGCAGAACAGAGCAGAGCAGAGCAGAGCAGAGCAGAGCAGAGCAGAGCAGAACAGAACAGAACAGAGCAGAGCAGAGCAGAACAGAGCAAAGCAGAGCAGAACAGAAGAGAGCAGAGCAGAGCAGAACAGAGCAGAGCAGAGCAGAGCAGAGCAGAGCAGAACAGAGCAGAGCAGAGCAGAGCAGAGCAGAGCAGAGCAGAACAGAACAGAGCAGAGAGAGCAGAGCAGAACAGAGCAGAGCAGAGCAGAGCAGAACAGAGCAGAGCAGAGCAGAGCAGAACAGAACAGAACAGAACAGAGCAGAGCAGAGCAGAGCAGAACAGAACAGAACAGAACAGAACAGAACAGAACAGAACAGAACAGAACAGAACAGAACAGAACAGAACAGAACAGAACAGAGCAGAGCAGAGCAGAGCAGAACAGAACAGAGCAGAGCAGAGCAGAACAGAGCAGAGCAGAACAGAGCAGAGCAGAACAGAGCAGAACAGAGCAGAGCAGAGCAGAGCAGAGCAGAACAGAACAGAGCAGAACAGAGCAGAGCAGAGCAGAACAGAGCAGAACAGAATATTTTCTATTTAATTAGTTTATTCTTAATATGTTGCATTTTCGGCCTGTTCTTTCTGACATATTTAATCACCAGCACTTTATAAGCTCCATACTAAACACTTTCGTAGAGCTTAGCCTTCAAAGAAAGCATCTGAAACATATAATCTGGGGAAAACGGGTCTGATTACATCCAAAGATGGTTCTATTTATTGTGGATATCCTCCAAAGACCCTTTTCACTGGTCCCCCCCCCGGTATGCCCTAACAGCAGTCAGCCCCCTCAGTGAGACACACTGCCTAATCCTATCCCTACTCAGTGAAGTGATTTATAGGACTGTCCAGACTGGCTGACCTGCTCTGAGGTTGGAGGTCAGGGGTCAGGTGAAGATAATACCCTGGCATCATGGTTTAGCTGACCTTTTCAAATGACAAACTCTGAGTTAACACACCACACAGAGATAACACACCATACAGAGATAACACACCATACAGAGATAACACACCACACAGAGATAAGACACCACACAGAGATAACACACCACACAGAGATAACACACCACACAGAGATAACACACCATACAGAGATAACCACAAACCACACCAGAGATAACACACCACCACAGAGATAACACACCACACAGAGATAACACACCACACAGAGATAACACAACCACACAGAGATAACACACCACACAGAGATAACACACCACACAGAGATAACACACACCACACAGAGATAACACACCACACAGAGATAACACACCACACAGAGATAACACACCACACAGAGATAACACACCATACAGAGATAACACACCACACAGAGATAACACACCACACAGAGATAACACACCACACAGAGATAACACACCATACAGAGATAAGACACCACACAGAGATAACACACCACACAGAGATAACACACCACACAGAGATAACACACCACACAGAGATAACACACCACACAGAGATAACACACCACACAGAGATAACACACCATACAGAGATAACACACCATACAGAGATAACACACCACACAGAGATAACACACCACACAGAGATAACACACCACACAGAGATAACACACCACACAGAGATAACATACCACACAGAGATAACACACCACACAGAGATAACACACCACACAGAGATAAAGACACCCACAGAGATAAACAACACACACAAGAGATAAACCACCACCCAGATATAACACACCACACAGATATACCACACCACCACAGAGATAACACACCACACAGAGATAACACACCACACAGAGATAAACCCACACCCACACAGAGATAACACACCATACAGAGATAACCACCCACACAGAGATAACCACACCGCACATATGATAAACCCCACCATACAGAGATAACACACCAAGTACAGAGATAACACACCACCCATAGACTAACACACCACACAGAGATAACACACCATACAGAGATAGACAACCCCACACAGAGATAACACACCATACAGAGATAACACACCACACGAGATAACACAATCCCACACAGAGATAACACACCATACAGAGATAACACACCACACAGAGATAACACACCATACAGAGATAACACACCATAACAGAGAAACACACCACACAGAGATAACACACCACACAGAGATAACACACCATACAGAGATAACACACCTACAGAGCTAACACACCACACAGATATAACACACCACACAGAGATAACACACCATACAGAGATAACACACCACACAGAGATAACACACCACACAGAGATAACACACCACACAGAGATAACACACCACACAGAGATAACACACCACACAGAGATAACACACCACACAGAGATAACACACCACACAGAGATAACACACCATACAGAGATAAGACACCACACAGAGATAACACACCACACAGAGATAACACACCATACAGAGATAACACACCACACAGAGATAACACACCATACAGAGTGTGAAATGCTGCTGTTATTCAAGACTGTTCAACACAGACACATCTATTTATGAATGAAACCCTCTGGACATGGACTGGGTCCTTACACCTCCTGGAGGATTCTACTGATGTCATATGACAGTTATGAAAGGGATGAAGATTTCAACTTGTAAACTCTGTGACCCATCTTAAATACAGAGCTGAACTTCTAATGGAAACACCTGGGATCATAGCTTTCACCTGGATTCACCTGGTCAGTCTATGTCATGGAAAGAGCAGGTGTTCTTAATGTTTTGTATAATCAGTGTATATCAGTATACAATAGAGAACATATAATCCCTAATGTAAGGAGGCTTTAAGAAGAATCCCTAATGTAAGGAGCCTTTAAGGAGAATCCCTAATGTAAGGAGCCTTTAAGGAGAATCCCTAATGTAAGGAGCCTTTAAGGAGAATCCCTAATGTAAGGAGGCTTTAAGGAGAATCCCTAATGTAAGGAGTCTTTAAGGAGAATCCCTAATGTAAGGAGGCTTTAAGGAGTCTATTGTACAATGTAGAAAATAGTAAAAATAAAGAAAAACCCTTGAATGAGTAGGTGTGTCCAAACCTTTGACTGGTACTGTATATCTTATAATCTATCCAAACTGGTAGTGTGCCTAACGATTTGTAAATTGCCAAAGTTATCCCCTTCTATAAGTCTGGGGATCCAAGATCTTTTACAAATTTTCCACCAATATCTGTACTACCAATTTTTTCCTAAATCCTACAAAAAGTGGTGTATAACAGAATGTTGAAACATTTCAATCAACACTGTATTCTATATGAGCACCATGTTAATCAACACTGTATTCTATATGAGCACCATGTTAATCAACACTGTATTCTATATGAGCACCATGTTAATCAACGCTGTATTCTATATGAGCACCATGTTAATCAACGCTGTATTCTATATGAGCACCATGTTAATCAACACTGTATTCTATATGAGCACCAATATGGTTTTCGTAAAAACTACTCCACATATATGGCTCTTTTGCAACTTGTGGATAAAATATTTACAGCCCTTAACAACAATGAATATGCTCTTGGCATCTTTTTAGATTTATTCAAAGCGTTTGTTGATCATTTAATATTACTTTCTAAATTGTGTTATTCCGGTGTTCATGATTATACATATAAATGGTTATATAGTTATGTTTACGATAGAGAACAATCTGTTAATGCAAATGGCTGTGAATCTACCAGGGCCAAGATATCCTGTGGCGTCCCACAGGGTTCGATATTTGGACCTTTATTATTCACAATCTGTATCAATGACCTTGCTGCTGTGTCTTCTACTGTACTTCCCATTCTCTTTGCTGATGATACCAATTAGATTTTATCACACAATAATTTTGATTCACTTATTAATGAAGCCAACTCAGGCGTGGCCAAATTCCAGATAAACAAATGATCTTTATATGTAAAAAAAAAAATCTAACTTTATTGTATTCACTAGTAAGAATAAGATTTTTTTTTTTTTTTTAAGAGCCAGAATCTTAATTGGTGGGAATGAAATGGAACAAGTAACATCCACTAGATTCCTCTGAATTCAAATTGATGAAATGTTATCCTGGAAAGATCATATTCAATTTGTCTGCAGCAAAGTAATGTAATCTGTTGGCATCATCAGAAAGATGAGTGGTTTGGTTCATCAGGCTTGCTTCCTAACTCTTTACTGTAGCTTAATTTACCCTTATCTCATTTACTGTAATATTGTCTGGCCCAGTACATATGCCTCGTACTGTAATATTGTCTGGCCCAGTACATATGCCTCCTACTGTAATATAATCTGGGCCAGTACATAGGCCTCCTACTGTAATATTGTCTGGCCAGTACATATGCCTCCTACTGTAATATTGTCTGGCCAGTACATATGCCTCCTACTGTAATATTGTCTGGCCCAGTACGTAGGCCTCCTACTGTAATATTGTCTGGCCCAGTACATATGCCTCCTACTGTAATATTGTCTGGGCCAGTACATATGCCTCCTACTATAATATAGTCCGGGCCAGTACATATGCATCCTACTGTAATATTGTCTGGCCCAGTACGTATTCCTCCTACTGTAATATTGTCTGGGCCAGTACGTAGGCCTCCTACTGTAATATTGTCTGGCCAGTACATATGCCTCCTACTGTAATATTGTCTGGGCCAGTACGTATTCCTCCTACTGTAATATTGTCTGGCCCAGTACGTAGGCCTCCTACTGTAATATTGTCTGGGCCAGTGCATAGGCCTCCTACTGTAATATTGTCTGGGCCAGTACGTATGCCTCCTACTGTAATATTGTCTGGGCCAGTACACAGGCCTCCTACTGTAATATTGTCTGGGCCAGTACGTAGGCCTCCTACTGTAATATTGTCTGGGCCAGTACATATGCCTCCTACTGTAATATTGTCTGGCCCAGTACGTATTCCTCCTACTGTAATATTGTCTGGGCCAGTACGTATTCCTCCTACTGTAATATTGTCTGGCCCAGTACATAGGCCTCCTACTGTAATATTGTCTGGCCAGTACACAGGCCTCCTACTGTAATATTGTCTGGGCCAGTACGTATTCCTCCTACTGTAATATTGTCTGGCCCAGTACATATGCCTCCTACTGTAATATTGTCTGGCCCAGTACGTATTCCTCCTACTGTAATATTGTCTGGCCCAGTACATAGGCCTCCTACTGTAATATTGTCTGGCCCAGTACGTATTCCTCCTACTGTAATATTGTCTGGCCCAGTACATAGGCCTCCTACTGTAATATTGTCTGGCCAGTACGTATGCCTCCTACTGTAATATTGTCTGGGCCAGTACATAGGCCTCCTACTGTAATATTGTCTGGCCCAGTACATATGCCTCCTACTGTAATATTGTCTGGCCCAGTACATAGGCCTCCTACTGTAATATTGTCTGGCCAGTACATATGCCTCCTACTGTAATATTGTCTGGGCCAGTACGTATTCCTCCTACTGTAATATTGTCTGGCCCAGTACGTAGGCCTCCTACCTACATAAATTACCCATCATCAAAATAACTCTGCAAGACTATCCTCCTCTGAATACCAGGCTCCATCTGCACCTTTGTTTAAGAAACTCTATATCTTGTCTATTTACGACATCAATGTACGCCAATTATGCACTTTCATCCAAAAATACTCATAAATGTATGCAGTTTACGTAAACCCTCCAATGGATTCTTCCAGGTTAATTCTGAAATCCATCTATATAACACAAAACACTGCGATAACCTTCACCCTCCCCACTGCCGCACCTCACATAGTCAATTCTCTATCAGCTACAGAGGTACCATACTCTGGAATTCTTATCTTCACATTGCCAAAACATCATAATCCCTCAATAACTTCAAGCGAAGACTGGGGGTCAGCCTGATGAACCAAACTACCCAGTAATCTCCTCCATATAGACTGGGGGTCAGCCTGATGAACCAAACTACTCAGTAATCTCCTCCATGAAGACTGGGGGATCAGCCTGATGAACCAAACTACTCAGTAATCTCCTCCATGAAGACTGGGGGTCAGCCTGATGAACCAAACTACTCAGTAATCTCCTCCATGAAGACTGGGGGTCAGCCTGATGAACCAAACTACTCAGTAATCTCCTCCATGAAGACTGGGGGGTCAGCCTGATGAACCAAACTACCCAGTAATCTCCTCCATATAGACTGGGGGTCAGCCTGATGAACCAAACTACTCAGTAATCTCCTCCCTGAAGACTGGGGGTCAGCCTGATGAACCAAACTACTCAGTAATCTCCTCCATGAAGACTGGGGGGTCAGCCTGATGAACCAAACTACTCAGTAATCTCCTCCATGAAGACTGGGGGTCAGCCTGATGAACCAAACTACTCAGTAATCTCCTCCATGAAGACTGGGGGTCAGCCTGATGAACCAAACTACTCAGTAATCTCCTCCATGGAGACTGGGGGTCAGCCTGATGAACCAAACTACTCAGTAATCTCCTCCATGAAGACTGGGGGTCAGCCTGATGAACCAAACTACTCAGTAATCTCCTCCATATAGCCCAACTCTCACACTCTCATATCCACACATGCACATACACATTTAAACAAAATATATACTGTTATATATATTTTTTTGTGATTGCTGATCGGTTCATTTGTAGACTTTTGTTATCTGTTTTAACAAACCTTTTTTTTTGTACTTATGTATTGTATATAGTTTTTTGGTGTTGTGGTTTTTATATAAGCCCTTGAGCTTCCAACCACATGCACAGTTTTTATTGATTTATTTGTATCTGTATTGTTGTTTATCACTTATTGTCGTAGGAGCAAATCAATTAAACATAAACCTAAACATGGGTAACCCTAAACCTAACCCAAAAGTAAACTATTGGAAAAGCACTACAATAATAGCAACATATCAATTTGTTTCTTATCAAAACATCTTTAGAATAATGTAAATAATGTTATCAGAATTTTTTTTTAAACCAAAACAGACTATTTTAGCAAAATTACCATAATTTGCATATTCTGTCAATCAAATATATACATTATTCCTTTATATAATGTGCAGTTGTTTACCAAAGTACAATCCACATTAGTACAAAATAAACGTATTTGCTATCATTTCAATTTAGTATCATTTTGTTTTCAGAATTTGTAAGTAAATATTAATTTTTGTCATATTTATGTGGTAAAAATGGCTGCCATTTAAAGGGGCAATTTGAAATATACTTAATTTGATTGACAAAAATAGTGATTCAATTCATTTAAAAAAAGTTGATCCTGAGAGACATCCATGAAAATAATAATATAAATTAATACAAATATGGCTTAGTTTTCTTTATTTACTTACCACACAGCTAGCATTAGCATAGCTGTTAATGAAAACATATATAATAAGTTGCACATGTAGAATATTGTAGGATCTTATAGGAATTCTGGTATTTGTATAACATTTCAGTAGAATAATTATAATTTTCGGAGAATACACACAAATACAGCAATATGTGTATTTTCTACAAGTGGATATTTTGAGTGCTATATCATTTGGTTTAAGTGACTTAGATGTTTTTGAAGCTTCCTGACATACAGTGGGGAAAAAAAGTATTTAGTCAGCCACCAATTGTGCAAGTTCAACCCACTTAAAAAGATGAGAGAGGCCTGTAATTTTCATTATATGTACACGTCAACTATGACAGACAAATTGAGCATTTTTTTCCCCAGAAAATCACATTGTAGGATTTTTCATGAATTTATTTGCAAATTATGGTGGAAAATAAGGATTTGGTCACCTACAAACAAGCAAGATTTCTGGCTCTCACAGACCTGTAACTTCTTCTTTAAGAGGCTCCTCTGTCCTCCACTCGTTACCTGTATTAATGGCACCTGTTTGAACTTGTTATCAGTATAAAAGACACCTGTCCACAACCTCAAACAGTCACACTCCAAACTCCACTATGGCCAAGACCAAAGAGCTGTCAAAGGACACGAGAAACAAAATTGTAGACCTGCACCAGGCTGGGAAGACTGAATCTGCAATAGGTAAGCAGCTTGGTTTGAAGAAATCAACTGTGGGAGCAATTATTAGGAAATGGAAGACATACAAGACCACTGATAAATATCCCTCGATCTGGGGCTCCACGCAAGATCTCACCCCGTGGGGTCAAAATGATCACAAGAACGGTGAGCAAAAATCCCAGAACCACACGGGGGGACCTAGTGAATGACCTGCAGAGAGCTGGGACCAAAGTAACAAAGCCTACCATCAGTAACACACTACGCCGCCAGGGACTCAAATCCTGCAGTGCCAGACGTGTCCCCCTGCTTAAGCCAGTACATGTCCAGGCCCGTCTGAAGTTTGCTAGAGTGCATTTGGATGATCCAGAAGAGGATTGGGAGAATGTCATGTGGTCAGATGAAACCAAAATATAACTTTTTGGTAAAAACTCAACTTGTCGTGTTTGGAGGACAAAGAATGCTGAGTTGCATCCAAAGAACACCATACCTACTGTGAAGCATGGGGGTGGAAACATCATGCTTTGGGGCTGTTTTTCTGCAAAGGGACCAGGACGACTGATCCGTGTAAAGGAAAAAATGAATGGGGCCATGTATCGTGAGATTTTGAGTGAAAACCTCCTTCCATCAGCAAGGGCATTGAAGATGAAACGTGGCTGGGTCTTTCAGCATGACAATGATCCCAAACACACCGCCCGGGCAACGAAGGAGTGGCTTCGTAAGAAGCATTTCAAGGTCCTGGAGTGGCCTAGCCAGTCTCCAGATCTCAACCCCATAGAAAATCTTTGGAGGGAGTTGAAAGTCCGTGTTGCCCAGCGACAGCCCCAAAACATCACTGCTCTAGAGGAGATCTGCATGGAGGAATGGGCCAAAATACCAGCAACAGTGTGTGAAAACCTTGTGAAGACTTACAGAAAACGTTTGACCTGTGTCATTGCCAACAAAGGGTATATAACAAAGTATTGAGAAACTTTTGTTATTGACCAAATACATATTTTCCACCATAATTTGCAAATAAATTCATGAAAAATCCTACAATGTGATTTTCTGGATTTCTTTTTCTCATTTTGTCTGTCATAGTTGACGTGTACCTATGATGAAAATTACATGCCTCTCTCATCTTTTTAAGTGGGAGAACTTGCACAATTGGTGGCTGACTAAATACTTTTTTTCCCCACTGTATCCCCTACCACTCCCATTTTTTCACTAACAGCGAAGCTAATGCTAGCTGTGGTCCTTTGTAGCTCAGTTGGTAGAGCATGATGCTTGTAACGTCAGGGTAGTGGGTTCGATAGCCGAGACCAACCACACGTAAAATGTACGATTTTTTCCATATTTTGTTACGTTACAGCCTTATTCTAAAATGGATTAAGTTGTATTTTTTTCCTCATCAATCTACAAACAATACCCATAATGACAAAACAAAAACAGGTTTTTAGAAATGTTTGCTAAAAATTAAAATACATAGAAAACTGAAATATACCATTTACATAAGTATTCAGACCATTTACTCAGTACTTTGTTGAAGCACCTTTGGCAGCGATTACAGCCTTGAGTCTTCTTGGGTATGACGCTACAAGCTCGGCACACCTGTATTTGGGGAGTTTCTCCCATTCTTCTCTGCAGATCCTCTCAAGCTCTGTCAGGTTGGATGGGGAGCGTCGCTGCAAAGCTTTTTTCAGGTCTTTCCAGAGATGTTCAATCAGGATCAAGTCCGGGCTCTGGCTGGGCCACTCAAGGACATTCAGAGACTTGTCCCGAAGCCACTCCTGCATTATCTTGGCTGTGTGCTCAGGGTCATTGTCCTGTTGGAAGTAGAACCTTCACCCCAGTCTAAGGTCCTGAGCGCTCTGGAGCAGGCTTTCATCAAGGATCTCTCTTTACTTTGCTACGTTCATCTTTCCCTCAATCCTGACTAGTCTCCCAGTCCCTGCCACTGAAAAACATCCCCACAGCATGATGCTGCCACCATCATGCTTCACCGCAGGGATGGTGCCAGGTTTCCTCCAGATGTGACGCTTGGCATTCAGGCCAAGGAGTTCAATCTTGGTTTCATCAGACCAGAGAATCTTGTTTCTCATGGTCTGAGAGTCCTTTAGGTGATTTTTGGCAAACTCCAAGCGGATGTCATGTGCCTTTTACTGAGGAGTGGTTTCCATCTGGCCACTCTACCATAACGGCCTGATTGGTGTTCTGCTGCAGAGATGGTTGTCCTTCTGGAAGGTTCTCCAATCTCCACAGAGGATCTCTGGAGCTCTGTGAGAGTGACCATTGAGTTCTTCTCCTACGATTGCTCAGTTTGGCCGAGCGGCCACCTCTAGGAAGAGTCTTGGTGGTTCCAAACTTCTTTCATTTAAGAATAATGCAGGCCACTGTGTTTTTGGGGATTTTCAATGCTGCAGACATGTTTTGGTTGCCTTCCCCAGATCTGTGCCTCGACACAATCCTGTCTTGGAGCTCTACGGACAATTCCATTGACCTAATGCCTTGGTTTCTGCTCTGACATGCACTGTCAACTGTGGCACCTTATATAGACAGGTGTGTGCCTTTCCAAATCATGTCCAATCAATTGAATTTACCACAGGTGGACTCCAATCAAGTTGTAGAAACATCTCAAGGGTGATCAATGGAAACAGGATGCACCTGAGCTCAATTTCGAGACTCATAGCAAAGGGTCTGAATACTTATGTAAATCGGGTATTTCAGTTTTTTTTTTGTTATATATATTTGCTAAAATTTCTAAAAACCTGTTTTTGCTTTGTGATTATTTGGGTATTGTGTTTAGATTGATGAGGGGATAAAAACAATTTAATCAATTTTAGAATAAGGCTAAATGTGGAAAAAGTAAATGAATACTTTCCGAATGCACTGTATGTCAAGTAATTTAGATTTTGTACACGATCATACCTAGTTAATACTAGTTATGACTATCCTACCAATCCTTGACTTCGGCGATGTCATTTACAAAATAGCCTCCAACACTCTACTCAGCAAATTGGTTGTAGTCTATCACAGTGCCATCCGTTTTGTCTCCAAAGCCTCATACACTACCCACCATTGTGACCTGTACGCTCTCGTTGGCTTGCCCTTACTACATATTCGTCGTCAAACCCACTGGCTCCAGGTCATCTATAAATCACTGCTAGGCAAATCCCCACCTTATCTTAGCTCATTGGTCACCATAGCAACACCCACCCGTAGTATGCGCTCCAGCAGGTATATCTCACTGGTCATCCCCAAAGCCAACACCTCCTTTGGCCGCCATTCCTTCCAGTTCTTTGCTGCTAATGACTGGAACGAACTGAACAAATCTCTGAAGCTGGAGACTCTTATCTCCCTCACTAACTTTAAGCATCAGTTGTCAGAGCACCTTACCGAGCCCATCCAACTACCTCATCCCCATATTGTTATTTATTTTGCTAATTTGCACCCCAGTATCTCTATTTGCACATCTTCTTCTGCACATCTATCACTCCAGTGTTAATGCTAAAATGTAATTATTTTGCACTATGGCCTATTTATTGCCTTACCTCCATAACTTACTACATTTGCACACACTGTATATAGATTTTCTATTGTGTCATTGACTGTATGTTTTGTTTTACCCCATATGTAACTCTGTGTTGTTGTTGTTTTTATCGCACTGCTTTGCTTTATCTTGGCCAGGTCGCTTACCTGGTTAAATAAAGGTGAAATAAATAAAAAATACCAGTTATAAACAGTTATACCCATAAAGTGCTCCATCACTGCAAATTATCAAGATCATCCAACAGGTCCCACTGCACTATCTAATAACGAGACTATTGCAGCTCTGATTATTTTGATAACTTCTGGAAACAAAGCTCGTATGATAAGGAGGATAGGTTCGACCCAAATCATTTGGGTTCCTGGATCCTTTCCCAGCATTATAAGGCTGCGTTGAGATTTATCAATGACCCAAGCCCAGCTCATTTAATCCCTACCATTGTGTTGCTGAGTTGTCATAATGCTTCAGCAAATGTACATTATCCCAGGGACCCCAAAAAGCAAGCAATGCAGATGTAGAAGCACGGTGGCTAGGAAAAACTGCATAGAAAAGCAGGAACCTAGGAAGAAACCTAGAGAGGAACAAGGCTCTGAGGGGTGGCCAGTCCTCTTCTGGCTGTGCTGGGTGGAGATTATAAGAGTACATGGCCATTTAAGGCCAGATTGTTCTTCAAGATGTTCAAACGTTCATATATGACCAGCAGGGTCAAATAATAATCAGTCTTTGTAGAGGGTGTAACAGGTCAGTATCTCAGGAGTAAATGTCAGTTGGCTTTTCATAGCCGAGCATTCAGAGGTCGAGACAGCAGGTGCGGTAGAGAGAGAGAGAGTCGAAAACAGCAGGTGCGGGACAAGGTAGCACGTCCGGTGAACAGGTCAGGGTTCCATAGCCGCAGGCAGAAGAGTGGAAACTGGAGCAGCAGCACAACCAGGTGGACTGGGGACAGCCAGGAGTCATCAGGCCAGGTAGTCCTCTCTTGTTGAATGCTGCTTTTTAGTTAGCTTTGCGACAGCATCAAATAGAAATGTTGGATTGTTCTTATTCTCCTCAATTAGGTTGGAAAAATAGGATGATCGAGCAGCAGTGAGGGCTCTTTGATATTGCTCTGTACTTTCTTTCCAAGTTAGACAGAAGTCTTCCAGTTTGGTGGAGCGCCATATCCGTTCCAATTTTCTGGAAGCTTGCTTCAGGGCTCGGGTATTTTCTGAATACCAGGGAGCAAATTTCTTGTGACAATTGTTTTTGGTTTTTAGGGGTGCGACTGCATCTAGGGTATTACGCAAGGTTAAATTTAAATCCTCAGTTAGGTAGTTAACCGGTTTTTGTACTCCGACGTCCTTGGGTAGGTGGAGGGAGTCTGGAAGGGCATCTAGGAATCTTTGTCCGAGAATTTATAGCATGTCTTTTGATGATCCTTGGTTGGGGTCTGAGCAGATTATTTGTTGCGATTGCAAACGTAATAAGATGGTGGTCCGATAGTCCACGATTATGAGGAAAAACATTTAGATCCACAATATTTATTCCACGGGACAAAACTAGATCCAGGCTATGACTGTGGCAATGAGTAGGTCAAATCAAATCAAATCAAATTGTATTGGCCACATGTGCCGAATACAACAGGTGCAGACATTACAGTGAAATGCTTACTTACAGCCCTTAACCAACAGTGCATTTATTTTAAATAAAAAAGTAAAATAAAACAACAACAAAAAAGTGTTGAGAAAAAAAGAGCAGAAGTAAAATAAAATAACAGTAGGGAGGCTATATATACAGGGGGGTACCGGTGCAGAGTCAATGTGCGGGGGCACCGGCTAGTTGAGGTAGTTGAAGTAATATGTACATGTGGGTAGAGTTAAAGTGACTATGCATAAATAATTAACAGAGTAGCAGCAGCGTAAAAAGTTGGGGTGGGGGGGCAATGCAAATAGTCCGGGTAGCCATGATTAGCTGTTCAGGAGTCTTATGGCTTGGGGGTAGAAGCTGTTGAGAAGTCTTTTGGACCTAGACTTGGCACTCCGGTACCGCTTGCCGTGCGGTAGCAGAGAGAAAAGTCTATGACTAGGGTGGCTGGAGTCTTTGACAATTTTGAGGGCCTTCCTCTGACACCGCCTGGTATAGAGGTCCTGGATGGCATGAAGCTTGGCCCCAGTGATGTACTGGGTCGTAAGCATTACCCTCTGTAGTGCCTGCGGTCAAGGCCAAGCATTGCCCTACCAGGTGGTGATGCAACCAGTCAGGATGCTCTCGATGGTGCAGCTGTAGAATTTTTGAGGACTGAGGGGGAAAAGGCTTTGTCGTGCCTCTTCACGACTGTCTTGGTGTGTTTGACCATGATAGTTCATTGGTGATGTGGACACCAGAACTTGAAGCTCTCACCTGTTCACTACAGACCGTCGATGAGAATAGGGGCTTGCCGTGGAGGTACCGGAGGAAATCGGAGAGTGGTAGGAGCAATGTATGGTATGGTGGTATGGCAAAACCTTGAAATCAGCCCTAGCCTTAACAGGAAGCCAGTGTAGAGAGGTAGCACTGGAATAATATGATACATCTTTTTGGTTCTAGTCAGGATTCTAGCAGCCGTGTTTAGCACTAACTGAAGTGTAAAACCTGTTTTCAACCACTCCACAAATGTTTTGTTAACAAACTATAGTTTTGGCAAGTCGATTAGGACATCTACTTGTGCATGACACAAGTAATTTTTCTAACAATTGTTTACAGACAGATTATTTCACTTATAATTCACTGTATCACAATTCCAGTGGGTCAGAAGTTTAAATACACTAAGTTGACTGTGCCTTTAAACAGCTTGTAAAATTCCAGAAAATAATGTCATGGCTTTAGAAGCTTCTGATAGGCTAACTGACATCATTTGAGTCAATTAGAGGTGTACCTGTGGATGTATTTCAAGGCCTACCTTCGAACTCAGTGCCTCTTTGCTTGACAAAATGGGAAAATCAAAAGAAATCAGCCAAGACCTCAGAAAAAAATGGTAGATCTCCACATCTGGATCATCCTTGGGAGCTATTTCCAAACGCCTGAAGGTACCACTTTCATCTGTATAAACAATAGTACGCAAGTATAAACACCATGGGACCACGCAGCCGTCATACTGCTCAGGAAGGAGACGGGTTCTGTCTCCTAGAGATGAACGTACTTTGGTGTGAAAAGTGCAAATAAATCCCAGAACAACAGCAAAGGACCTTGTGAAGATGCTGAAGGAAACAGGTACAAAAGTATCTATATCCACATTAAAACGCATCCTATATCGACATAACCTGAAAGGCCGCTCAGCAAGGAAGAAGCCACTGCTCCAAAACCGCCTTAAAAAAGCCAGACTACGGTTTGCAACTGCACATGGGGACAAAGATCGTACTTTTTGAAGAAATGTGCTCTGGTCTGATGAAACAAAAATAGAACTGTTTGGCCATAATGATCATCGTTATGTTTGGAGGAAAAAGGGGGTTGCTTGCAAGCCGAAGAACACCCTCCCAACTGTGAAGCACAGGGGTGGCAGCATCATGCTGTGTGGGTGCTTTGCTGCAGGAGGAACTGGTGCAATTCACAAAATAGATGGCATCATGACGAAGGAAAATTATGTGGATATATTGAAGCAACATCTCAAGACATCAGTCAGGAAGTTAAAGCTTGGTCGCAAACGGGTCTTCCAAATGGACAATGACCCCAAGCATACTTCCAAAGTTGTGGCAAAATGGCTTAAGGACAACAAAGGCAACGTATTGGAGTGGCCATCACAAAGCCCTGACTTTAATCCTATAGAAAATTTGTGGACAGAACTGAAAAAGCGTGTGCGAGCAAGGAGGCCTACAAACCTGACTCAGTTACCTACACAGGAGGAATGGGCCAAAATTCACCCAACTTATTGTGGGAAGCTTGTGGAAGGCTACCCAAAACAATTGACCCAAGTTAAACAATTTAACGGCAATGCTAACAAATACTAATTGAGTGTATGTAAACTTCTGACCCACTGGGAATGTGATGAAAGAAATAAAAGCTGAAATAAATCATTCTCTCTACTATTATTCAGACATTTCACGTTCTTAAAATAAAGTGGTGATCCTAACTGACCTAAAACAGGGAATTTTTACTAGGATTAAATGTCAGGAATTGTGAAAAACTGAGTTTAAATGTATTTGGCTAAGGTGTATGTAAACTTCCGACTTCAACTTAATATAGTGAAAACAATGGTGGTCTTAAAACGGAACCTTGACGAACGCCGAAACGTACAATTGATTTGTCAGACGACAAACCTTCCACAGAGACAAACTGATATCTTTCCGACAGATACGATCTAAACCAGGCAAGAACTTGTCCGTGTAGACCAATTAGGATTTCTAATCTCTCCAAAAGAATGTGGTGATCGATTGTGTCAAAAGCAGCACTAAGGTCTAGGAGCACGAGGACAGATGCAGAGCCTTGGTCTGACGCCATTAAAAGGTAATTTACCACCTTCACGAGTGCAGTCTCAGTGATATGATGGGGTCTAAAACCAGACTGAAGCATTTTGTATACATTATTTGTCTTTAGGAAGGCAGTGAGTTGCCACTCAACAGCTTTTTCTAAAATTTTTGAGAGGAATGGGAGGGTCGATACGGGCCGATAGTTTTTTACATTTTCCGGGTCAAGGTTTGTCTTTTTCAAGAGAGGCTTTATTGCTGCCACTTTTAGTCAGTTTGGTACACATCTGGTGGATAGGGAGACATTTATTATGTTCAACATAGGAGGGCCAAGCACAGGAAGTAGCTCTTTCAGTAGTTTAGTTGGAATAGGGTCCAGTATGCAGCTGGAAGGTTTAGAGGCCATTACTATTTTCATGAATGTGTCAAGAGATACAGGATTAAAAAACTTGAGTCTCCATTGATCCTAGGTCTTGGTAGTTCTGTGCAGACTCAGGACAACTGAGCTTTGGAGGAATATGCAGATTCAAAGAGGAGTCTGTAATTTGCTTTCTAATGATAATCATCTTTTCATCAAAAAAGTTTGTATCACTGCTGAAGTGAAAGCTATCCTCTCTTGTTGAATGCTGCTTTTTAGTTAGCTTTGCGACAGCATCAAATAGAAATGTTGGATTGTTCTTATTCTCCTCAATTAGGTTGGAAAAATAGGATGATCAAGCAGCAGTGAGGGCTCTTCGATATTGCATGGTACTGTCTTTCCAAGTTAGACGGAAGTCTTCCAGTTTGGTGGAGCGCCATTTCCGTTCCAATTTTCTGGGAGCTTACTTCAGGGCTCGGGTATTTTCTGTATACCAGGGAGCAAATTTCTTGTGACAATTGTTTTTGGTTTTTAGGGGTGCGACTGCATCTAGGGTATTACGCAAGGTTAAATTTAAATCCTCAGTTAGGTAGTTAACCGGTTTTTGTACTCTGACGTCCTTGGGTAGGTGGAGGGAGTCTGGAAGGGCATCTAGGAATCGTTGTCCGAGAATTTATAGCATGTCTTTTGATAATCCTTGGTTGGGGTCTGAGCAGATTATTTGTTGCGATTGCAAACGTAATAAGATGGTGGTCCGATAGTCCAGGATTATGAGGAAAAACATTTAGATCCACAAAATTTCTTCTACGGGACAAAACTAGATCCAGGCTATGACTGTGGCAATGAGTAGGTCAAATCAAATCAAATCAAATTTTATTGGCCACATGCGCCGAACAGAGTAGCAGCAGCGTAAAAAGATGGGGTGGGGGGGCAGTGCAAATAGTCCGGGTAGCCATGATTAGCTGTTCAGGAGTCTTATGGCTTGGGGGTAGAAGCTGTTGAGAAGTCTTTTGGACCTAGACTTGGCACTCCGGTACTGCTTGTCGTGCGGTAGCAGAGAGAAAAGTCTATGACTAGGGTGGCTGGAGTCTTTGACAATTTTGAGGGCCTTCCTCTGACACCGCCTGGTATAGAGGTCCTGGATGGCATGAAGCTTGGCCCCAGTGATGTACTGGGCCGTACGCACTACCCTCTGTAGTGCCTTGCGGTCGGAGGCCAAGCAGTTGCCATACCAGGTGGTGATGCAACCAGTCAGGATGCTCTCGATGGTGCAGCTGTAGAATTTTTTGAGGATCTGAGGGGGAATAGGCTTTGTCGTGCCCTCTTCACGACTGTCTTGGTGTGTTTGGACCATGATAGTTCGTTGGTGATGTGGACACCAAGGAACTTGAAGCTCTCAACCTGTTCCACTACAGCCCCGTCGATGAGAATGGGGGCGTGCTCAGTCCTCTTTTTTTTCCTGTAGTCCACAATCATCTCCTTTGTGTTGGTCACGTTGAGGGAGAGGTTGTTATCCTGGCACCACACGGCCAGGTCTCTGACCTCCTCCCTATAGGCTGTCTCATCGTTGTCGGTGATCAGGCCTACCACTGTTGTGTCGTCGGCAAACTTAATGATGGTGTTGGAGTCGTGCCTGGCCATGCAGTCATGGGTGAACAGGGAGTACAGGAGGGGACTGAGCACGCACCCCTGAGGGGCCCCCGTGTTGAGGATCAGTGTGGCAGATGTGTTGTTACCTACCCTTACCACCTGGGGGCGGCCCGTCAGGAAGTCCAGGATCCAGTTGCAGAGGGAGGTGTTTAGTCCCAGGATCCTTAGCTTAGTGATGAGCTTTGAGGGCACTATGGTGTTGAATGCTGAGCTGTAGTCAATGAATAGCATTCTCACGTAGGTGTTCCTCTTGTCCAGGTGGGAAAGGGCAGTGTGGAGTGCAATAGAGATTGCATCATCTGTGGATCTGTTGGGGCGGTATGCAAATAGGTGTGGGTCTAGGGTTTCTGGGATAATGGTGTTGATGTGAGCCATGACCAGCCTTTCAAAGCACTTCATGGCTACAGACGTCAGTGCTACGGGTCGGTAGTCATTTAGGCAGGTTATCTTAGTGTCCTTGGGCACGGGGACTATGGTACATGTTGGTATTACAGACTCAGTCAGGGACATGTTGAAAATGTCAGTGAAGACACTTGCCAGTTGGTCAGCACATGCTCGGAGTACACGTCCTGGTAATCCGTCTGGCCCTGCGGCCTTGTGAATGTTGACCTGCTTAAAAGTCTTACTCACATCGGCTACGGAGAGCGTGATCACATAGTCATCCGGAACAGCTGGTGCTCTCATGCATGCTTCAGTGTTGCTTGCATCGAAGTGAGCATAGAAGTGGTTTAGCTCGTCTGGTAGGCTTGTGTCACTGGGAAGCTCGCGCCTGTGCTTCCCTTTGTAGTCTGTAATAGTTTTCAAGCCCTGCCACATCCGACGAGCGTCAGAGCAGGTGTCGAAAGCCAGTCAATATTTAACGAGTCCGACACAAAGGAGATAGTGCTTTCTCGAGACCAGGCCCAAATCCCCGTCATTTGCATGAAGACAAGACGGAGAAAAAGGGGGCGGAGTTCGGGCTGCCTTCTGAGAATTCATAGGCCAGTGAGTAAACCCCCACTACCATCCGTACTATTGGCCAACAAAATGGATGATCTACGATCAAGAATATCATAGCAACGGGACATTAAAAACTGTAACATCTTATGTTTCACGAGTCGTGGCTGAATGACGACACGGATAATATAGAGCTGGCTGGGTTTTCCGTGAATCGGCAGGACAGAACAGCTACGTCTGGTAAGACGAGGGGTGGGGGTGTGTCTATTTATTAATAACAGCTGGTGCGCGATGTCTAATATTAAAGAAGTCTTGAGGTTTTGCTCGCCTGAGGTAGAGTACCTCATGATAAGCTGTAGACCCACTATCTACCAAGAGAGTTCTCATCTATATTGTTCATAGCCGTCTATTTACCACCACAAACCGATGCTGGCACTAAGGCTGCACTCAACAGCCTAGATAAGGCCATAAGCAAACAGGAAAATGCTCATCCAGAAGCGATGCTCCTAGTGGCCGGGGACTTTAATGCAGGCAAATTTAAATCCGTTTGACCTCATTTCTATCAGCATGTCATATGAGCAACCAGAGGGAAAAAAAAATTCTAGACCACCTTTAATCTACACACAATGACGCATACAAAGCTCTCCCATGACCACCATTTGGCAAATCTGACCATAATTCTATCCTCCTGATTCCTTCTTACAAGCAAAAACTAAAGCAGGAAGTACCAGTGACTCGCTCAATATGGAAGTGGTCAGATGACGTGGATGCTAAGCTACAGGACTGTTTTGCTAGCACAGACTGGAATATGTTCCAGGATTCATCCAATGGCTTTGAGGAGTATATCACCTCAGTCACCGGATTCATCAATAAGTGCATCGACGACGTCGTCCCCACAGTGACCGCACGTACACATCCCAACCAGAAGCCATGGATTACAGGCAACATCCGCATCGATCTAAAGAACTGCCGCTTTCAAGGAGCGGGACACTAATCCGGACGCTTATAAGAAATCCCGCTACCCGCTGTCTATTATCTATGTATAGTCACTTTACCCCTACCTACATGTACAAATTACCTGGACTAACCTGTACCCCAGCCCATTGACTCGGTACCGGTACCCCCTGTATATAGCCTCATTATTACCTGGACTAACCTGTACCCCAGCCCATTGACTCGGTACCGGTACCCCCTGTATATAGCCTCATTATTACCTAGACTAACCTGTACCCCAGCCCATTGACTCTGTACCGGTACCCCTTGTATATAGCCTCATTATTGTTATTTTATTGTGTTACTTTTGATTATTTTTTACTTCAGTTTATTTGGTAAATATTTTCTTAACTCTTTCTTGAACTGCACAGTTGGTTAAGGGCTTGTAAGTAAGCATTTCACGGTAAGGTCTACACCTGTTGTATTCGGCGCATGTGACAAATAAAGTTTGATTTGATTTGGAATGAAATCATCAACATGTATTGATCACATATTTTCTAATGCTGCAGAAATGTGCTTTAAAGCAGTATCCAAATCCATAGGATGTAGTGATCACAATACAGTAGACATATCTAGGAAAACCAAAGTTCCAAAGGCTGGGCCTGATATAGTGTATAAGAGGTCATACAATAAGTTTTGTAGTGATTCCTATGTTGTTGATGTAAAGAATATTTGTTGGTCCGTGGTGTGTAATGAGGAGCAAACAGACGTTGCACTTGACACATTTATGAAATTGCTTATTCCAGTTACTAATAAGCATGCACCCATTAAGAAAATGACTGTAAAAACTGTTAAATCCCAGTGGAACGATGAGGAATTGAAAAATGGTATGGTTGAGAGGGATGAGGCAAAAGGAATGGCAAATAAGTCTGGCTGCACAACCGATTGGCAAACGTATTACAAATTGAGAAATCATGTGACTAAACTGAATAAAAAGAAGAAGAAACTACACTATGAAACAAAGATAAATGACATAAAGAATGATAGTAAAAAGCTTTGGAGCACCTTAAATGAAACTCCGCTCCATCATTCATGGCTCATTCATCACAAAACCCACTGATACTACTTTAATGATTTAATTAATAATTAAACTACTTTAATGATTTCATCCAAGCATATCTGACTAAATGAGGAAAGACAAGCATCGTAATTTTGAATTCTGTAAAGTGAGTGTGGAAGAGGTAAAAAATTATTGTTGTCTATCAACAATGACAAGCCAACGGGGTCTGACAACTTGGATGGAAAATTACTGAGGATAATAGCGGACGATATTGCCACTCCTATTTGCCAAATCTTCAATTTAAGCCTATTAGAAAGTGTGTGCCCTCAGGCCTGGGCTCAGTTGTAAAAGATACCTGGTTCTCAATGTGACATCACTGTCTAAACAAAGGTTAAGAAAGTGCACACTAACGTGCACACGGTAGTCTAACGTGCACACGGTAGTCTAACGTGCACACGGTAGTCTAACGTGCACACGGTAGTCTAACGTGCACACAGTAGTCTAACGTGCACACAGTAGTCTAACGTGCACACCAAGAAAAGCTTTCAGGAGGCAGTAGGAAGTTAGAGCATGATACCGCAGTGTTTATGGCCGCAATCTAGTTACTGTAGCTCAATTAGTCATAGCCTAAAGCTGTCTTAACAGTCAGCCCATGATGCTTAAGCTCTGCCTTTACAGTCAGCCCATGATGCTAAAGCTCTGCCTTTACAGTCAGCCCATGATGCTAAAGCTCTGCCTTTACAGTCAGCCCATGATGCTAAAGCTCTGCCTTTACAGTCAGCCCATGATGCTAAAGCTCTGCCTTAACAGTCAGCCCATGATGCTAAAGCTCTGCCTTTACAGTCAGCCCATGATGCTAAAGCTCTGCCTTTACAGTCAGCCCATGATGATAAAGTGTTGTCTTTCACTATGTCGAAGTCAAAGTGGAGAGTGTATAGAGACACTGACCTGGGGTGAGATGGAGGAAGAGGACACTTTCATGGCTGATTGAAGAGAGGAAGAGGGCTGAACCAGGGAGATGAGAGAGAGGAAAAGGAAGACAGGTAATCCATGGCTGGTCTCAAGTGGCATCTGATGTCAGGGACTCAGTGTAGGCAGCAGGTTGATGTCAGCAGGTTGATATCAGGGTCTCAGTAGGTTGATGTCAGCAGGTTGGTGGTCGTGTTCTGACGTCTGTCCAGAGCAGAACAGGGTTGGTGGTCGTGTTCTGACGTCTGTCCAGAGCAGAACAGGGTTGGTGGTCGTGTTCTGACGTCTGTCCAGAGCAGAACAGGGTTGGTGGTCGTGTTCTGACGTCTGTCCAGAGCAGAACAGGGTTGGTGGTCGTGTTCTGACGTCTGTCCAGAGCAGAACAGGGTTGGTGGTCGTGTTCTGACGTCTGTCCAGAGCAGAACAGGGTTGGTGGTCGTGTTCTGACGTCTGTCCAGAGCAGAACAGGGTTGGTGGTCGTGTTCTGACGTCTGTCCAGAGCAGAACAGGATCCAGTTCCTGACGTTGGACCATAAATGATAAACAGGGTGACAGCTTTTTTTTGGAGAATGTCAGATTTGATTGTATTTGTAGAAGTAATTTCAGTTTGGGTTAGAGTCCCTGTCCGTCTCGTAGAGTATTGCTGTTTCATCTATGTCATGTGTACTCTCCATATGGGTCTCCTGCTCTACACAGAGCCATAGATTATTCATATAAATGGGTCTCCTGTTCAACACAGAGCCATAGATTATTAATATAGGTCTCCTGTTCTACACAGAGCCATAGATTATTCATATGAGTCTCCTGTTCTACACAGAGCCATAGATTATTGATATAAATGGGTCTACGCTGCTCTATGCTACTCTATGCTGTTATATGCTGTTATATGCTACTCTATGCTACTCTATGCTACTCTATGCTACTCTATGCTGCTCTATGCTACTCTATGCTACTCTATGCTGCTCTATGCTACTCTATGCTACTCTATGCTACTCTATGCAGAACAGGGCAGCACGGCTGGTCCTTGGATGTACAGAGAGCTAACATTAATAATATGCATGTCAATCTCTCCTGGCTCAAAGTGGAGGAGAGATTGACTTCATCACTACTTGTATTTATGAGAGGTATTAACATGTTGAAAGCACGGAGCTGTCTGTTTGAACTACTGGCACACAGCTCAGACACCCATGCATACCCCACAAGACATGCCACCAGAGGTCTCTTCACAGTCCCCAAGTCCAGAACAGACTATGGGAGGTGCACAGTACTACATAGAGCCATGGCTTCATAGAACTCTATTCCACATCAGGTAACTGATAAAAATACACCTTATGGAACAGCGGGGACTGAGAAGAGATACACACACAGGTACAGACACACGCATACACACACATGATAACATACGCACTATACACACACGTACACATGGATATTATGCCTTAATGTTGCTGAACCCCAGAAAAAGTAGCTGCTGCCTTGACAGGAACTAATTGGGATCCATAATAAATACAAATACAAATGCTAGTGTATGTTGCTCTATGCTGCTCTATGCTACTGTATGGTGCCCTACGCTACTGTACGCTGCTCTATGCTACTCTATGCTAACTCTATGCTACTGTACGCTGCTCTATGCTAACTCTATGCTACTGTACGCTGCTCTATGCTACTCTATGCTAACTCTATGCTACTGTATGGTGCACTACGCTACTGTACGCTGCTCTATGCTACTCTATGCTAACTCTATGCTACTGTACGCTGCTCTATGCTACTCTATGCTACTCTATGCTACTCTATGCTGCTCTATGCTACTGTATGCTACTGTATGCTACTGTATGCTACTCTATGCTGCTCTATACTACTCAATGCTACTCAATGCTACTCTATGCTACTCAATGCTACTCAGTGCTACTCAATGCTACTCTATGCTGCTCTATGCTGCTCTACGCTGCTCTATGCTACTGTATGCTACTCTATGCTGCTCTATGCTACTCTATGCTATTTTATGCTGCTCTATGCTACTCTATGCTACTCTATGCTACTCTATGCTACTCTATGCTGCTCTATGCTACTCTACGCTGCTCTATGCTGCTCTATGCTACTCTATGCTGCTCTATGCTACTCTACGCTGCTCTATGCTACTCTATGCTACTCTATGCTACTGTATGCTACTCTATGCTGCTCTATGCTACTCTACGCTGCTCTATGCTACTCTATGCTACTCTATGCTACTCTATGCTGCTCTATGCTACTCTATGCTAACTCTATGCTACTGTACACTGCTCTATGCTAACTCTATGCTACTGTACGCTGCTCTATGCTACTCTATGCTAACTCTATGCTACTGTATGGTGCACTACGCTACTGTACGCTGCTCTATGCTACTCTATGCTAACTCTATGCTACTGTACGCTGCTCTATGCTACTCTATGCTACTCTATGCTACTCTATGCTGCTCTATGCTACTGTATGCTACTGTATGCTACTGTATGCTACTCTATGCTGCTCTATACTACTCAATGCTACTCAATGCTACTCTATGCTACTCAATGCTACTCAGTGCTACTCAATGCTACTCTATGCTGCTCTATGCTGCTCTACGCTGCTCTATGCTACTGTATGCTACTCTATGCTGCTCTATGCTACTCTATGCTATTTTATGCTGCTCTATGCTACTCTATGCTACTCTATGCTACTCTATGCTGCTCTATGCTACTCTACGCTGCTCTATGCTGCTCTATGCTACTCTATGCTGCTCTATGCTACTCTACGCTGCTCTATGCTACTCTATGCTACTCTATGCTACTGTATGCTACTCTATGCTGCTCTATGCTACTCTACGCTGCTCTATGCTACTCTATGCTACTCTATGCTACTCTATGCTGCTCTATGCTACTCTACGCTGCTCTATGCTACTGTATGCTACTCTACAACTAGTCAGTGATCTACACTAGTCCATATAATCTAAAACATCCCTCCCCAAACCAAACCAGCCAGACCCCATCAGGCCCCTACCCAGCCAGTCAGCCCAGATCCCATCCCTCCCTCCCTGTCTGTCCCAGCCATGATACATGCTGTAATCCATCCTGTTTAGCCTGTCTCGGTTGCATTAGCAAACTCAGTTAGAGCTCTCTGCCTGCCATGACTAATGTCCTGAATGGCATCCAGTTGGCAGGGCTTTGTAGAAAGCCCAGTGTCATATACACATGAGGAGAGAGGAGAGGAGAGAGGAGAATAGAAGAGATAAGAGGATATAGGAGAGAAGAGAGAAGAGAGGCGAGGGAGCATAGGAGCGAGACGAGTGAAAGGTCGATGAGAATCGCTCTTCTCCCGCTATCTACTCCTCCTGATCCCGTTCACTCTATTAGTCGTTCTCTAGCTAGCCTACATGTAGTTTTCCTACTGCCTCAACCTATAAATCTCTAAATACAGACTACTGACATCACACCTAAATATATAATTACAGACTACTGCATCACCTATATATATAATTACAGACTCCTGACATCAACCCTAATATATAATATCAGACTACTGACATCAACTATAATATATAATTACAGACTACCTGACATCAACCTATAATATATAATATACAGACTACTGACATCAACCTATAATATATAATATACAGACTACTGACATCAACCTATAATATATAATATACAGACTACTGACATCAACCTATAATATATAATATACAGACTACTGACATCAACCTATAATATATAATATACAGACTACTGACATCAACCTATAATATATAATATCGCTACTGACATCAACCTATAATATATAAATATACAGACGCGACTCAGCCTATAATCTATAATATACAGACTACTGCATCAACCTATAATATTATAGACAGACTACTGACTCAACCTATAATATTTACCCACAGCTCCTTATATTTTCTACTCCTGGCTCCCTCTCTCTCTCCGTCTCTACTCTCTCATAGATCGACTCGCTCTGACTCATCTCATCTCTCTATCCTTATCTCTCTCATCTCTCTCTCTCTCTCTCCTCCGCTCTTCGTCTCATCTCTCTCTCTCCTCTCTCTCTCTCTCTCTCTCTCTGTGTATGCTGGGGAGTGTTGTCTGGAGTTAGATCGCCTGTTTTCTTTCTTGTGTCCTCTTCTTGGTTTTTTCCCTTGTTCTATGCATGATTACGTTTGTTTTTAGGTATATTGTATTTCTTGTTGGAATTGCCATGGTTTTGGTGGGGATTCAGGTGTGTCGCGGATGAATAAACCGGTGGTGTTTTTTCTTAAAGAAGAGCGTCTTGTCGATCGGATGGTTGAGCATGTCATACTTCTTAAAGGTATGTTTATTCAAGTTATGCCGCTTTTTCTCCGTCAACAAGGGTAACGATTTTGAATGTACCGCCATTTAATCCCAATGAGTTATTAGAGCGCGAGTTATTGCGGTTTGGGAAGTTTGCAAGTTCAATTAAGGTTGTCCGGTTGGGTTGCAAACACCCGGCTCTGAAACAGGTTAGGTCGTTTTGCCGACAGGTGTTTCTAATGTTGGACTCACCAGAGCAGACTTTGGAGTTATCGCTTAAAGTCAAGTATGACAACAGACTGTATATGGCTTATGCTAGTACGGGTAGTCAACGGTGTTTTGAGTGTGGGGATGTTGGCCATAAGCGACATGCTTGCCCAAAAGGGAGAAGGCAGAGGGAGGGGCGCAGGTGGTCCTCGTAATGCCTTGGTCCACTGATGTAGGGAGAGGTGGGCTGACAGTGGTAGAGCAGCCACACGCATCTGTTGCTGAGGAACAATTTGTCCCTGTTGAGGGGACTGAGTTGCAGCTTGGACCAGAGGGGATCATAGCGTCTGATGTGCAGCAGGAAAATATTGTTGTAGGAGGTAAGGACGGATCTGGGGAGCCATTTCCCCAGACTGGGGAGGAGATGCCCAGTACGAGTGATGGGGTACAGGAGGGTGTTCAGGTGGAGCTAGTCTCCCAGGTAGTGGAGGAGATGCCCGGTACGAGTGAGGGGGTTCAGGTGGAGCTAGTCTCCCAGGTAGTGGAGGAGATGCCCGGTACGAGTGATGGGGTTCAGGTGGAGCTAGTCTCCCAGGTAGTGGAGGAGATGCCCGGTACGAGTGATGGGGTTCAGGTGGAGCTAGTCTCCCAGGCAGTGGAGGAGATGCCTGGTACGAGTGATGGGGTTCAGGTGGAGCTAGTCTCCCAGGTAGTGGAGGTGATGCCCGGTACGAGTGATGGGGTTCAGGTGGAGCTAGTCTCCCAGGTAGTGGAGGTGATGCCCGGTACGAGGGGTGCAAGTGAGGAGTGTTGAGAGGGATGTGGCAGAGGGGAGTCAGGGGTCTGTGGCCTCAGTTGAGAAGGATATGGACATTTCTGATATCCCAGTTGATATGATGGCAGCTGGTGATTTACCATCTAGAGGAGGAAAATGGGTTCCAGACTTTTGGGAAATCCTTTTTTGATGTTGATAAGTTTGTGAGGTCAGCTGTGGTGTTACAGATGACGGTGGGGTTAGACCAGTTGAGTGAGAAGAAGCGTTTCAGCTTGAGGAAACGTGTTACTGCTGTCATGGCATCAAAAGGTGCTGGGAAACGTGGTCAGGTTAAGAGAAAATTTAAACAATGATTATCATGCCTCATAGGGTGCTTTTTTTCTCTTTGTCTGGTTTCTCTGTGGTATCTTCTGCTTTTCCCTTTTCTTTTCTATATGGAGGTACTAAGGGTAGGTTCTCTTAATATTAATGGGGGAAGGGACAGGAATAAGAGGGCTTGGGTATTAGAAGTAATAAAACAGAAAAGGCTTAATGTAGTTTTCCTACAGGAGACACATAGTGATGAGGAAAATGAGATTGACTGGGGTATGTGGTGGGAGGGGCAGCATATACTCAGTCATGGTACTAATTTCAGTGCTGGGGTGGCAATCTTGTTTTCTTCAGGCTTAGGGGTGACTGTGGTATCTACAACAGAGATTGTCAAGGGTCGGAATATATTGATCAAGGTGGATGTTATGTTTTTATTTTTATGCTTCTAATGAGGGTACAGAGCGTATTGCTGTATTTGATCAAATAAAGGAAACATTTACATTTTAGCAGACGCTCTTATCCAGAGCGACTTACAGTTAGTGAATACATATATATATATTTTTATACTGGTCCCCCGTGGGAATCGAACCCACAACCCTGGCGTTGCAAACGCCATGCTCTATCAACTGAGCTACATCCCTGCCGGCCATTCCCTCCCCTACCCTGGGCCAATTGTGCGCCGCCCATGAGTCTCCCGGTCACAGCCGGCTGCGACAGAGCCTGGATTCGAACCAGGATCTAGTGGCACAGTTAGCACTGCGATGCAGTGCCTTAGACCACTGCGCCACACAGGAGACCTACTCTGACCTTAAGGCAGTGTGACCAAGGGGGGTGTATGGTTTTAGGGGGGGACTGGAACTGTACAGTGGATTTTACTGTTGATCTCACTGCTGAAGAACCTCACCTGCGGTCAGCTTTGTCTGTCTGGTCTATTAACTGAGTTTGAGCTTTCTGATGTGTGGAGAGTAAGAAATGCAAAAGTTAGGCAGTACACATGGCTAAAAGTTAATGAAGGTCATGTCAGTGCAGCAAGGTTAGACAGGTTGTATGTATCTGAGCAATACTGTAGTAGGGTTGTAAGGTGTGACATCACTCCTGTGGGTTTCTCTGATCACCATATTGTCACTGTTGATATTCACTTGTCCTGTCCACGAAGGTCATCATCTTATTGGTATTTTAATGTTAACTTATTACATGACGCCATGTTTTGTGAAAAGTTTTTGTTGTTTTGGGAAAAATGTAGGGTTATTAAATGGAATATTGAGTCCTTGAGACAGTGGTGGGAGGTTGGGGAGGCCCAAATACGATGTGTTTTGTCAACAGTATACTGCTCTGTCTAGTACTGAAGTTAAAGAGACTATCAGGGCCCTTGAACGAATTGCAAAAATCTCTGAAGCTGGAGACTCTTATCTCCCTCACTAACTTTAAGCATCAGCTGTCAGAGCACCTTACCGATCACTGCACCTGTACACAGCCCATCTGAAATTAGCCCACCCAACTACCTCATCCCTATATTGTTATTTATTTTGCTCATTTTTCACCCCAGTATCTCTATTTGCACATCATCTCTTGCACATCTAGCATTCCAGTGTTAATACTAATTGTAATTATTTTGCACTATAGCCTATTTATTGCCTTACCTCCATAACTTGCTACATTTACACACACTGTATATATATTTTCTGTTGTATTTTTGACTTTATGTTTTTTACCCCATATGTAACTCTGTGTTGTTTTTATCGCACTGCTTTGCTTTATCTTGGCCAGGTCGCAGTTGTAAATGAGAACTTGTTCTCAACTGGCTTACCTGGTTAAATAAAGGTGAAATAAAAAATAAATAAATAAATAAAACAGGACATCAAATCTATTGAATTGAAGTTGCTCACTCAGAATGACCCCGGACTAGTCATGAACTTACAGGACAAGAGACATGAACTGAGGTCGTTTTTACAGTAAAGAGTGAAGGGTACCTTGATTAGGTCTCGCTTTGCTACCCTCAAGGATATGGATGCTCCTAGCGTAAAAAAAAAAAAAAAACTAGGGCAGTCGACATGGCAACGCAAACAGATGGTCTGCCTTCGTCTCCCCGATGGGAAGGTGACCACGGATGAGGGTGAGATGCGCCAACATGCCGTGGATTTCTACTCTGCCCTCTATACGGTGGAGGACTGCAGATATACAGCTCTCATCAGGCCGAGCCACTGGCATCAATGTCTTTAAGCACTTTTGTGGGTCTATTGGGGGGGATTTATATGAAGTGGTGTGTGAATCTTTTCTTGAGGGTTCTCTTCTTGTATCCTGTCAACGTACTGTGCTTTCATTGTTGCCAAAGAAGGGGGATTTGGCTCTTTTAAAAAACTGGCGACATGTTGCATTGCTGTGTGCAGAAAATAAAATGATGTCTCTCAAACAGGTTGAAAGAATATCTGGGGCTGTTGGTCCACAAGGATCAGTCTTACTGTGTACCTGATCGCTCTATTGTTGATAACTTGTTTCTAATAAGAGATGTTTTAGACATTTGTAAACTGTCTGATGTAAATGTGGGTTTACTTTCTTTGGATCAGGAGACGGCTTTTGACTGTGTGGAACACCAGTACTTGTTCAAAACAATGAAAGCCTTTGGGTTTGGGGATGGTTTCTCTGTGCCAGGGGATATGAAGGGTCCCACGATAGCACTGTCTGCTTATGCAGATGACGTGACAGTTTATATTACAGGGGGTGAGGATGTTAAGGTTCTCTCAAACGCTTTAAAGGTGTATGAGGGGGCCTCCCTTCACCTATAATCAATTGGGGAAAGAGTGAAGCGCTGTGGGCAGGCCAGCATCAGATGGGGTCCGCTCCACGGTTACCAGGGGGGCTTCAGTGGGGCAGAGATGGGATGAAGACTTTTTTATTTTTTTCTAGGCTCCGATGTCTTTCAAAAAAAGAACTGGGAGGGTGTAGTGGAGAAGGTGTAGTGGAGAAGGTGTAGTGGAGAAGGTGTAGTGGAGAAGGTGTGTGGAGAAGGTGTATGGAGAAGGTGTTTGCCAGATTGTCTAGGTGGAAATGGGTGCTGCCCCAGCTGTCTTATAGGGGAAGGGTGCTGGTAGCCAATAACCTAGCTGCCTCTACCCTGTGCTAGGGGAAGGGTGCTGGTAGCCAATAACCTAGCTGCCTCTACCCTGTGCTAGGGGAAGGGTGCTGGTAGCCAATAACCTAGCTGCCTCTACCCTGTGCTAGGGGAAGGGTGCTGGTAGCCAATAACCTAGCTGCCTCTACCCTGTGCTAGGGGAAGGGTGCTGGTAGCCAATAACCTAGCTGCCTCTACCCTGTGGCACAGACTAATGATTTTACAGCCACCTGGGGTCTGATACTGTTGTACAGTGATGGTTCTAGCTGGGTCGACACAGCCGACACATTGATGAGGAGAGCAGGCTGTTTAGGCTTAGACAAGCACATTTTCCTCTTAAAGCTAGAGGGGGGTGAGTTGTCTGGCCTGACTCCATTCTATGAGTCTGTTATGAGGCTTGGAGAGGCTAGAGGGGATTGATTTGTCTGGCCTGGCTCCATTCTATGAGTCTGTTATGAGGCTTGGAGAGGCTAGAGGGGATTGATTTGTCTGGCCTGACTCCATTCTATGAGTCTGTTATGAGGCTTGGAGAGTTTGTCATGTCCTGTAAGACCGGCACGCCACTAGGGATGTGGCTTTTTGAAGAGCCTCTTTTTTATAACACTGCCATCCAGTCCTGTGCTACGGGTTCAGCCAGCCTACGTTCATGCCTGTTAGGAGTGGGGTGTACCAAGCTGGGTCATCTGATGCGGAGCAGGAGCAGACCGTTGGAGGAGCTGGGAGAAAGAGCGGGGATCCGATCAGCTCGCCTGATGAGGAAGGTTGTAGCTGAGGTTTGCGATTCCTTGCCAGTACTTCATCGGTAGTATGTGACTGATAAATTCTGATCGGTGGACGGAGGGTCTGGATTATGTGTTCGCTGCGCTGAATGTTAGTGCTGCGGCGGGGGCATTCGAGGAGGACGTGGGGATGCTGCTTTCCTTCGATACCCCGGAGCTGGGGGAGTTCAAGGAGGTGGGAAAGAAGGCCATGTACATAATATGTGTAAAAGTGTCCCGTGCTTCTTCCCTGGAAGGGGTGAAATCGACGAGGTGGGCGGGTGTGTTTGGTCCAGGTGCCTCCCCAAATGGCTGTTGGCGATCATTATGCAAACTGCCTATTGATAAGAGGACAGCTGACCTCCAATGGAGGATAATACATGGAGCCATAGCCACCAACATGCATCTGGTACACCTGGATTCTACTGTTGGGGAGGAGTGTCCATTCTGTGCTGAGTCTGAAACTCTGGCACATCTGTTCTTACAGTGTCCCAGGTTGGTGGGGATGATTGACCTGATCACTAGTTGGTTCTCAGCTCTGGGAGAGGTTTTCTCTTCCCACCTGTTTATAGTTGGGCTAAAGTACATGTTTAGTTGAAGGGGTGTAGTTCTCTTGCTTAACTTTGTGTCAGGGGCAGCTAAATTACCGATTTGGAAGACGTGGTCCTCTGTAGCTCAACTGGTAGAGCCCGGCGCTTGTAACGCCAAGGTAGTGGGTTCGATCCCCGGGACCACCCATACACAAAAATGTATGCACGCATGACTGTAAGTCGCTTTGGATAAAAGCGTCTGCTAAATGGCATATTATATTATTATTTATTATTACATGAAAGAACAGTATTGGGGGACAGGAGCCTGGACGTGGTGGGCATGCTGGAGGGGATGTTGGCAACGAGACTGGGGGTTGAGTTTGATTCTTACAAAATGGTTAACAACATTGGGCTGTTTATGAGTATATGGGGTATTCAGAGGCTGTTGTCTTTAGTTACTGTGGAGGAGGAATTGGAGTTGTGTTTTTAATTTATGTTTAACCATGTTTTTGTTTGTTTGAGTGTTTATTGTGTTGTGGGCTCCCAGACCAATAACAATTTTTTAAAACTAAAATGTTGTCTCTGTCACAATTCAATTTAAGAGATTTATTGGCATGGGAAACGTGTGTTAACATCGCCAAAGCAAGTGAAATAGATAGTAAACAAAAGTGAAATAAACAATAAATATTAACAGTAAACATTACACTCAGAAGTTCCAAAAGAATAAAGACATTTCAAATGTCATATTATGTATATATACAGTGTTGTAACAATGTGCAAATAGTTAAAGTACAAATGGGAAAATAAATCAACATAAATATGGGTTGTATTTACAATGGTGTTTGTTCTTCACTGGTTGCTCTTTTCTTGTGGCAACAGGTCACAAATCTTGCTGCTGTGATGGCACACTGTGGTATTTCACCCAGTAGATATGGAAGTTTATCAAAATTGGGTTTGTTTTCTAATTCTTTGTGGGTCTGTGTAATCTGAAGGAAATATGTGTCTCTAATATGGTCATACATTTGGCAGGAGGTTAGGAAGTGCAGCTCAGTTTCCACCTCATTTTGTGGGCAGTGTGCATATAGCCTGTCTTCTCTTGAAAGCCAGGTCAGCCTACGGCGGCCTTTCTCAATAGCAAGGCTATGCTCGCTGAGTCTGTACATAGTCAAAGCTTTCCTTAAGTTTGGGTCAGTCACAGTGGTCAGGTATTCTGCCACTATGTACTCTCTGTTTAGGGCCAAATAGCATTCTAGTTTGCTCTGTTTTTTAGTTAATTCTTTCCAATGTGTCAAGTAATTCTCTTTTTGTTTTCTCATGATTTGGTTGGGTCTAATTGTGTTGCTGTCCTGGGGCTCTGTGGGGTCTGTTTGTGTTTGTGAACAGAGCCCCAGGACCAGTTTGCTTAGGGGACTCTTCTCCAGGTTCATCTCTATGTAGGTGATGGCTTTGTTATGGAAGGTTTGGGAATCGCTTCCTTTTAGGTAATTATAGAATTTAATAATTAGCGGGTATCGGCCTAATTCTGCTCAGCGTGCATTATTTGGTGTTTTTACGTTGTACACAGAGGATATTGTTGCAAAATTCTGCATTCAGTTTCAATTTGGTGTTTGTCCCATTTTGTGAATTATTGTTTGCCATTAAGGGCAATGGGTTCTATAACTGATTCAAGTATTTTTAGCCAAATCCTAATTGGTATGTTGAATTTTATGTTCCTTTTGATGGCATAGAAGGCCCTTCTTGCCTTGTCTCTCAGATCGTTCACAGCTTTGTGGAAGTTACCTGTGGCGCTGATGTTTAGGCCGAGGTATGTATATTAGTTTGTGTGCTCTAGGGCAACAGTGTCTAGATGGAATTTGTATTTGTGGTCCTGGCAACTCAACCTTTTTTGGAACACCATTATTTTTGTCATACTGAGATTTACTGTCAGGGCCCAGGTCTGACAGAATCTGTGCAGAAGATCTAGGTGCTGCTATAGGCCCTCCTTGGTTGGGGACAGAAGCACCAGATTATCAGTAGACATTTGACATCAGATTCTAGTAGGGTGAGGCCGGGTGCTGCTGACTGTTCTAGTGCCCTCCCCAATTCGTTGATATATCTGTTGAAGAGGGTGGGGCTCAAGCTGCATCCCTGTCTCAAACCACGGACCTTTTGCCAATTCGAACTGCGCGCTTGTTGTTTGTGTTCATGGATTTTATAATGCATGTTTTTCCCCCAACACCGCTTTCCATCAATTTCCATCTCTACCCCTACCCCCCCTCCCTCTCTCTTTCTCTCTCTGTTAGGAGGAGGACTGTGTCTATCTCTCTTTCTCTGTCTCTCTCTGCATTCTCCCTCTCTCCCTCTCTCTGTTAGGAGGAGGACTCCGTCTCTCTCTTTCTCTCCCTCTCTCTCTCTCTCTCTTTCTCTCTGTTTCTCTAATTTGAGCCTGAGTGTTGTTATCCTCCTGCTTCTCATCCAGCCTCTAGACAGACAGACAGACAGACAGACAGACAGACAGACAGACAGACAGACAGACAGACAGACAGACAGACAGACAGACAGACAGACAGACAGACAGACAGACAGACAGACAGACAGACAGACAGACAGACAGACAGACAGACAGACAGAGAGGGTTATTTTAGACTACAGCAGTATCTAATGTATTGAATATATTACACTAGAGCAGTATCTAATGTATTGAATATTTTAGACTAGAGCAGTATCTAATGTATTGAATATTTTAGACTAGAACAGTATCTAATGTATTGAATATTTTAGACTAGAGCAGTATCTAATGTATTGAATATTTTAGACTAGAGTAGTATCTAATGTATTGAATATTTTAAACTAGAGCAGTATCTAATGTATTGAATATTTTAGACTAGAGCCGTATTGAATATTTTAGACTAGAGCAGAATCCAATATATCTAATATTTTAGACCAGAGCAGTATCTAGTGCAGGATCTATAGTCTATCACCATGGTAATGTTAATGTGTTGTAATACAGTAGAACAGAGTCTATCACCATGGTAATGTTAATGTGTTGTAATACAGTAGAACAGAGTCTATCACCATGGTGGTCCTCTGTAGCTCAATTGGTAGAGCATGGCGCTTGTAACGCCAGGGTAGTGGGTTCGATCCCCGGGACCACCCGTACGTAAAAATGTATGCACACATGACTGTAAGTCGCTTTGGATAAAAGCGTCTGCTAAATGGCATATTATATTATTATTTATTATTATACCATGGTAATGTTAATGTGTTGTAATACAGTAGAACAGGGTCTATCACCACGGTAATGTTAATGTGTTGTAATACAGTAGAACAGAGTCTATCGCCATGGTAATGTTAATGTGTTGTAATACAGTAGAACAGCGTCTATCACCACGGTAATGTTAATGTGTTGTAATACAGTAGAACAGAGTCTATCACCATGGTAATGTTAATGTGTTGTAATACAGTAGAACAGAGTCTATCGCCATGGTAATGTTAATGTGTTGTAATACAGTAGAACAGTCTATCACCATGGTAATGTTAATGTGTTGTAATACAGTAGAACAGAGTCTATCGCCATGGTAATGTTAATGTGTTGTAATACAGTAGAACAGAGTCTATCGCCATGGTAATGTTAATGTGTTGTAATACAGTAGAACAGAGTCTATCACCATGGTAATGTTAATGTGTTGTAATACAGTAGAACAGAGTCTATCACCATGGTAATGTTAATGTGTTGTAATACAGTAGAACAGAGTCTATCGCCATGGTAATGTTAATGTGTTGTAATACAGTAGACAGAGTCTATCACCATGGTAATGTTAATGTGTTGTAATACAGTAGAACAGAGTCTATGACCATGGTAATGTTAATGTGTTGTAATACAGTAGAACAGAGTCTATCGCCATGGTAATGTTAATGTGTTGTAATACAGTAGAACAGAGTCTATCACCATGGTAATGTTAATGTATTGTAATACAGTAGAACAGAGTCTATCACCATGGTAATGTTAATGTGTTGTAATACAGTAGAACAGAGTCTATCGCCATGGTAATGTTAATGTGTTGTAATACAGTAGAACAGAGTCTATCACCATGGTAATGTTAATGTGTTGTAATACAGTAGAACAGAATCTATCGCCATGGTAATGTTAATGTGTTGTAATACAGTAGAACAGAGTATATCGCCATGGTAATGTTAATGTGTTGTAATACAGTAGAACAGAGTCTATCACCATGGTAATGTTAATGTGTTGTAATACAGTAGAACAGAGTCTATCACCATGGTAATGTTAATGTGTTGTAATACAGTAGAACAGAGTCTATCACCATGGTAATGTTAATGTGTTGTAATACAGTAGAACAGAGTCTATCGCCATGGTAATGTTAATGTGTTGTAATACAGTAGAACAGAGTCTATCACCATGGTAATGTTAATGTGTTGTAATACAGTAGAACAGAGTCTATCACCATGGTAATGTTAATGTGTTGTAATACAGTAGAACAGAGTCTATCGCCATGGTAATGTTAATGTATTGTAATACAGTAGAACAGAGTCTATCACCATGGTAATGTTAATGTGTTGTAATACAGTAGAACAGAGTCTATCACCATGGTAATGTTAATGTGTTGTAATACAGTAGAACAGAGTATATCGCCATGGTAATGTTAATTTGTTGTAATACAGTAGAACAGAGTCTATCACCATGGTAATGTTAATGTGTTGTAATACAGTAGAACAGAGTCTATCGCCATGGTAATGTTAATGTGTTGTAATACAGTAGAACAGAGTCTATCACCATGGTAATGTTAATGTGTTGTAATACAGTAGAACAGAGTCTATCACCATGGTAATGTTAATGTGTTGTAATACAGTAGAACAGAGTCTATCACCATGGTAATGTTAATGTGTTGTAATACAGTAGAACAGAGTCTATCACCATGGTAATGTTAATGTGTTGTAATACAGTAGGACAGAGTCTATCACCACGGTAATGTTAATGTGTTGTAATACAGTAGAACAGAGTCTATCGCCACGGTAATGTTAATGTGTTGTAATACAGTAGAACAGAGTCTATCGCCATGGTAATGTTAATGTGTTGTAATACAGTAGAACAGAGTCTATCACCATGGTAATGTTAATGTGTTGTAATACAGTAGAACAGAGTCTATCACCATGGTAATGTTAATGTGTTGTAATACAGTAGAACAGAGTCTATCACCATGGTAATGTTAATGTGTTGTAATACAGTAGAACAGAGTCTATCGCCATGGTAATGTTAATGTGTTGTAATACAGTAGAACAGAGTCTATCACCATGGTAATGTTAATGTGTTGTAATACAGTATAACAGAGTCTATCACCATGGTAATGTTAATGTGTTGTAATACAGTAGAACAGAGTCTATCACCATGGTAATGTTAATGTGTTGTAATACAGTAGAACAGAGTCTATCACCATGGTAATGTTAATGTATTGTAATACAGTAGACAGAGTCTATCGCCATGGTAATGTTAATGTGTTGTAATACAGTAGAACAGAGTCTATCACCATGGTAATGTTAATGTGTTGTAATACAGTAGAACAGAGTCTATCACCATGGTAATGTTAATGTGTTGTAATACAGTAGAACAGAGTCTATCACCATGGTAATGTTAATGTGTTGTAATACAGTAGAACAGGGTCTATCACCACGGTAATGTTAATGTGTTGTAATACAGTAGAACAGAGTCTATCACCATGGTAATGTTAATGTGTTGTAATACAGTAGAACAGAGTCTATCACCATGGTAATGTTAATGTGTTGTAATACAGTAGAACATAGTATATCGCCATGGTAATGTTAATGTGTTGTAATACAGTAGAACAGAGTCTATCACCATGGTAATGTTAATGTGTTGTAATACAGTAGAACAGAGTCTATCACCATGGTAATGTTAATGTGTTGTAATACAGTAGAACAGAGTCTATCGCCATGGTAATGTTAATGTGTTGTAATACAGTAGAACAGAGTATATCGCCATGGTAATGTTAATGTGTTGTAATACAATAGAACAGAGTCTATGACCATGGTAATGTTAATGTGTTGTAATATAGTAGAACAGAGTCTATCACCATGGTAATGTTAATGTGTTGTAATACAGTAGAACAGAGTCTATCACCATGGTAATGTTAATGTGTTGTAATACAGTAGAACAGAGTATATCGCCATGGTAATGTTAATGTGTTGTAATACAGTAGAACAGAGTCTATCACCATGGTAATGTTAATGTGTTGTAATACAGTAGAACAGAGTCTATCACCATGGTAATGTTAATGTGTTGTAATACAGTAGGACAGAGTCTATCACCATGGTAATGTTAATGTGTTGTAATACAGTAGAACAGAGTCTATCACCATGGTAATGTTAATGTGTTGTAATACAGTAGAACAGAGTCTATCACCATGGTAATGTTAATGTGTTGTAATACAGTAGAACAGAGTCTATCACCATGGTAATGTTAATGTGTTGTAATACAGTAGAACAGAGTCTATCACCATGGTAATGTTAATGTGTTGTAATACAGTAGAACAGAGTCTATCACCATGGTAATGTTAATGTGTTGTAATACAGTAGAACAGAGTCTATCACCATGGTAATGTTAATGTGTTGTAATACAGTAGAACAGAATCTATCGCCATGGTAATGTTAATGTGTTGTAATACAGTAGAACAGAGTATATCGCCATGGTAATGTTAATGTGTTGTAATACAGTAGAACAGAGTCTATCACCATGGTAATGTTAATGTGTTGTAATACAGTAGAACAGAGTCTATCACCATGGTAATGTTAATGTGTTGTAATACAGTAGAACAGAGTCTATCACCATGGTAATGTTAATGTGTTGTAATACAGTAGAACAGAGTCTATCATGCTTAAAGTCATCATTAAAGAGAGAGAGAAATGCATGTGCTGTGTTTCTGGAGGCCAGGTTTGTTAAGGATATATATGTGTGTGTGTGTGTTAAAGGTCAGGTTGGTGAAGTATATATGTGTGTGTTTAAGGTCAGGTTGGTGAAGTATATATGTGTGTGTTAAAGGTCAGGTTGGTGAAGTTGTCACGTTCGTTCATAGATGGGTGAGACCAAGGCGCAGCGTGATATGCATACATGTTTATTTTAAACTTAATAAACAACGACAAAACAATAAACCAACGAAACGTGACGTCCAAAGGTAACACACAACAAACCTCACACGGAACAAGATCCCACAACACCTAATTGCCAATAGGCTGCCTAAGTATGCTTCCCAATCAGTGACAACGAGCGACAGCTGCCTCTGATTGGGAATCACACCCGGCCAAACATAGAACTCCACACCCTGACTCAACATACAAGAGTCCCCAGAGTCAGGGCGTGACAGTACCACCCCCCCCCCCCCCCCCCCCCAAAGGTGCGGACTCTGACCGAAGTGCTACACACCATGCTAATGGATTTTGAATAAACATGAACCTTCTGCCAAATATGGTTATTATGTCTGAACAGAGGAAATATGAACAGGACACCTTGAAAATTGATTTAATATAGTTATTGTTTTACATCACCACGTCAACAAAGGCCAATATTATGCACAAATGTGCCCACAATAAAAACATGTCCCATGGTTTTTTAGTGTTTCACTAGAAATACCTGTTATAAGACTGAGAACTTCAAAGCT
>LR778261.1:2334861-2401464 GCA_902810595.1 Coregonus sp. 'balchen'
TGGGACCCCTTTCAGATTTTGGGCGGAGTAGACAAAACCCCCTCTGGAGCAATCAGCCCTACTGGCGAGTAGAAAACAAAAGGGCTGGAGCACATCCAAACTCCGGGCGGGAGTAGACAACACAAAACCTGCGGAGCGCATAAGCCACTGGCTGGGGAGACACACACCTGCTGGAGCACATAAACCAATTTGGTGAGTAGACACACACACACACCTGCTGGACCCCGCATCAGCCCTACTGGGAGTAGACACACCCCTGCGGGCACTTTCAAAAGACTGGCTAAATAGACCACAAAACACCCCTGCGGAGCACATGACAAATGGCTGAGTAAAAAAACCTGTGGAGAAAATCAGACTATGGCTGGTGAAACAAAACCGGGTTTGGAGCAATCCGACTATTGGCTGAGTAGGACACACACACACCCGGGCGGAGCGCATCGGGAAAACGGGCTGAACTGGAGTAGATCGTCACATCTCTCTGAATATCCACGAGTAATAAAAATTAAGGACACCGGGTTTTTCCATAAATACACCCCCCGATGAATCAAGGTGAAACATGACCCCTTTATTGATGCATTTGGGTTAAAGTTTTTTAAAGCCTGAAAAATAGAGTACTACAGTATAAATTTAAAAAACCCCCCAAAAAAACCTGGTGGTAAAAAAAGGGGAAATGGTTCCAAGAGTTTTTCCCACCATTCATTTTTCCGGGGTTTTTTTTGGGGGGGGGGGGGGGGGGAAGGGGGGTTCCCCCCCCTTTTTTTGGGGGGGGGGCCCCCGGGGGGTTTGGGGGTTTGGGGGTTTGGGGGTTTTAAATGGGTTTTTTCCCCTGTTCCCCCCGGGGGGGGTTTTTTTTTTCCCCCCCCCCCCCCCCCTTTTTCCCCCCCCCGGGTTTTTCCCCCTTTTTTTTCCCGGGTTTTGTTTTTTTTGGGTTTTTAATTGGGAAAAATTTTCCCCCCCCGCTGGGGTTCCCCAGGTTGGGGGTGGGGCCCCCTTTTTTTTTTTTTTTTTTCCCTTTCCCCGGGGGGGGGGGGGAAAAATAAATTTTTTTTTTTTTTCTTTTAAAAATTTTTAACCCCCCCAAAAATTTTTTTTCCCCCCCCGGGGGGGCCCCCCGGGCCCCCCCCTTTTTTTTCCCCCCTTTTTTTTTGGGGCCCCCCAAAAAAACAAAATTTTTTCCCCCTTTTTTTTTCCCCCCCCCCTTTTTAAACCCCCCCCCCCCCCCAAACCCCCCCCCCCCCCCCCCGCCCCCCCCCCTGGAACTGGCATGCCCCCGGGAAACCTTTTAGATGTCTTCCGGGGGCCATCCTTATTTGGCCCTGGCTGGGGGGTGTTTTGGGGGGTCGTTGCAGGGCTGGAAAAACCCAGCCAGCCCCATCTTCAAGGGCTTTTACTGGGGGGGAGGAGGTTTTTGGGCCCAAAGGGATTTTCGCGAAAATGGCCCCAATCCCTTCCCCCCCTCAAAAGGTGCGGGGTTCCCTGCCCCCTTTGGGCAGAAAAGCACCCCCCAACAAATGATTGTTTCCACCTCCATGCTTCAACGGTTGGGATGGTGTTTCTTCGGGGGTTGTACTCATCCTTCTTCTTCCTCCAAACACGGCGAGTGGAGTTTAGACCAAAAAGCTCTATTTTTGTCTCATCAGACCACATGACCTTCTCCCATTCCTCCTCTGGATCATCCAGATGGTCATTGGCAAACTTCAGACGGGCCTGGACATGCGCTGGCTTGAGCAGGGGGACCTTGCGTGCGCTGCAGGATTTTAATCCATGACGGCGTAGTGTGTTACTAATGGTTTTCTTTGAGACTGTGGTCCCAGCTCTCTTCAGGTCATTGACCAGGTCCTGCCGTGTAGTTCTGGGCTGATCCCTCACCTTCCTCATGATCATTGATGCCCCACGAGGTGAGATCTTGCATGGAGCCCCAGACCGAGGGTGATTGACCGTCATCTTGAACTTCTTCCATTTTCTAATAATTGCGCCAACAGTTGTTGCCTTCTCACCAAACTGCTTGCCTATTGTCCTGTAGCCCATCCCAGCCTAGTGCAGGTCTACAATTTTATCCCTGATGTCCTTACACAGCTCTCTGGTTTTGGCCATTGTGGAGAGGTTGGAGTCTGTTTGATTGAGTGTGTGGACAGGTGTCTTTTATACAGGTAACGAGTTCAAACAGGTGGAGTTAATACAGGTAATGAGTGGAGAACAGGAGGGCTTCTTAAAGGAAAAACGAACAGGTATGTGAGAGCCGGAATTCTTACTGGTTGGTAGGTGATCAAATACGTATGTCATGCAATAAAATGCAAATTAATTACTTAAAAATCATACAATGTGATTTTCTGGATTTTTGTTTTAGATTCCGTCTCTCACAGTTGAAGTGTACCTATGATAAAAAATTACAGACCTCTACATGCTTTGTAAGTAGGAAAACCTGCAAAATCGGCAGTGTATCAAATACTTGTTCTCCCAACTGTATATTGATAAAAGTCACCTTGTCCGAGAGAGATTTACATGGTTATCGAAACGTCACGTATTTTAAGTGTTTCCAAAATCCCTTAGCGGAAAAACGACTGGAACCATTTCCCTGTTTGACTGCTAGGTTTTATGGGTATAATAACATCTCCACTGTGGAGCTCATTCCATTGAAACAATGCAGTCAATCCACAGTCATACACTGGCTGAAATCAGTTGATGATAGGACTAAGTTGTAAATGCAACAAGCACTGATAATGTATCATATGACAGCACTCACAGCTTTCCAAGGAAACAAACACGTTGACATTTATGGTCTGTTTACACTGAGTGTATAAAACATACCTGCTCTTTCCATGATATAGACTGACCAGGATGAAAGCTATGGGCTCTTATTGATGTCATTTGTTAAATCCACTTCAATCAGTGTAGATGGAGGGGAGGAGACGGGTTAAAGAAGGATTTTAAAGCCTTGAGACGTGGATTGTGTATGTGTCCCATTCAGAGGGTGAATGGGCAAGACAAAAGATTTCAGTGCCTTTGAACGGGGTATGGTAGTAGGTGCCAGGCGCACCGGTTTGTGTCAAGAACTGCAACGCTGCTGGGTTTTTTCACGCTCAACAGTTTCCCAGTGTGTATCAAGAATGGGCCACCACCCAAAGGACATCCAGCCAACTTGACACAACTATGGGAAGTATTGGAGTCAACACGGGCCGGCATCCCTGTAGAACGCTTTTCGACACCTTGTAGAGTCCATTTCCTGACGATTTAAGGCTGTTCTGAGGGCATGTAATTGTAATTTTTCAAATGCTTTTGACTTGGTAAAAAAAAGAAGAAAATCATATAATTTGTTTGTCAATGTACATAATATTTTCTACAATAGTTTTTCAATAAAACGACTTCTGAAAGTACAGCGTTGCAGTTTGGCAGCACCAAAGTGGCAATATTGTCACTTTTTGGGTGACCGACCAAATTCACATAGAAATGTGAGTTATAGATCTATCATTCTACTTGAATGCAAGTCTAAGAAGTGGTAGATCTGTTCTGTGTGAGCTACTTCTATGCTTTCCCGTTCTTAAGTTTTGTTTTTGCATCTTTTACAATGATTTTCTACACTATACTAGCTATTTTGTCAAATAAACTGAAATTAGGTAAACTATTTTAGTTTTAGAAACCAGGAAATGGTGGAGCCATTTCTGCATAGTGCAACTTTAAGTTTTATTAGTTGTATGTATGGATACGCATGGTATACAGTGCATTCGGAAAGTATTCAGACCCCTTGACATTTTCCACATTTTGTTACGTTACAGCCTTATTCTAAAATGGATTACATTGTTTTTTTAATTCATCAATCTACACAATTTCGCATAATGACAAAGCAAAAACAGGTTTTTAGATTTTTCTGCTAATTTATTTAAAAAAAACTGAAATATCACATTTACATAAGTATTCAGACCCTTTACTCAGTACTTTGTTGAAGCACCTTTGGCAGCGATTACAGCCTCGAGTCTTCTTGGGTATGACGCTACAAGCCTGGCACACCTGAATTTGGGGAGTTTCTCCCATTCTTCTCTGCAGATCCTCTCAAGCTCTGTCAGGTTGGATTGGGAGCGTCGCTGCACAGCTATTTTCAGGTCTCTCCGGAGATGTTCGATCGGGTTCAAGTCCGGGCTCTGGCTGGGCCACTCAAGGACGTTCAGAGACTTGTCCCAAAGTCACTCCTGCATTGTCTTGGCTGTGTGCTTAGGGTCGTTGTCCTGTTGGAAGATGAACCTTCGCCCCAGCCTGAGGTCCTGAGTGCTCTGGAGCAGGTTTTCATCAAGGATCTCTCTGTACTTTGCTCCGTTCATCTTTCCCTCGATCCTAACTAGTCTCGCAGTCCCTGCCGCTGAAAAACATCCCCACAGCATGATGTTGCCACCACCATGCTTCACCGTAGGGGTGGTGGCAGGTTTCCTCCAGATGTGACACTTGGCAATCAGGCCAAAGAGTTCAATCTTGGTTTCATCAGACCAGATAATCTTGTTTCTCATGGTCTGAGAGTCCTTTAGGTGCCTTTTGGCAAACTCCAAGCGGGCTGTCATGTGCCTTTTACTGAGGAGTGGCTTCCGTCTGGCCACTCTACCATAAAGGCCTGATTGGTGGAGTGCTGCAGAGATGGTTGTCCTTCTGGAAGGTTCTCCCATCTCCACAGAGGAACTCTGGAGCTCTGTCAGAGTGACCATTGGGTTCTTGGTCACATCCCTGACCAAGGCCCTTCTCCCCCGATTGCTCAGTTTGGCTGGGCGGCCAGGTCTAGGAAGAGTTTTGGTGGTTCCAAACGTCTTCCATTTAAGAATGATGGAGGCCACTGTGTTCTTGGGGACCTTCAATGTACCCTTCCCCAGATCTGCGCCTCGATACACAATCCTGTCTCGGAGCTCTACGGACGATTCCTTCGACCTCATGGCTTGGTTTTTGCTCTGACATGCACTGTCAACCATGGGACCTTATATAAACAGGTGTGTGCCTTTCGAAATCATATCCAATCAATTGAGTTTACCACAGGTGGACTCCAATCAAGTTGTAGAAACATCTCAAGGATGATCAATGGAAAAAGGATGCACCTGAGCTCAATTTCGAGTCTCATAGTAAAGGGTCTGAATATTTTCATTTTTTATGTTGTTTTCATTAGATTGATGAGGAATCTATCTAATTAATTTTTGAACAAGGCTGTAATGTAACAAAATGTGGAAAAAGTCAAGGGGTCTGAATACTTTCCGAATGCGCTGTACGTCGTACAACGAAATGCTTACTTGCATACCACTAATCAGCTAGACGTTTTTATAGTAGACCTTAAAAAGGTAGACTCAGCAATATGACATAGATGCAGAAAGTAAACAGCAATAGTGGGTCAATTTCCACAACAACTAAAGAGTGTTGAAGCGTTTTGGTCCCCTGGCTTGCATCTCATCTCAACATCTGCTGCTTGTCCTTTAGTTGAGTCTACCTTTAAACCTTCTCCTATTCCCACTGGGCACAGACATCAGTTCAACATCTAATTTTGATTTACATTTGGTTGAGTTGTCAAATAACTTGAATTCAATGTGATATCAACAACAACAAAAATCACCATGTCATGGGATTTAGGTTAAAAGTTAGGTGAAAAAAATATTAAATGCCCTTACGTTGATTACTTTTTTGCTAATTCAATTCGTTTTCCTGGTCGATTCAACCGCCATCACATTCATTTTGTTGGTTGAAATGACATGGAAACAACTTTGATTGAACCAGTGTCGAGCCAAACTGTTTTCCATAAGGAGTTGTCAAGAGAACAGAAACAGACTCTGGCACGCAGGCTAAGCCTTCACTGCCTTATGCTTTAACTTCTACTGGTTACAGTTTGCCAGTGGTCTGATTCATAATACCACCAAACCAACTGTATTTTCCGTAGAAGAGAGTAAAAATACAGTAGAAGAGAAGTTCGGCATTATCTGATATTTTTTTTGTTAAGGTTGAAAATTATACATAACAGTTTACTTTTCCTCAACACCTCATCATTCAAATTATCACTCGGCTGAGGGAGAAGGTACAGCACTGGAGGCTAGTTGCTACGGGTAACGAGCGGGGTCGTACACAGGAGCTTTGACAGGAAATCATCTCGGCTGTCCAAGCAGCCTTTACTCCACTTGTTTACATCGATCGATTAGAATTATATCGATCTGATAAGGATCTGGAAGTCTTTGTACAGAACATTAGTCCGCTAATCGGTCAACTCCTGAGCGGCGCAGTGGTCTAAGGCACTTGCATGCAGTGCTAACTGTGCCACTAGAGATCCTGGTTTCGAATCCAGGCCTTTTGCAGCAGGTCCGCGCTCGGTAGACTATGGGCGGCGCACAATTGCCAGCGTTCGTTCCAGGGTAGGGAGGGAATGCCTGGCATGATTACTCAGTTGATAGACATGGCGTTTGCAACGCCAGGGTTGTGGGTTCGATTCCCACGGGGGGCCACGTTAAAAAATACTGATTCACTAACTGTAAGTCGCTCTGGTAAGAGCGTCTGACTAATGACTAAAATGTAAATGTAAACAAACCATTGAAGTTTTGAAGTCGGCAGGTGGTGCACGCAGTGGTTGGCCCACTGGCTCAGCTGAGAATGGAATGATCCTGGTTCAGAATGGTTATTTTATATTTAATAAAATTTCTAATTAATACAAAAAGACACAGGACATAACCTACAAGTATATTTTCTTCTTAAGAAACATAAAAATAACGTTAAAGTAATGCAAATAAACAAACATAACAAATGCAAATCACTACACATGAATAGCCCAGTGACAACCGTTTAAAAAGTAAAAGTACCTCCAATAAAATAAACAGAAAAAAAGGTCAGGGGTCACAATTGTATAAACCTATGATGGAGTTGTAAGAAATGTTTTGTTATTTATAACGTCACAGAGTCACACATAAAAAAGAATAGTTTCCCCTTCTTTATCACGGAAAAGGTGTCCTCTAAGGCCATGAATTTAGGAAAGTTATTACAACGGTATATTTTGTACAAGATTTTTAAGTGAAATTTATTTTACTTTATTTGATATATACGAAATTTGGTAGGGAGCAACCAAGCTTTCTTCCATTTAATTTTAGAAATATGTGTGTTACAGAAAATGTCCATCTGGGAGAGAAGTTTAAAAAGTCCCCTTAAGAATGTGTTATTACGGTTCTTATCCAGCAGGGGGCAACCTTCTAACATCAGTTGTGCGTCTATCTTGACATGTTCTCCAAAACACAAATGAGATTTCATTAATTTAGCCAAGTCCTGAAGCTATTGCTTTTCATATAGAATGACATTATTTGTAATGTATTGGGAAGTTATATGTTTCTAAGAACTTTCCATAAGAGAGTATATTCAAATCAAACCAAATATTTATTGGTCGCATACACATCAGTGGCGTTCAGTGCCGTTTAAGATGAGGGAGGATTATTTATTTTTTAAATGAGCCTTATTTCTATTACAGCATATTGTATGACTGTCATTCATATTCCATTCACCCAGCTCAATGTAACATCGATAGGTTTAGGCTACTACATGATACTCAAACTTTCCCTATACCCATCATGAGGTTGCTACAACCTAGCCTATGAATGAACGTTTACAGCGTAGATACACAGGTCGAGAGACCCATTTGAGGTGGTTTCTAAATGTTCCGTTGCCATACTGGCTGGAAACGTTCTTATCCCTTGCTTGCTAGCTAGCCAACTACGGCTAATTTACAGTCATATCAAACAGTGCAGCCAGAATAACAACAGTAGCTGCATTTGCATTTGTTTTAGCTGTTTTCTAGTGACATTTATTTGGATACATCCATAACAATGAGCTAATGAGGCGTGATTTCGCCTGGCATAGAAAATGTGCTCTCTCCTCAGGAGGGTGTTGTTCAGAGGAGCTAGCCAACAACAGCTTACACAAACATAATGTAATTATTAGTCCAACAGTTGCAAACGAGAGTTTCTTTTGAACAAAGTCAGGTATGTCTATCCCCGTTTTGTTCCGTTTGCTTCCGTTTAAGAAACGTTTTTTTTCAACAGAATCGGCGGAATGAATACACCCCTGATCACGCGTAAACACAGTTCACTTTCATAGCAGCCACGTTGTATTCCTTCTCGCGTCTATGCGCTCTCCTCCTCTCACCTCGTCCCTTCGCTTGTGGACTTCAATGCACAACACATCAGCTGTATGTGACCAGGCGAAAAAACCTTTCCAAGCCAAACCATGTCATAACCGCTACAAACAGCCTACATCGTTCTCACCATATTAGTTAAAGTAACGTCCTAGTCAACATAGCTAATAGAACTAACGCGTTAGTAAACCCACTACAATCATGCAGGAACGTTACAGTGTACAGTCAGTAAGCAGTTACACCGGCGGGCCCCAGTGGCAATAAATTAGTAAAACCAAAAGCTTAAGGTTACCTTGACTTGGAAGAGTTCCAGTGTTGTGTTGGATAGTCGTAGCCAGCTAGCTGACATAGCATCCATCTGTTTGAGCCGGGTATTTCAGTAGGCTAAACTAGCTAGCTGCATTTGCTAGCTAAGTAAATGAAACTGAAAGTGAAAAAAAGAAAATAAATCTCTCTCACTCGATTTCTCTCTTGCTTCTCCTTCATTTTGGAAGAAATTACTAGTTCAAAAACTATTGTCTTTCTCTCTCTTTGAGTCAACTACTCATCATATTTTATACACTGCAGTGCTAGCTAGCTGTAGCGTATGCTTTCAGTACTAGATTCATTATCTGATCCTTTGATTGGGTGGACAACATGTCAGTTCATGCTGCAAGAGCTCTGATAGGCTGGAGAACTTCCGGAGGACGTCCTCCAGCCTGTCATAATTACTGTGTAAGTCTATGGAAGTGGGTGAGAACCATGAGCCTCCTAGGTTTTGTATTGAAGTCAATGTACACAGAGGAGGACAGAAGCTAGCTGTCCTCCGGCTACACCATGGTGCTACCCTACAGAGTGCTGTTAAGGCTACTGTAGACCTTCTTTGCAAAATACTGTGTTTTAATCAATTATTTGGTGATGTGATTATATTTAGTATAGTTTTATCTAAAAATGATAACTTTAATGTTTTACAATTTGTATTTTTATGAAATTCACTCCCCTTCCTCCTCTGAGGAGCCTCCACTGATTCACATACTGTATTTAGAAGATGTTATTGCGGGTGTAGCGAAATGCTTGTGTTCCTAGCTCCAACAGTGCAGTAATATCTAACAATACACACAAATCTAAAAAGTAAAAGAATGGAATTAAGAAATATAGATATTTTGGAAAGTATTCAGACACCTTGACTCTTCCACATTTTGTTATGTTACAGCCTTATTCTAAAATTGATTTTTTAATTTTTTCTTCAGCAATCTACACACAATACCCCATAAGGACAAAGCAAGAACAGGTTTTTAGAATTTGTTGCAAATGTATTAAAAATAAAAATAAATATATCACACTTAGCAATCAATGATGCAATATAATGTCATCACTTAGTAATTAATTATGCAATATAATGTCATCACTTATTAATCAATGATGCAATATAGTGACATCACTTATGTTTTAGTTCAACTACTACAGTAAGTGAATTGTAGCGGCGTATTTTATGATTGATTTATTTTAGACATATTATATAACAGTTAACACTAATGTTATAATTGTCATACCTCACTTATGGTTTTTAATAATAATACTCATTATATTAGAATATTATCTGTCCAATAAATGTGTTTTGTAAATGAGACAACAAATCTGTCTCTGAATCTGTCCAGCGTCCAATGAACTGGTTGTCCATACCATAGAATTAGAATGAATAGAACGGTCCTCGTTCAAGTCAATGACGGCATAATGGGTGGACTGGCGGCCATTGCAAGTGTACCCACAGGAGCAAAGCAGGAAGTAAAAGCAGGAAGTGTACACATCAATCTTTACTGTGATTTGTTGAATCAACTTAACTGACATTACAAAAATTCCATTCCATTGCATGAGCCACAATCAGTTAGCATCATTTGAACGAACATTCTACATTACCATGGAAATGATTGCATCACAATACCAGGCAGCCATTGCAAGTGTCCCCATGAGTTTACCAGTCAAACTGCCAGGGTTAGAGGTTCCAGACCTGTTCTATAGACCCCCTCTTCAGAGGAGGAGCCTACAATGTTCTGTCTGTGAGTCTGTCCTCTCCTCAGGGACTGACAGAAGGACAGACTGTCTGTTGTTCCTCATCAGTAACGACACCAAGTCTTTGTTCCTCTTGCTATTGGTCCATAACACAGGAGACGCCACGCTATTGGTCCCGCTGTGTTGGCGAGGGAGCCTTCCTATTGGCTTAGAGAGCAGTCTGTATCCAGGAAACAGCCAATGAGCAGGGAGTCTGAAACAACTGAGCAAATCGTATCTGGACAGAGCTGGCCTGCTATTGGCCAGGAGGAGGGGGAGGCTCAACCTTGGGTAGGGGTGGTTGAGAGGGTGACCAACCGTTTTTGCGAATAGTGGTTGTTTAACATTGACTATCCTGTTCACAGTTGTCGTTCTGGTTGTGGTCTTAGCTTTGACCGTTGCTTGTGATCGTGGTGGTCTTGTGGTCAGATGTCGGTCTGGGTGTTGTCGCTCCACCGGTATGACCCTGCAGGAGGGGTAATGGTTCACAGGTGACCCATCTATGTCAACCACCCGGTAAGGTTTAGTTGTGATTGCAGTTGTAGGTTTGACCGTTGGAGGCGGTGGTGGTGGTGGTGTGGTCGGGGGTATGACTCGTCCACAGGGGGGGTACACCGGTGACCCGTCTAACTGTACAACCTGGAACCCTGTCAGCCAGGGGTCAAAGGTCAGCCCAGGGTCAGTGTCTGTCTGACCTAGAGGGAGAGGTAGTGCTTCAGATTAATGGTGCTTTTTACAGAGGATCAACTATTCACCTCGACACAACTCAAACACTAAGGACTGGATTCAATCCATAGTGCTGAAGATCCGCGCTGTAGCGCAATTTAAATGTAAAGGTCATTTTCCAATAGAGCCGACATATGCAGCGTTTACCGTGAACGCAGTCTCCGCTAACGCGGGAACATTGCCTCTGAATTTTGATGGCGCTACAGCGTGCATCTTCAGTGCTACGAATTGAATCGAGCCCTAACACAAAACATTTAAAACACACATTTAACAAGAACACCATCATTTAACAAGAACACCATCATTTAACAATAACACTATAATTTAACAATAACACTATCATTTAACAATAACACTATCATTTAACAATAACACTATCATTTAACAATAACACTATCATTTAACAATAACACTATCATTTAATTATAATACAGGAATGTGTAAAAGTCAAATGTTGTTTATCCAAAAACTTTCATATGAGTGAAACGGCATAATACTTTACGTAGGTCATCAGACTGTTAAACAGCCACCACTAGCACAGAGAGGCTGCTGCCTATAGACATAGACTAGAAATCACTGGCCACTTTCATAAATGGAACACTAGTCACTTTAGTAATGCCACTTTAATAATGTTTACATATCTTGCATTCCCCATCTCATCTGTATATACTGTATTCTATACTATCTTAATAATGTGTACATATCTTGCATTCCCCATCTCATCTGTATATACTGAATTCTATACTATCTTAATAATGTTTCCATATCTTGCATTCCCCATCTCATCTGTATATACTGAATTCTATACTATCTATTGCATCTTAGCCTATGCTGCTCTGATAATGACATTGCTCATCCATATATTTATATATTCTTATTCCATTCCTTTACTTAGATTTGTGTGTATTAGGTTTTTGTTGTGTATCTGTTAGATATTACTTGCTAGATGTTGCTGCACTGTCGGAACTAGAAGCACAAGCATTTCGCTACACTCTCAATAACATCTGCTAACCATGTCTATGTGACCAATACATTTGATTTGATGTATCACACCTCTAAGACACTGCCACAGTAAACACTGTTCCACACACCTCAACAGTAGCTGTTCTTCTGAAGCGATCTGATCCCACACGTACATATTTCATAAGAACAGAAATGTTCAAGTTGGCATCAGTGTTAAAGGCCTAGTGCAGTCAAAAATCCGTTTTTCCTCTATTTTGTATCATATTGTACAACAGCCGATGAAACTAACTCTGTAAAAACATACATGTATATTTTTATCAAGTGTTATTTCCTGATAGTACGCAGGTTGAAAATACAACATACACAGGACTTTCTAATCAGCAGGTTTTGCATGGGTGGAGTTTTGGCTTGACCACCAGGTGGTCAATTAGTTAATAGGCCAATAACAGAGTTCCAAACCTCTCTGCCAATAACAAATAGTTTTCAGTTTTACACTCCCCACTCAGACCACTCCCAGACAGTCTTAGCTAAATTATTGCTTGAGAGGTTTTTGCTAAAAAAAAGCTATTTTTGTTTCTTTTTGACAATTTGAATAGAAAACTGTCACAGTAAGGACCTTCATTGTTACCCAGAAATGATTTGATATTGATATAAAAACTGCATTGGATATTTAAGCTTCATACATTATTAACACTCAGTCAGTAATAACTCTCGGCCAGACAATCTAGAAAGAATTTAGGTTAGAGAGATTTAGGCTGGCCTGTGTTTAGGGTCCGGTTCAGATTTAAGATTAGCCTGCGCACCTCAAACTTGATCGCAAAATTATTAATTGATGTCAATGCATGTGTTTACATGCACACAAATCATTTGATATTAAACTGATTATGTAGGCCGAGTATGGCATTAGTCATGTAAACAACTTCCTCTGCTCAGCTTAATCAGCTCAAGGTCATAATGGAAGTAAGTATACGATTAAAACATATTTCTATTGATTAGGACGTGTAAACAGCTTAATCAGCTCCAGCAATGTTTCTATTGATTAGGACGTGTAAACAGCTTAATCAGCTCCAGCAATGTTTCTATTGATTAGGACGTGTAAACAGCTTAATCAGCTCCAGCGGTGTATTTGATCTGTCAGCACCAGCACCAGCAGTCCAAGCCTCTCTCTTATATGTGAGTGAAGTGAGTTTGGAAAAACTGAAAGTATGGGTCTTTAGAAATAGTTTTCACATACAAACTTTATATGTCCGAACTCAGAATCAAATAGGCTTCCCAAACATAACATGATCACTGTGGTGGAAACGTTTATTTTCATTGGCGAAGTCCCATCAGTAGCCTGATTTCAGATGTGTCCTTGTAAACAGGATTATTAGAGAAATCGATCTTCTTGCAAAGCATGTAAATGTTTTAAATCGAACTACAGTATTATATCAATCTGACTATGAAACATTGTGTGCATGTAACCGTACTCACTGTGAGACGTATGTGAAACATTGTGTGCATGTAACCGTACTCATGTGAGACGTATGTGAACATTGTGTGCCATGTACCGTACTCAATGTGAGACGTATGTGAAACATTGTGTGCATGTAACCGTACTCAATGTGAGACGTATGTGAAACATTGTGTGCATGTAACCGTACTCAATGTGAGACGTATGTGAAACATTGTGTGCATGTAACCGTACTCAATGTGAGACGTATGTGAAACATTGTGTGCATGTAACCGTACTCAATGTGAGACGTATGTGAAACATTGTGTGCATGTAACCGTACTCACTGTGAGACGTATGTGAAACATTGTGTGCATGTAACCGTACTCAATGTGAGACGTATGTGAAACATTGTGTGCATGTAACCGTACTCAATGTGAGACGTATGTGAAACATTGTGTGCATGTAACCGTACTCAATGTGAGACGTATGTGAAACATTGTGTGCATGTAACCGTACTCAATGTGAGACGTATGTGAAACATCGGGTTTTTAGCATGCAGATCTCAAGTCAGAACACCGCCCTTCATTTAGTTGTCGAGAAAATATGAAGTGACAGTCTAACAGTGAGTTAAAGGTTTAGTTAGTATATAAAGTATGAAGTGACATATATAAAGTATGAAGTGACATATATAAAGTATGAAGTGAGCTAAAGGTTTAGTTAGTATATAAAGTATGAAGTGACATATTAAAAGTATTAAGTGAGCTAAAGGTTTAGTTAGTATATAAAGTATGAAGTGACATATAAAAAGTATGAAGTGACATATATAAAGTATGAAGTGACAGATATAAAGTATGAAGTGACATATATAAAGTATGAAGTGACATATATAAAATATGAAGTGAGCTAAAGGTTTAGTTAGTATATAAAGTATGAAGTGACATATATAAAGTATGAAGTGAGCTAAAGGTTTAGTTAGTATATAAAGTATGAAGTGACATATATAAAGTATGAAGTGACATATATAAAGTATGAAGTGACATATATAAAGTATGAAGTGACATATATAAAGTATGAAGTGAGCTAAAGGTTTAGTTAGTATATAAAGTATGAAGTGACATATATAAAGTATGAAGTGACATATATAAAGTATGAAGTGAGCTAAAGTTTAGTTAGTATATAAAGTATGAAGTGACATATATAAAGTATGAAGTGAGCTAAAGGTTTAGTTAGTATATAAAGTATGAAGTGACATATATAAAGTATGAAGTGACATATATAAAGTATGAAGTGACATATATAAAGTATGAAGTGACATATATAAAGTATGAAGTGAGCTAAAGGTTTGTTATATATAAATATGAAGTGACATATATAAAGTATGAAGTGAGCTAAAGGTTTAGTTAGTATATAAAGTATGAAGTGACATATATAAAGTATGAAGTGACATATATAAAGTATGAAGTGACATATATAAAGTATGAAGTGACATATATAAAGTATGAAGTGACATATATAAAGTATGAAGTGAGCTAAAGGTTTAGTTAGTATATAAAGTATGAAGTGACATATATAAAGTATGAGTGAAGCTAAAGGTTTTAGTTAGTATATAAAGTAATGAAGTGACATATATAAAGTATGAAGTGACATATATAAATATGAATTGATCTAAAGGTTTAGTTAGTATATAAGTATGAAGTGACATATATAAGTATGAAGTGACATATATAAAGTATGAAGTGACATCTAATATGAAGTACATATATAAGTAGAAGTGACAGATATAAAGTATGAAGTGACATATATAAAGTATGAAGTGACATATATAAAGTATGAAGTGAGCTAAAGGTTTAGTTAGTATATAAAGTATGAAGTGACATATATAAAGTATGAAGTGAGCTAAAGGTTTAGTTAGTATATAAAGTATGAAGTGACATATATAAAGTATGAAGTGACATATATAAAGTATGAAGTGAGCTAAAGGTTTAGTTAGTATATAAAGTATGAAGTGACATATATAAAGTATGAAGTGAGCTAAAGGTTTAGTTAGTATATAAAGTATGAAGTGACATATATAAAGTATGAAGTGAGCTAAAGGTTTAGTTAGTATATAAAGTATGAAGTGACATATATAAAGTATGAAGTGAGCTAAAGGTTTAGGTTAGTATATAAAGTATGAAGTGACATATATAAAGTATGAAGTGAGTTAAAGGTTTAGTTAGTATATAAAGTATGAAGTGACATATATAAAGTATGAAGTGAGCTAAAGGTTTAGTTAGTATATAAAGTATGAAGTGACATATATAAAGTATGAAGTGAGCTAAAGGTTTAGTTAGTACATAAAGTATGAAGTGACATATATAAAGTATGAAGTGACATATATAAAGTATGAAGTGACATATATAAAGTATGAAGTGACATATATAAAATATGAAGTGAGCTAAAGGTTTAGTTAGTATATAAAGTATGAAGTGTATAAGGTGAGCTTTAAATACAGCAGATATTACTAGTTAGTGTTGAACTGACCTGTTGCTGTTGATGTGATGAAGGTTACTCTGAGGAGGAAGAGGAACAGACAGACACAAAGAGGAGGTGATGCTAAGCTGGAACACATGGCTGGAGAGAGAGAGCAGAGGAGAGGAGAGGAGAGGAGTGGGGAGAGGACAGAGGTTCTGTCTATAAGAGCGGAGATGTGGGTGGGGTTTCCCCCGTACAGACTCAGACAGTATTTATTTACTTAGCTTCCTTTCATCAGGTGGAAGTTGTAAGTGGTGACTCAGGTAATGTAGCTGGTCTGTCTACCTCTGTCTCAGGTCTGTCTCAGGTCTGTCTACCTCTGTCTCAGGTCTGTCTACCTCTTTCTCAGGTCTGTCTACCTCTGTCTCAGGTCTGTCTACCTCTGTCTCAGGTCTGTCTACCTCTTTCTCAGGTCTGTCTACCTCTGTCTCAGGTCTGTCTACCTCTTTCTCAGGTCTGTCTACCTCTGTCTCAGGTCTGTCTACCTCTTTCTCAGATCTGTCTCAGGTCTGTCTACCCTCTTTCTCAGGTCTGTCTACCTCTTTCTCAGGTCTGTCTACCTCTTTCTCAGGTTCTGTCTACCTCTTTCTCAGGGTCTGTCCTACCTCTTGTCTCAGGTGTCTGTCTACCTCTGTCCTCAGGTCTGTCTACGTCTGTCTACCGTCTGTCTCAGGTCTGTCTACCTCTGTCTCAGGTCTGTCACCTCTTTCTCAGTCTGTCTACCTCTTTCTCAGGTCTGTCTACCTCTTTTCTCAGGTCTGTCTACCTCTGTCTCCGGTCTTGGTTCCTACCTGTCTCAGGTCTGTCTACAGGTCTGTCGACCTGTCTCAGGTCTGTCTCAGGTCTGTCTACCTGTCTCAGGGTGTGGTCTAGGTCTGTCATACCTCTTTCTCAGGTCTGTCTACCTCTTTCTCAGGTCTGTCTACCTCTGTCTCAGGTCTGTCTACCTGTCTCAGGTCTGTCTCAGGTCTGTCTACCTGTCTCAGGTCTGTCTCAGGTCTGTCTACCTGTCTCAGGTCTGTCTCAGGTCTGTCTACCTGTCTCAGGTGTGTCTCAGGTCTGTCTACCTCTTTCTCAGGTCTGTCTACCTCTGTCTCAGGTCTGTCTACCTGTCTCAGGTCTGTCTACCTCTGTCTCAGGTCTGTCTACCTGTCTCAGGTCTGTCTCAGGTCTGTCTACCTCTGTCTCAGGTCTGTCTACCTCTTTCTCAGGTCTGTCTACCTCTTTCTCAGGTGTGTCTCAGGTCTGTCTACCTCTGTCTCAGGTCTGTCTCAGGTCTGTCTACCTCTGTCTACCTGTCTCAGGTCTGTCTCAGGTCTGTCTACCCCTGTCTCAGGTCTGTCTCAGGTCTGTCTACCTCTGTCTCAGGTCTGTCTACCTCTTTCTCAGGTGTGTCTCAGGTCTGTCTACCTCTGTCTCAGGTCTGTCTACCTGTCTCAGGTCTGTCTACCCCTGTCTACCTGTCTCAGGTCTGTCTCAGGTCTGTCTACCTCTTTCTCAGGTCTGTCTACCTCTTTCTCAGGTCTGTCTACCCCTGTCTCAGGTCTGTCTCAGGTCTGTCTACCTGTCTCAGGTCTGTCTCAGGTCTGTCTACCTGTCTCAGGTGTGTCTCAGGTCTGTCTACCTCTTTCTCAGGTCTGTTGTAAGTGTGTCTTAACTGTGTCTAAGGTGTTTTTTGTTTCAGGTGTTTCAGAGAGGATTCTAGATTGTTGCAACATGGAACCACAACCTGGAGGAGGAGACACTTAAAGTACACAACATTAGCCACTTTAGTATAATGACCAAGCCTCATGCGTTACGTAATGCGTGTGCGTGTGCCAGCTGTTAATCGTGGGTCTTAAATGTCTACTGTCCTCCATGCAATCTCTCATCACACTGATTAGCCAACCTACCCGAGGGTTTCCAAACACACACACACACACCCTGATATGTTTACACTGTGTTGCCATGGACACATGCCTTTGCCGGTGTCTGCTTTCATCCCACACCAGTTCCTCGTTCTGTCATCTGAGGGAGGATGTTGATACCAAAAGTTACACAGATGAGGAACTAGAAAAAAGTTGATATAAAGTTTATTTCTTTTTTTGTATTGTTATGTTTTAATACTCGACATAATTCAGTACATAAACCATAATGGCGCTGGTGGAGATGGCTGCCGTTTTACGGGCTTCCTCCACGCTGATCCTCAACACGGGGACCCCTCAGGGTGCGTGCTCAGTCCCCTCCTGTACTCCCTGTTCACCCATGACTACATGGCCAGGCACGATTCCAACACCATCATTAAGATTGCCGACGACACAACAGTGGTAGGCCTGATCACCGACAACGATGAGGCAGCCTGTAGGGAGGAAGTCAGAGACCTGGCCGTGTGGTGCCAGGATAACAACCTCTCCCTCAACGTGACCAAGACAAAGGAGATGATTGTGGACTACAGGAAAAGGAAGATGAGCACGCCCCCATTCTCATCGACGGGGCTGTAGTGGAGCAGGTCCACATCACCAACAAACTATCATGGTCCAAACACACCAAGACAGTTGTGAAGAAGGCACGACAAAGCCTATTCCCCCTCGGGAGACTGAAAATATTTGGCATGGGTCCTCAGATCCTCAAAAAGTTCTACAGCTGCACCATCGAAAGCGTCCTGACAGGTTGCATCACTGCCTGGTATGGCAACTGCCCGGACTCCGACCGCAAGGCACTACAGAGGGTAGTGCGTACAGCCCAGTACATCACTGGGGCCAAGCTTCCTGCCATCCAGGACCTCTATACCAGGCGGTGTCAGAGGAAGGCCCTAAAAACTGCCAAAGACTCCAGCCACCCAAGTCATAGACTGTTCTCTCTGCTACCGCACAGCAAGCGGTACCGGAGTGCCAAGTCTAGGTCCAAAAGGCTTCTTAACAGCTTCTACCCCCAAGCCATAAGACTCCTGAACAGCTAATCATGGCTACCCGGACTATTTGCAACATCCCCCCCCCCCCCCCCTCTTTTACGCTGCTGCTACTCTCTGTTTATTATCTATGCATAGTCACTTTAATAACTGTACCTACATGTACATATTACCTCAATTACCTGGACTAACCGGTGCCCCCCCACATTGACTCGGTACCGGTACCCCCCTGTATATAGCCTCCCTACTGTTATTTTACTGTTGCTCTTTAATTATTTGATATTTTTCTTATTTTTTTTATCTATTTTTTTTTTACATCTAAATTTTACTTAACACTTTTTTTCTTCTTAAAACTGCATTGTTGGTTAAGGGCTTGTCAGTCAGTATTCGGCGTATGTGACAAATAAAAATGTGATTTGATTTGATACTAGGAGTAAACCATTTGTAAGTGTGTAAGACTTTAAAATAGTTTTAAAACGTTTTTTAGAAACAAAGTCTAGGGCTGAGTTCCAAGTGGTCCATTTATAATGAGTCCTTTGGGCTCTGGTCAAAAGTAGTGCACTCTAGGGAACAGGGTGCCATTTGGGATTCACCCAGGACTACTGCATAAGTGTTTACAGAGCACCAAATCATCAATATATTTGGTATCAATACACGTGAATTGTGTTGCATTAATAAAAAGTGAACAGATTGCAGGTCATAAAACGTGAATGACTCACGATAATCAACTACATCGTGGTATAAACCATCTGTAGGTAATGAAGTGTCTTTTAGATAATAAACATTGAAAGAATTTATTTGGAATGTGACGATGATTGATGGATGATGATGATTTCCTCTAATGCCTAATTTCACCTTCCGCTTCAATCGAACGTCCGCTCCCATCCGCATCTGTGCATTTCCCCCTGAAAAGTGTCCTGCAGAGATTTCAGAGTCCATGCGGACAGAAGTGGACGTTGGATATCGCATCATCATCAGAGGACGGCACGGAAGGGGAAGGCTTTAATTTTGGTTTAACCTTCCCCCTATTTTGAATTTCTTGAAAAAAAAGGGAGTTGGGGAAAGGTAGCGATGCCGGGGAAAGGACCCCAAAGGGGGTTTCTTTGGAAATCCCCCAAGGGGCAAAAATTTTAAAAAAAATTCTTGGCCAACCAGCCAAAAAAAGGGGTTTGGGTTTGGTAAATTTTTTTCCCAAAAAATTTGGGCCCCCCTTGGGTTTAAAGAAAGCCCTTCCCCGGAAAAAAAAAAGGTTCCTTCAGAAAAAAACATTCAATATAAAACCCAAAGACCGATCCCCCTGAAAAGGAAATTCCAAAAACCTATTTAAAAGAAGGCCCTTTACACTTAAGGAAAAATCCCGGGGGGCCCGGTCTTAAAAGGGGCTTTTCCTACAAAACGGGAGGCCCCCTAAAAAACCAATTTCCCCCTAAAAGAGCTTTAGTCCGAAAAAACAAGGGACCCGGCCCCCCGGGAAAAAGGCTCCCTCCTTAAATTATGGGCATTTCACCAACCCCGGGGGCCCTTGGGGGCTTTCTACGGAAGGGGGGAAAAAATAAAAGGGAGAGGGAAGGAGGGGGACGGGAAGGAAAAGGAGACCCGGGCCCGGGGAAAAGGGAGAAAAGGAGGGGAGAGGAGGGGAAAAGGGGGGAAAGGGGAGAGGAGGGGGAAAAGGAGGGGGGGAGAGGAGAGGAGAGGGGGGAGGGGAAAGGGGAAAGGGAGAGGAGGGGAGAGGAGAGGAGAGGAGGGGGAGAGGGACGAGGAGAGGGGGGGGGGAAAAGGGAGGGGTGAGGAGGGGAGAGGAGAGGGAGGGATGAGGGGAGGGGGAGGGGGGAGAGGAGAGGAGGGAGAGGAAGGAGAGGAGGGGACGGGGGGAAGGGAGGGAGAGGAGAGGAGAGGAGAGGAGAGGGGAAGGAGAGGGGGAGGAGGGGAAAGAGGAGAGGGGGGAGGAGAGGAGAGGAGAGGAGAGGAGGGAGGGGGAGAGGAGGGGGGAGAGGAGAGGAGGGGGAGGGGGAGGAGAGGAGAGGAGGGGAGGGAAGAGGGGGGGAGAGGAGAGGAGAGGGGGGGAGAGGAGAGGGGGAGAGGAGGGAGGGGGGGAGGGGAAAGGGGAGAGGGAGGGAGAGGGCGGAGGGGGAGGGAGAGGGGGGGAGGGAGAGGGGCGGGGGGGAAAGAGGAGAGGAGGGAGGGGAGAGGGAGGGGGAGGGGGGAGAGGAGAGGGAGGGAGGAGAGGAGAGGAGAGGGAGGAGAGGAGAGGAGAGGAGGGGAGGGGGGGAGAGGAGAGGAGGGGGAGGAGAGGAGGGAGGGGAGGGAGAGGGAGGAGGGGAGGGGGAGAGGAGAGGGGGAGGGAAAAGGAGAGGAGAGGAGAGGGAGAGGAGGGGGAGGGGAGGGGAGAGGAAAAGGGTAGAGGGGGAGAGGAGAGGAGGAAAGGGAGGGAGGGGAAGAGGAGAGGGGAGGAGGGGCGAGGAGAGGAGGGAGGGGAAAGAGGAAGGAGAGGAGAGGAGGGGAAAGGGAGAGGAGGGAGAGGAGAGGAGAGGAGGGGGAGAGGGGAGGAGGGGGAAAAACCCCAAACTTTCTTTTCATGTTTATAAGCACACACAGATCAGTTTCATCACCTACAGGACAGATGGGAACATTTTCAATATCAACCGTTTCCGAGCCAAGTCTAGAAACACAACCACTTCTGTTGTAGAATCTCAGTATGCAGATGATGCCCAAGTCAGTGCCTGCTCAGAACCCGACCTCCAGGCCATCGTTAACATATTCACATGCCCAAGTCAGTGCCTGCTCAGAACCTGACCTCCAGGCCATCGTTAACATATTCACAGAAGCATACAGCAGGATGGGTCTAACACTCAACACCAGCAAGACTAATATCCTTCAGGGAGAACACCTGGCAAGACCACTGCCAACAATGCAATACTTGAACACTTTCCAAGTTTCCCATACCTAGGTACTCACATCTCCACCAATATCCTAATCGATTATGAAATCCAACATCATATTGCTCGAGCTAGTGCTGCCTTTGGCAAACTCAGAAACAAGGTCTTTGAGGATCAACCAAAAAAACAAATATAATATATTCTATTCTATATTCAATTTTTTGCCAAAAATAAAACAACATATTAAATAACAGAAGAATACCTTCAACGGTCCTTAAGCAGAACCATATCGGAAACTCAGAGCAGACAAAATAATTGTCTAATTACAACGGTATTAAAATTTAATTTGATACATATCAGGGTATCGGTTTATTGTTTTTGTAAAGCTGACAGTGTTTCCTTGTAGATTTTGTTTTTATATACAGCCTAGCTGCTGTCTGTCCTGGGATCCTGACAGATCCTTCTTCGGGGATGGATCCCTGCTGAGTACCGGCCAGTCGGCTGTGGAGAGCCGACAAGGTGGTGACACTTCCACCAGACCAGAGCAGCGTCCGGCTACTGGGGTGGAAGAAAAATAAAAAGTAGGCGGGCGTGGATTCCCCAGTAGCTTGTGTAGTTTTGCTACTTGCTTGCTAAGAGTAGCACCTTCGCCCCTGTAGTCCTCCGCAAGTAAGCATTTTCTACATTGAAAGTCAGCACGGTCCACATTGCAAAGTAAAGATAGCTCCTGCAGCACTGGAAATGTTCAATAGCGACCTCCATCTGAGACCGCCGAGCCAGGTAGGGGTCTCCCCTGACCTGACACAGACCAGAAATGGCTTTGCCGCCCTGGATCCAGAGGTTCCGGCGCTTTCTTCCTTCCGATTCAAGATCTGGAAACAAAGGATACTCTACAGGAATGACGGAGTCCATCCAAATAATCTTGGCTCCTGGACTCTGTCCACACATTTCAAGGCTGCGTTGAAACAATGATTTATCAATGAAACAAGACCAGCTCAGTTAATCCCTACCATTGTGACAATGAGTCATCATAATGCTGCATCAAATGTACATTATCCCAGGGGCGTTGGCAGACACAATGTAAGTAACTTAATTTATGTCCCCCTAATTGCCATGATTACCTCTGTTGATCCTACAGCTACTGTATGCAGTAATCATGAGCCTATGAACCAGAGTTACACTGTTAGCACTGAGGAGGTGTGCCCTAGTAGGAAGTCCACTGTGTGCAGCTCACCCTGCACTATCAGCTCAAACATAAATAACATTGTAATGTCCACTTCTGATAAGCTTCCCAGTAAAGCAATAAAAACAATCAAACATCCCAGAAAAGTGCAATAAAAAGCCCTCATTAACATATGTAGCCTAAGAAACAGGTTCATGAAATCCATAACTTGCTAGTAACAGATGACATTCATATTTTGACTATCTCTGAAACTCACTTAGATATTACCTTTGATGACACAGTGGTAGCAATACATGGTTATAACATCTACCGAAAAGACCGAAATGCCAATGGGGGTGGTGTTTCGATCTATATTCAGAACCACATTCATGTAAAGCTTAGAGAGGATCTCATGTTAAGTACTGTTGAAGTAATATGGCTACAGGTTCATCTGCCTCACCTAAAGCCCATTGTGGTGGGAAGCTGCTACAGACCACCAAGTGCTAACAGTCAGTATCTGGATAACATGTGTTAAATGCTTGATAATGTATGTGATATCAACAGAGAAGTATATTTTCTGGGTGATTTAAATATTGACTGGCTCAAGAAAAAGCTTCAAACTGTAACCAGTGCCTGCAACCTGATTCAGGTTATCAGTCAACCTACCAGGGTAGTTACAAACAGCACAGGAATGGAATCATCCACATGTATTGAGCACATCTTTACTAATGCTGCAGAAATTCGCTTTCAAGCAGTATCCAGATCCATTGGATGTAGTGATCACAATATAGTAGCCATATCTAGGAAAACCAAAGTTCCAAAGGCTGGGCATAATATAGTGTATAAGAGGTCATACAATACGTTTTGTAGTGATTCCTATGTTGTTGATGTAAAGAATATTTGCTGGTCTGTGGTGTGTAATGAGGATCAACCAGACGCTGAAAATGAAAATTGCTTATCCCAGTTACTAATAAGCATGCACCCATTAAGAAAATGACTGTAAAAACTGTTAAATCCCCTTGGATTGATGAGGAATTGAAAAATTGTATAGTTGACAGGGATGAGGCAAAAGGTATGACAAACAAGCAACCGGCAAACGTACTGAAAATTAAGAAATCATGTGACTAAATAAAAATAAAAATAAACTACACTATGAAACAAAGATAAATGACATAAAGAATGACAGTAAAAAGCTTTGGAGCACCTTAAAATAAATTTTGGGAAAGAAACTCGCCTCCATCATTCATTGAATCAGATAGCTCATTCATCACAAAACCCACTGATATTGCCAAGTACTTTAATGATTTTTTCATTGGCAAGATTAGCAAACTTAGGTATGACATGCCAGCAACAAACGCTGACACTACAAGTCCAAGTACAGTGGGGGAAAAAAGTATTTAGTCAGCCACCAATTGTGCAAGTTCTCCCACTTAAAAAGATGAGAGAGGCCTGTAATTTTCATCATAGGTACACGTCAACTATGACAGACAAAATGAGGAAAAAAAATCCAGAAAATCACATTGTAGGATTTTTAATGAATTTATTTGCAAATTATGGTGGAAAATAAGTATTTGGTCAATAACAAAAGTTTCTCAATACTTTGTTATATACCCTTTGTTGGCAATGACACAGGTCAAACGTTTTCTGTAAGTCTTCACAAGGTTTTCACACACTGTTGCTGGTATTTTGGCCCATTCCTCCATGCAGATCTCCTCTAGAGCAGTGATGTTTTGGGGCTGTCGCTGGGCAACACAGACTTTCAACTCCCTCCAAAGATTTTCTATGGGGTTGAGATCTGGAGACTGGCTAGGCCACTCCAGGACCTTGAAATGCTTCTTACGAAGCCACTCCTTCGTTGCCCGGGCGGTGTGTTTGGGATCATTGTCATAAGTCTCCCGAGTGGCGCAGTGGTCTAAGGCACTGCATCGCAGTGCTAGCTGTGCCACTAGAGATCCTGGTTCGAATCCAGGCTCTGTCGTAGCCGACCGCGAACGGGAGACCCATGGGGCGGCGCACAATTGGCCCAGCGTCGTCCAGGGTAGGGGAGGGAATGGCCGGCAGGGATGTAGCTCAATTGGTAGAGCATGGCGTTTGCAACGCCAGGGTTGTGGGTTTGATTCCCACGGGGGACCAGTATGAAAAAATAATAATGTATGCACTCACTAACTGTAAGTCGCTCTGGATAAGAGCGTCTGGTAAATGTAAATGGATAAGAGTGTCTGCTTTTATTTTTATTTTTTTAAATACAAATAAAAAATGCTGAAAGACCCAGCCACGTTTCATCTTCAATGCCCTTGCTGATGGAAGGAGGTTTTCACTCAAAATCTCACGATACATGGCCCCATTCATTCTTTCCTTTACACGGATCAGTCGTCCTGGTCCCTTTGCAGAAAAACAGCCCCAAAGCATGATGTTTCCACCCCATGCTTCACAGTAGGTATGGTGTTCTTTGGATGCAACTCAGCATTCTTTGTCCTCCAAACACGACGAGTTGAGTTTTTACCAAAAAGTTCTATTTTGGTTTCATCTGACCATATGACATTCTCCCAATCTTCTTCTGGATCATCCAAATGCACTCTAGCAAACTTCAGACGGGCCTGGACATGTACTGGCTTAAGCAGGGGGACACGTCTCGCACTGCAGGATTTGAGTCCCTGGCGGCCTAGTGTGTTACTGATGGTAGGCTTTGTTACTTTGGTCCCAGCTCTCTGCAGGTCATTCACTAGGTCCCCCCGTGTGGTTCTGGGATTTTTGCTCACCGTTGTTGTGATCATTTTGACCCCACGGGGTGAGTTCTTGCGTGGAGCCCCAGATCGAGGGAGATTATCAGTGGTCTTGTATGTCTTCCATTTCCTAATAATTGCTCCCACAGTTGATTTCTTCAAACCAAGCTGCTTACCTATTGCAGATTCAGTCTTCCCAGCCTGGTGCAGGTCTACAATTTTGTTTCTGGTGTCCTTTGACAGCTCTTTGGTCTTGGCCATAGTGGAGTTTGGAGTGTGACTGTTTGAGGTTGTGGACAGGTGTCTTTTATACTGATAACAAGTTCAAACAGGTGCCATTAATACAGGTAACGAGTGGAGGACAGAGGAGCCTCTTAAAGAAGTTGTTACAGGTCTGTGAGAGCCAGAAATCTTGCTTGTTTGTAGGTGACCAAATACTTATTTTCCACCATAATTTGCAAATAAATTCATTAAAAATCCTACAATGTGATTTTCTGGAGAAAAAAAAGCTCAATTTGTCTGTCATAGTTGACGTGTACCTATGATGAAAATTACAGGCCTCTCTCATCTTTTTAAGTGGGAGAACTTGCACAATTGGTGGCTGACTAAATATTCCCCCCCCCCCCCACTGTATAGAAACATGCCAACTCACTCTCTCAGCTCCTCCTACCCTTTCACGAGGTCAGCAGGCCTACGGAGAACATCCAGTCTTTCTGTCCTGAACGACAAATGTTTGTTTTAATCATTCATTTTAATATTTGACTTCCCAACAGTTTAGAATGTTTTAGTATTAATTCTTTAAACAGTGTGTCTTGTTACTTTATTTGAGCACCTGAGACTTAAACATGTTGGTTAAACAGCTCTTAAGGGAGACGAACGTTACAACCATTAAAACACCCCCCCCCCCCCCCCCACACACACACACACACACACTAAGGAAAGCACACAAGCACACACACCGTACACACACCGTACACACACCGTACACACACAAGCACACACAGTAATGTGTTAGTCAGTGAATAATGAAATAAAGGCTACATAAAGGTAACTGCCTAAATAAAAGGAAACATCAACATAGTGTCTTAATAGGGCGTTGGGCCACAACGAGCTGCCAGAACAGCTTCAATGAGCCTTGGCATAGATTCTACAAGTGTCTGGAACTCTATTGGAGGGATGCAACACCATTGTTCTACAAGAAATGTCATAATGTGGTGTTTTGTTGGTGGTGGTGGAAAACGCTGTCTCAGGCTGCTCCAGAATCTCCCATAAGTGTTCAATTGGGTAGAGATCTGTTGACTTGAGACACACACACCCTTTAAACCTCATATGCTCCTTGGAGACCAGTCTTTCAAAGTCACTGAGATCTCTTCTTCCCTGTTCCTGGAGAACGACCCTCCTGTAGGTTTTCACTCCAACCCTGTTCCCGGAGAACGACCCTCCTGTAGGTTTTCACTCCAACCCTGTTCCTGGAGAGCTACCCTCCTGTAGGTTTTAACTCCAACCCTGTTCCTGGAGAGCTACCCTCCTGTAGGTTTTAACTCCAACCCTGTTCCTGGAGAGCTGCCCTCCTGTAGGTTTTAACTCCAACCCTGTTCCTGGAGAGCTACCCTCCTGTAGGTTTTCACTCCAACCCTGTTCCTGGAGAGCTACCCTCCTGTAGGTTTTAACTCCAACCCTGTTCCTGGAGAGCTACCCTCCTGTAGGTTTTCACTCCAACCCTGTTCCTGGAGAGCTACCCTCCTGTAGGTTTTAACTCCAACCCTGTTCCTGGAGAGCTACCCTCCTGTAGGTTTTAACTCCAACCCTGTTCCTGGAGAGCTACCCTCCTGTAGGTTTTAACTCCAACCCTGTTCCTGGAGAGCTACCCTCCTGTAGGTTTTAACTCCAACCCTGTTCCTGGAGAGCTACCCTCCTGTAGGTTTTAACTCCAACCCTGTTCCTGGAGAGCTACCCTCCTGTAGGTTTTCACTCTAACCCTGTTCCTGGAGAGCTGCCCTCCTGTAGGTTTTCACTCCAACCCTGTTCCTGGAGAGCTACCCTCCTGTAGGTTTTAACTCCAACCCTGTTCCTGGAGAGCTACCCTCCTGTAGGTTTTAACTCCAACCCTGTTCCTGGAGAGCTACCCTCCTGTAGGTTTTAACTCCAACCCTGTTCCTGGAGAGCTACCCTCCTGTAGGTTTTAACTCCAACCCTGTTCCTGGAGAGCTACCCTCCTGTAGGTTTTAACTCCAACCCTGTTCCTGGAGAGCTACCCTCCTGTAGGTTTTAACTCCAACCCTGTTCCTGGAGAGCTACCCTCCTGTAGGTTTTAACTCCAACTCTAACCTAGCACACCAAGGTTCATAATTACCTGGTTCATCAGTTTAGTTACAACTGGGGTTGGAGCAAAACCTACAGGAGGGTAGCTCTCCAGGAACAGGGTTGGAGAACACTGTAGTATAGAGACTAAACTATACAATTAAGCAAAAGAGCCTTCATATTAATACTATGGACTGGTTTCTCAGACACAGATTAAGAGCCTTCATATCAACACTGTGGACTGGTTTATCAGACACAGATTAAGAGCCTTCATATCAACACTGTGGACTGGTTTATCAGACACAGATTAAGAGCCTTCATATCAACACTGTGGACTGGTTTATCAGACACAGATTAAGAGCCTTCATATCAACACTGTGGACTGGTTTATCAGACACAGATTAAGAGCCTTCATATTAATAATGTGGACTGGTTTATCAGACACAGATTAAGAGCCTTCATATTAATACTGTGGACTGGTTTATCAGACACAGATTAAGAGCCTTCATATTAACACTGTGGACTGGTTTCTCAGACACAGATTAAGAGCCTTCATATTAATACTGTGGACTGGTTTCTCAGACACAGATTAAGAGCCTTCATATTAATACTGTGGACTGGTTTATCAGACACAGATTAAGAGCCTTCATATTAATACTATGGACTGGTTTCTCAGACACAGATTAAGAGCCTTCATATTAATACTGTGGACTGGTTTCTATAATAATATAATATGCCATTTAGCAGACGCTTTTATCCAAAGCGACTTACAGTCATGCGTGCATACATATTTTTTTTTTTTGTGTGTTTCTCAGACACAGATTAAGAGCCTTCATATTAATACTGTGGACTGGTTTATCAGACACAGATTAAGAGCCTTCATATTAATACTGTGGACTGGTTTATCAGACACAGATTAAGAGCCTTCATATTAATACTGTGGACTGGTTTATCAGACACAGATTAAGAGCCTTCATATTAATACTGTGGACTGGTTTATCAGACACAGATTAAGAGCCTTCATATTAATACTGTGGACTGGTTTCTCAGACACAGATTAAGAGCCTTCATATTAACACTATGGACTGGTTTATCAGACACAGATCAAGCATAGTCCTGGACTAAAACAGCTTTCAAAAGAAATGTGCTGTTATGAATCCATCCAGAAACCAGGCTCATATAGATAGGCCTTTCCTTCTTCCACATGATCCTGTAAAGTCTCGCTAGGGATTTATTCATTAAAAAGAGAGAAGTGTGAAAAAACCTTGAACATTTATTGAAACGTATCGCCTGTCTAACCTTGAACCTGTGCAACATCATGTTATAGACAAGCAGAAATCCCCACGCCTTCACAAATGGGGCATATATTATCTACACAGATCCTCTGTGTGTGAAAACACCCATACTACCAACTCTGGATGTTCTTCTCATCCATCGCCGTAGAAACTGCCACCAAACATCAACCATGTCGTTACCATGGTTACGAACACCAGGGCGGGGTTGTAACTTTTCTCGGCCAATCAGATTGCAGAGAGCCTTGACGTTGGACGTGTCCCAATTCTCTGCACTTCTTCCCCCTACAAGTGTGTACTTGTTCACTCCCCCTCATGGATTTAAAGGGGCTGGATTCATGTAAGAAATACGGGGGAAACTTTCCAGCTCCTTTCATTTGAAACTATTTCCAACCCATGCTTAGACATTTACATTTTAGTCATTTAGCAGACGCTCTTATCCAGAGCGACTTACAGTTAGTGAGTGCATACATATATTTTTTTCATACCCCCGTGGGAATCGAACCCGCAACCCTGGCGTTGCAAACGCCATGCTCTACCAACTGAGCTACATCCATGCCGGCCATTCCCTCCCCTCCCCTAACAAAGCTGGGCCAAATTTTGTGCGCCCCCCCCAGGGTCCCCGGTCACGGGGCTACGACCAGACCCTGATTGAAAAATCCTTAGTGGAAAGTGCACGCATCATGCCTTAGAATCCCCCCCCAAAATATTTTAGAACCGGAGGGGAGTGAAAAGGGTAATTTGAGGGAGGGGGGAAAGGGAGTTTCCGGGCTGGGCTTTTCCCCTTTTTTTTGGGGGGGGGGGCCCCTTGGGGGGGGCCCGGGGGAAAAGGGGGGGAAGGGAAAAGGGGGAAAAGGGGAAGGGGGGAGGGAGGGGGGGGGGGGGGAGGAAAAAAAAGGGGGAGGGGGCGGGGGGGAAAAAAGGGGGAAGAGGAGGAGAGGGGGAGGGAGGGGGGGAAGGAGGGAAAGGGGGGAGAGGCAGAGAGAGAGAAGGGGGGAGGGAGAGAAGAGGGAGAGAGGAAGAGAGAGAGGAGAGAGAAAAAAGAAAAAAGAGAGAGGGAAGAAGCGGAAGGGGAAAGAAGTCCTCTTTTATCTCCCTCTTTGTCGTTTCCCCCCCGTTCTTCTATCTTCCCCCCGTCTGTCGGCTCTGTTTCTCTCTCTCCCCCGCCCGTCTCTCTTCTCTTTCGACATAAAGTGCAATATTAAAGCTTTAGGAACAATTAAACACTAAACTAAAAAAAAAAGAGGGGGAATTCCAGGAGAATAAAAGAAAAACCACAGGCAAACGTATTTTGGACTATAAAATATAAAATCTTTTATCAATATAACCCAAAAAATCGGGGTTCCAAAGTAGTGCATTTTATATGGGGAATGGGGTTTGCCATTTCGGTCTAAAGTAGTGCACTATATGGGGGTTTGGGGTCCCATTCTCGGGTTTAAAAGTGTGCACTTTTATGGGGAAATTTAGGGGCCATTCCGGGTCTAAAGAGTGACTATATGGGGAATGGGGTTTTGCCATTTTTGGTCTAAAGTAGTGCACTATTGGGAATGGGGGTGCCATTTTTTCGGGGTCTAAATTAGTGCATATTTTTGGGAATGGGGTTTCCCTTCTCGGGTTTAAAAAGTAGTGCCCCATTGGGGAATAGGGCCCCTTCTCTGGTCTAAAGTTTAGGGATTTAATGGGGAATAGGGTGCCATTCTCTGGTCAATTTTAGGGACTTTAAGGGAATAGGGTCCCAACTCGGGTCTAATGTAGTGCACATATAGGGAATAGGGTCCATTCTTGGTCTAAATTTATTCCAACATATGGGGGAATAGGGTCCCAAATTTCTGGTCAAAAAGGAGGCCCAATATGGGGAATGGGGTTGCCATTCTCGGGTCTAAAGTAGGGCATATATGGTATGGGTCCCATTCTCTGGTTTTAAAGTAGGGCACATATAAGAAAGGGTTTGGCCTTTCCTTTAAAAGTAGTGCACTAATAGGGAATGGGGGGTCCCCATTCTTTTGGTTCCCTAAATTTAGGGCATTTATAAGGGAATGGGGGGGCCATTCTTGGTCTAATGTAGTGCACTAATGGGGAATAGGGTGCCTTTCCCCCTTGGTCAAAAAGTAGTCACTATATGGGGAATGGGGTTTGCCATTCTTTTTGGTCAATGTAGGCACTATATGGGAAAATGGGGTGCCATTCTCGGGTCTTGTGGCCCAATAAGGGAAAAGGGGTGCCATTTTTGGTCAAGGTAGTGCATTTAAAAAGGGGAAATAGGGGGGGCCAAATTTTCTGGTCAAAAGTAGTGCACATATGGGGTGGGGTGCCTTTCTTGGTCAAAAAGTAGGCACTTTTATGGGAATAGGGTGCCTTCTCGGGTTTCCAAAGTAGTGAAACTAAAAGGGAATGGGGGTCCCAATTTCCTGGTCTAAAGTAGTGCACTATATAGGGAATAGGGGGGGCCATTCTCTGGCTAAAGTAGTGCCTTATAGGGAATGGGGTTTGCCTTTCGGGGTTTTCAAAGTAGTCAAGAGGAATAGGGTCCTTTTCTTGGTCTAAAGTAGTGCACATATAGGGAATGGGGGGTCCCCTTCTTGGTCTAAAGTAGTGCACTAATGGGGAAAAGGGGGGTGCCATTCTCTGGTCAAAAGGGAGGAAATAATAGGGAATAGGGTTTTGCCATTTTTGGTTTAAAGGGTGTGCACTAATAGGGAATGGGGGGGCCCATTCTCTGGCCCAAAAGGGTAGTGCACATTTGGGAATAGGGTGCCATTTCTGGTTAAAGTAGTGCAAATAGGGAATAGGGTGCCATTCTCGGTCTAAAGTGTCCCACTATATGGGGAAATTGGGTTGCCTTTCCCTTGGGGCTAAAGGGGTTGCACAAATTTTGGGGAATGGGGTTTCCCATTCTCGGGTTTCAAAAGGGAGTCCCACTTATGGGGGAAGGGGGGTTTCCCTTTCTCGGGTTTAAATGTGTGGCACTATTAGGGAATAGGTCCCAATTCTCTGGTCAAAGGTAGGGCACATATAGGGAAAGGGGGGCCATTTTTGGGCTAAAGGGGGTGCATTTAATAGGAATAGGGTCCCCATTTTTTGGCTAAAGTATTTGCACTAATGGGGAAAAGGGGTTTGCCATTTCTGGTTAAAGTAGGGGAAACTATATGGGGGATAGGGTCCCATTCTTGGTCAAAAAGTAGGGGACTAAAGGGGAAATTTGGGGTTTTGGGCCCCATTCTCTGCTTTCCTTAAAGGGTAGTGAACTATATAGGGAATGGGGTTTTGCCTTTCTTGGTCAAAAGTAGTGCACAAATAGGGAATAGGGGGCCATTTTTGGGTTAAAGTAGTGCCCCAATAGGGAATAGGGGGGCCATGCTCTGGTCTAATGTGGCCCCCTATATAGGGAATAGGGTGCCTTTCTCTGGTAAAAAATTTAGTGCACTATATGGGGAATGGGGTTTGCCATTCTCTGGTCTAATGTGGGGCCCAATTAAGGGAATGGGGGTCCATTCTTGGTCTAATTTGGGCCCACTTTTATGGGGAATGGGGGGTCCCAATTTTGGGTTTTTAAGTAGGGCACTATATGGGGAATAGGGTCCCTTTCTCGGGCCCTAAATTTAAGTGCAAAATGGGGAATAGGGGCCATTCTCGGGTTTTAAAGTAGTGAAATTTGGGGAAAGGGGGGGTTTGCCATTTCTGGTTAAAGTAGGGCATTTATATGGGGAATGGGGTTTCCCATTCTTGGTCTAAATAGTGCACTTATGGGGAATAGGGGTTGCCATTCTCGGGTTTAAAAAGGTATTTGAATATTGGGAAAGGGTTTTGCCATTTGGGGGGGGGGGTTTTTTTAATGTGGAAAAATATATAGGGAATAGGGTGCCATTCTTTGGTTTCTAAATTTAGTCCCACTTAAATGGGGGAAATGGGGGTTCCCCATTTCTGGCAAATTTTTTAGGGCACTATATAGGGAATAGGGTCCCAATTCTTGGTCTAAAGTATTTGAAATATATAGGGAATGGGTCCCCATTCTCGGGTCTAATTTTAGTGCCTTATGGGGAAATTTTAGGGTCCCAAATTTTTGGGTTTTAAAATTGTGCAATATGGGAAAAAGGGTCCCTTCTCTGGTCAAAATGTAGTGCACTTTTATAAAAAAAAAAAAAAAAAAAGGGTGCCATTCTCTGGTTTTAAAGTAGTGAAATATTTTGGGAAATGGGGGTTGCCTTGGTCTAAAGTATTACATATATAGGAAAATGGGGTTGCCATTCTCGGGTTTAAAGTAGTGCACTTATGGGGAATGGGGTTTTTTGCCTTCTCGGGTCTAATGTAGTGCCCCTTATGGGGAATGGGGCCATTCTCGGTTAAAGTAGTGCACATATGGGGAAATTTGGGGTTTGCCTTTTCTCGGGTTTCAAATTTGTAGTCACTAATAGGGAATGGGGGGAAATCTTGGTCTAAAGTAGTGACTAATGGGGAAAATGGGGTTTCCCATTCTCTGGTCTAATTGTGACTATATAGGGAATGGGTTTGCCATTCTCGGGGTTTTAAAGTATGCACTTTTATGGGAATAGGGGTTTTTCCCTTGGTCTAAGGGAGGGCACTATATAGGGGAAAGGGTGCCATTCTTGGTTAATGTAGTGGCACTATATGGGGAATAGGGGGGGCCATTCCGGGGTAAAGTAGTGCCCCTTATTTAGGGAATGGGGTGCCACCGGGTCAAAGTAGTGCACTATATAGGGAATAGGGGGGCCATTTTGGGTCTATGTAGTGAAATATATAGGGAATGGGGGTTCCCCTTCTCGGGTAAATTAGTGCCCATATAGGGAATAGGGTGCCTTTTCTCTGGTTAAAGTAGTGCACTTTAGGGAATGGGGTGCCTTTCTCGGGTCAAATGTAGAAAAACCCTTATGGAAATAGGGTGCCTTTTCTCTGGGAAAAGTAGTCCCACTTATAGGGAATAGGGTCCCCCACCCTCTTGGTCAAAAGGGAGTGCACTTTTTAGGGAAAAAGGGGGGCCTTTTCTTGGTCTAAAGTAGGCACATTTTGGGGAATGGGGGTTGCCATCTTCCGGGTTTAAAGAGTGCCTACAAGGGAATAGGGTGCCTTTCTCTGGTTTTAAAAGTGGCACACATGGGGAAATAGGGTTTGCCTTTTCTCTGGTTCAAAAGGGAGGGGCAATATCTGGGGAAATGGGGTTTGCCATACTCGGGTTAAAGTAGGCCCCTATATAGAGTAATAGGGGGCCATTCTCTGGTCAAAAGGGTATTTGAAATTATTGGGGGAAATGGGGTTTTGGCCTTTTTGGTCAAAAGGGAGGGCATATATGGGGGAAAAGGGGGGGCCCTTATCGGGTTTCCAAAAGGAGTGCACTATATAGAGTTGGGTGCCATTCTTGGTCTAAAGTAGTCCCACAAATAGGGAATAGGGTGATTCTTGGTTAAAGTAGTAAATAATGGGGAATGGGGGGTCCCATTCTCGGTCAAAAGTAGGGCAAATTAGGGAATAGGGTGCCATTTCGGGTTAAAAAAGTGTCCCATATATGGGGAAAATGGGGGTTGCCTTTCTAGGTCTAAAGTGGGTGCCCCCTATATGGGGAAATTGGGGTGCCATTCTTGGTTTTAAAGTAGTCCCTATATAGGGAATAGGGTGCCATTTTTTTTGGTTTTTTTAAAGAGTGAAACTAAAGAGATGGGGTTAAAAATTCTCTGGTTAAAGTGGGTTGATATATGGGGAAAATGGGGGGGGCCATTTTCGGGGAGCTAAAGTAGTCCCACTAATGGGGAAAATGGGGGGTGCCATTTCTGGTAAAAGTGTCCCACTATATGGGAAATGGGGTTTGAAAATTCTCTGGTCAAAAATTTAGTCCCACTATATAGGGAATGGGTGCCATGCTCTGGTCTAAAGAAGGTGAATATTAGGGAATGGGGTTTGCCATTCTCTGGTTAAAGTATGACTTTTAAGGGAAAAGGGTGCCTTTCTCGGTTTTAAATTTAGTTGCACTAAAAGGGAAATGGGGTTGCCATTCTCTGGTCTAAAGTTTTCCCAATTTTGGGGGGAATGGGTTTGGAATTCTTTTTGGTTTTAAAGTAGTGCAATATAGGGAATGGGTCCCATTCTCTGGTCAAAAGTAGTGCACTAAAAGGGGAAATGGGTCCCAATTCTCGGGAAAAAAAAGGGAAGTGAACTATATGGGGAAATGGGGGGGCCTTTTTCTTGGTCAAAAGGTAGGCACTATTTTAGGGAATGGGGGTCCCATTTCTGGCAAAAGGAGTGCAATAAAAGGGAATGGGGTTTGAAATTCTAGGTCTAAAGTAGTGCACTAAAAGGGGGGAAAGGGTGCCTTTCTTGGTCTAAAGTAGTCCCAATAATGGGGGAATAGGGTCCCAATTCTCTGGTCAAAAGTAGTCACAATGGGGAATGGGGTGCCATTCTTTTGGTTTTAAAGTAGTGCACAAATATGGGGAAAATGGGGTGCCATTCCCCTGGTCTAAGTAGTGCATTTAATGGGGGAATAGGGTGCCATTCTCTGGTCTAAAGTAGTGCACTACATAGGGAATAGGGTGCCATTTCAGACGAATCCACTGAGATTACACAGACATGTTATTTTGCAGCCAGTCCCTCCCACCCAAAACACCCAAAGAACAACATTGAAGAAAGGTTCTGAGAAGGATTCTAGAAGGATTCCAGAATGTTACTGTAACATCTGATTGTCAACAAGAGGGCGGGGCTACCTCAGTACGTTCAGCAGGACGCAACGTCTTTTTTAAACGTTCAGACAAAAATATAAAAGCAACACGCAACAATTTCAAAGACTTTGAAGGGTTACACTTCATATAAGGAAATGAGTCAGCAGGTAGCTTAGTGGGTAAGAGCGTTGTGCCAGTAACCGAAAGGTCGCTGGTTCTAATCCCCGAGCCGACTAGGTGAAAAATCTGTCGATGTGCCCTTAAGCAAGGCACTTAACCCTAATTGCTCCTGTAAGTCGCTCTGGATAAGAGCGTCTGCTAAATGACGTAAATGTAAAAATGTAAAATGAGTCAATTTAAATAAATTCATTAGGCCCTAATCTATGAATTTGCCATGACTGGGCAGGGGCGCAGCCATGGGTGGGCCTGGGCCCACCCAATTGGGAGCCAGGCCCAGCCAATCAGAATGAGTTTTTCCCCACAAAAGGCCTTTATTACAGACAGAAATACTCCTCAGCTTCATCAGCTGTCCGGGTGGCTGGTCTCAGATGATCCCGCAGGCGAATAAGCTGATTGTGAGGCCCGCTGGTAATGATCATGCTGTTTAATCAGCTTCTTGATATGCCATACCTGTCAGGTGGATGGATTATCTTGGCAAAGGAGAAATACTCTTAACAGGGATGTAAACAAATTTGTGCTACAACATTTGAGAGAAATAAACATTTTGTGCGTATGGAACATTTATGGAATATTTTTTACTTCAGCTCATGAAACATGGGACCAGCACTTTACATGTTGCGTTTATATTTTAGTTCAGTGTAGAACAACATGCCTCTGACATGTAGAATAAAGAAACACTATTCATTTATTTCTGCAACGTTCCAAAATGTTCTCGTACTGAACATGTCCCTGGTTTTAAAATGGCAGTTATCGGCATTCCCATGGCAACACAACCACAACCAACTCTGATTGGCCAGTCAAAGACACAACCAACTCTGATTGGCCCGTTAAGCCAGACAGAGGTACTGTAGTAAAAAAACGAACAGGAAATAAAACAATGCAATACTGTGAGGTCATCGTCCAGATATAGACACAGAAAGACTGACAGACAGGAGGCTAAAGGAATATTACAGGAAATACTTATTGGAGAATTTACACAGGCAGACGGAAGGAGAGAATACTGTAGTTATACTTTAAAATACTGCAGTGTTGTTGTAGTAATACTATGTAGTTGTGTGATCATATCCACGGTTACTGTAGTAGAGACTGCATCATTCCAGATACAGTAGAGATGACGCAGAGCAGTTCACTGACTACATCTCCCAGAGGTCTTTGAGGCTTTTTCAAAATAAAAGTCCCTGTAATAGCTGCACTAGTTGTTGTTGTGTTTAATCCAGTAGTTTTGAAGGAGAGTGAACCGAGCGTCATGTAAGCTACAACAGTACTGTGGGTCTCTGTGTGAAGGTCCCGTTTCAACATGTTGCTTTAGAAATCTGGTTTCTAGATCCACAAGGTTCCGTTTCAAACTGTTGCTTTAGAGATCTGGTTTATAGATCCACAAGGTCCCGTTTCAACATGTTGCTTTAGAAATCTGGTTTCTAGATCCACAAGGTTCCGTTTCAAACTGTTGCTTTAGAGATCTGGTTTATAGATCCACAAGGTCCCGTTGATTCCATATCGGTCAGTTTGTGATCAGAACTCTTATTGTGAAACACTTCTTCCAGATCCATACCTGGGCTCCAGGTAACAGCTCCATGAACACACAGAATACCCCACCAGGTAACAGTAACCAACCCAACCCAACCCAACCAGACAGGTAAGTTAATATCTCAGGGAGGTGCAGCCATACATCTTCCTCCAAACTGTAGATCCAGCCCCGTAAGCCATACAGGACAGGGGACCATATACCATCTCCAGGTGAGTCTATTCTCCATGTAGGTAAGAGCTGAGCCACTACATGTAATCCCATCCCAGGTGGGTTTATCCAGGTAGGTCCTTCCCAGATGGGTCCATCCCAGGTAGGTCCACACACGTAGCCATAGTCCAAGTAGATCTTAGCCTACGGGTACGTCTCTGTCCTCTGTCCCAGGTTAGATTTGTCCCAGGACCAGGCTAACCCGGACACACCCTTGTACAGTCATGGTTCTGGCACCGGTGTGGCCCCAGTTATGCCCTGGTTCTGTCCGTGGTCTCAGGACTTGTTGTCCCCAGTAGGGGTTGGTTGTTCCAGTGACAGTCCTTCATCCGACAGCCCCGTTTCCACGGCGATCACCAGGGACGCCACGGACGCTCTGCTGGTCATGGGCTGGAGCTCACCTAGAGAGAGAGAGAGGGGGAGACAGAGGAGGGAGGGAGGGAGAGAGATAGGGGGAGACAGAGGAGGGAGGGAGGGAGAGAAAGATGGATGGATGACAGAGGAACAGAGAGAGAGAGATGAGGATGCAATTCATCCAAGCTGTCACCAGGTGGCACTATAAGTGCTGTGTGTGTAATATTGTCATCAGAACCTATGGCTGTGGCGGTCAATACATTTTGTCAGCCGGTTATTCACATGCAAAAGACAGCCGATCTCACGGTAACTGACCGTTAATCCGTTAATGAAGATAAACTCCTTTATACTCCACGCATACACGCTGCTGATGCGCGCCTTCGGAACATCTACATTTAAAAACCTTAAAATAAAAATAAAAAGTCTAATAAATCATTTTAATATACAGCACAATAAACCCATTATTTATTTTATTTATTTATTTAGTCTAAAGAAACATTATGATATGAAGAAAATGTATTTCAGAAGAACAGAATATGAGTTGGCCTACTGTATGTTATCTGGCTATGCTCCATGCCATAGGCTGTAGGCTTGTTTATTTAGCAGATAAGATATGCTTTTAAGTCCCATGCCATTATTTTATAATATAATATGCCATTTAGCAGACGCTTTTATCCAAAGTGACTTATGCGTGCATACATTTTTACGAATGGGTGGTCCCGGGGATCGAACCCACTACCCTGGCGTTACAAGCGCCATGCTCTACCAATTGAGCTACAGAGGACCACAATCATTTATTTTATAACTGAATAAAATCGAAAGGATATTTTTCCCATTCCAGAGCGAGTGCTCATATGAAGCGGCTATGTTGAGGGTAAAAGTGATCATTTGAAACAGGTCCTATAAACTAGATTTAGAGTTATTTGGCAACTTTAGTTGTGAATGAGACAAACCTTAGAATGTCTTAGAAATCTAAACATATACATTTAAATTTTAGTCAATTAGCAGACGCTCTTATCCAGAGCGACTCATTAGGAGTGATAATATTATTTTTACACTGGATCGAACCCACAACCCTGGCGTTGCAAAGGCCATGCTCTACCAACTGAGCTACATCCTGCCGGCCTTCTCCTGACCCTGGACAACGCTGAGCAGTTGTGACGCTCCATGGTGCTCCGGGTCGCGGACGGCTTAAGACAATCCTGGATTCGAACCAGGTTTATAGTGGACACAGCTAGCACTATATGCTGATGGTGGACATAGGCTGTATGTGTGACTATAGGCGTATGATGTGACTATAGCGCGTAATGGCTGGATGGGACTATAGGCTGTATGGTGTGACTATAGGCTGTATGATGTGACTATAGGCTGTATGAGGTGACTATAGGCTGTATGATGTGACTATAGGCTGTATGGTGTGACTATAGGCTGTATGGTGTGACTATAGGCTGTATGGTGTGACTATAGGCTGTATGATGTGACTATAGGCTGTATGATTGTGGACTATATGAGCTGTATATGTGAACTATGGCTTTATGAGTGACTAGGCTTTGATGTACTATAGGCTGGATGTGTGTGCTATAGGCTGTTCATGATGGTGACTATATGCTGTATGGTGGTGGACTATAGGCTGTCTGATGTGGGGGGGGACTATAGGCTGTATGGTGTGCCTATAGGCCCTGTATGAGGTGTGACTATAGGCTGTTATGATGTGACTATAGGCTGTATGACGGTTGGACTATCGGCTGTATGGTGTGAACATAGGCCTGATGGTGTGACTATAGGCCTGTATGGTTGTGGACTATAGGCTGTATGAGTGTGACTATAGGCTGTATGGTGTGACTATAGGCTGTATGGTGTGACTACTAGGCTGTATGGTGTGACTATAGGCTGTATGGTGTGACTATAGGCTGTATGGTGTGACTATGGCTGTATGATGTGACTATAGGCTGTATGGTGGTGACAAGGCATAGCTTGTAGATGTGACTATAGGCTGTCATGATGTGACTATAGGCTGTATGGTGTGGACTATAGGCGTGCATGATGTGACTATAGGCTGTATGATGGAAGCTATAGGGATGGTGGACTATAGGCTGTATGGTGTGGACTATAGGCTGATGGTGTGACTATAGGCTGTATGGTGTGACTATAGGCTGTATGGTGTGACTCTAGGCTGTATGATGTGACTATAGGCTGTATGATGTGACTATAGGCTGTATGGTGTGACTATAGGCTGCATGATGTGACTATAGGCTGTATGGTGTGACTATAGGCTGTATGATGTGACTATAGGCTGTATGATGTGACTATAGGCTGTATGGTGTGACTATAGGCTGTATGGTGTGACTATAGGCTGTATGGTGTGACTATAGGCTGTATGGTGTGGACTATAGGCTGTATGATGTGACTATAGGCTGTATGATGTGACTAAGGCTGTATGGTGTGACTATAGGCTGTATGATGTGACTATAGGCTGTATGGTGTGACTATAGGCTGTATGATGTGACTATAGGCTGTATGGTGTGACTATAGGCTGTATGATGTGACTATAGGCTGTATGGTGTGATTATAGGCTGTATGATGTTACTATAGGCTGTATGATGTGACTATAGGCTGTATGATGTGACTATAGGCTGTGTGGTGTGATTATAGGCTGTATGGTGTGACTATAGGCTGCATGGTGTGACTATAGGCTGTATGATGTGACTATAGGCTGTATGGTGTGACTATAGGCTGTATGATGTGATTATAGGCTGTATGATGTGACTATAGGCTGCATGGTGTGACTATAGGCTGTATGATGTGACTATAGGCTGTATGGTGTGACTATAGGCTGTATAGTGTGACTATAGGCTGTATAGTGTGACTATAGGCTGTATGGTGTGACTATAGGCTGCATGGTGTGACTATAGGCTGTATGGTGTGACTATAGGCTGTATGGTGTGACTATAGGCTGTATGGTGTGACTATAGGCTGTATGGTGTGACTATAGGCTGTATGGTGTGACTATAGGCTGTATGGTGTGACTATAGGCTGTATGATGTGACTATAGGCTGTATGGTGTGACTATAGGCTGTATGGTGTGACTATAGGCTGTATGGTGTGACTATAGGCTGTATGATGTGACTATAGGCTGTATGGTGTGACTATAGGCTGTATGGTGTGACTATAGGCTGTATGATGTGACTATAGGCTGTATGTGTGACTATAGCTGTATGGTGTGACTATAGGCTGTATGGTGGGACTATAGGCTGTATGGGTGTGACTATAGGCTGTATGGTGTGACTATAGGCTGGTGGTGTGACTATAGGCTGTATGGTGTGACTATAGGCTGTATGGTGTGGACTATAGGCTGTATGTGTGACTATAGGCTGTATGATGTGACTATAGGCTGTATGATGTGACTATAGGCTGTATGGTGTGACTATAGGCTGTATGGTGTGACTATAGGCTGTATGAGGTGACTATAGGCTGTATGGTGTGACTATAGGCTGTATGGTGTGACTATAGGCTGTATGGTGTGACTATAGGCTGTATGATGTGACTATAGGCTGTATGGTGTGACTATAGGCTGTATGGTGTGACTATAGGCTGTATGGTGTGACTATAGGCTGTATGGTGTGACTATAGGCTGTATGGTGTGACTATAGGCTGTATGATGTGACTATAGGCTGTATGGTGTGACTATAGGCTGTATGATGTGACTATAGGCTGTATGATGTGACTATAGGCTGTATGGTGTGACTATAGGCTGTATGGTGTGACTATAGGCTGAACGGTGTGACTATAGGCTGTACGGTGTGACTATAGGCTGTACGGTGTGACTATAGGCTGTACGGTGTGACTATAGGCTGTACGGTTGGACTATAGGCTGTACGTGTGTGACTATAGGCTGTACGGTGTGACTATAGGCTGTACGGTGTGACTATAGGCTGTACGGTGTGACTATAGGCTGTACGGTGTGACTATAGGCTGTACGGTGTGACTATAGGCTGTACGGGGTGACTATAGGCTGTATGGTGTGACTATAGGCTGTATGATGTGACTATAGGCTGTATGGTGTGACTATAGGCTGTATGGTGTGACTATAGGCTGTATGGTGATTTGAGAAAGTAGCAAGAAAAGCTTGCTCTCTGTTCCTTGCCTCAGTTCTCTCATCAAGTGATCATATTTTCACCCATCCGACTATCCTCAATTTAACCTAGTCTTTACTACAGTGGGGGAAAAAAGTATTTAGTCAGCCACCAATTGTGCAAGTTCTCCCACTTAAAAAGATGAGAGAGGCCTGTAATTTTCATCATAGGTACAGAAAATCACATTGTAGGATTTTTAATGAATTTATTTGCAAATTATGGTGGAAAATAAGTATTTGGTCACCTACAAACAAGCAAGATTTCTGGCTCTCACAGACCTGTAACTTCTTCTTTAAGAGGCTCCTCTGTCCTCCACTTGTTACCTGTATTAATGGCACCTGTTTGAACTTGTTATCAGTATAAAAGACACCTGTCCACAACCTCAAACAGTCACACTCCAAACTCCACTATGGCCAAGACCAAAGAGCTGTCAAAGGACACCAGAAACAAAATTGTAGACCTGCACCAGGCTGGGAAGACTGAATCTGCAATAGGTAAGCAGCTTGGTTTGAAGAAATCAACTGTGTGAGCAATTATTAGGAAATGGAAGACATACAAGACCACTGATAATCTCACTCGATCTGGGGCTCCACGCAAGATCTCACCCCGTGGGGTCAAAATGATCACAAGATCGGTGAGCAAAAATCCCAGAACCACACGGGGGGGACCTAGTGAATGACCTGCAGAGAGCTGGGACCAAAGTAACAAAGCCTACTATCAGTAACACACTACGCCGCCAGGGACTCAAATCCTGCAGTGCCAGACGTGTCCCCCTGCTTAAGCCAGTACATGTCCAGGCCCGTCTGAAGTTTGCTAGAGTGCATTTGGATGATCCAGAAGAGGATTGGGAGAATGTCATATGGTCAGATGAAACCAAAATATAACTTTTTGGTAAAAACTCAACTCGTCGTGTTTGGAGGACAAAGAATGCGGAGTTGCATCCAAAGAACACCATACCTGCTGTGAAGCATGGGGGTGGAAACATCATGCTTTGGGGCTGTTTTTCTGCAAAGGGACCAGGACGACTGATCCGTGTAAAGGAAAGAATGAATGGGGCCATGTATCGTGAGATTTTGAGTGAAAACCTCCTTCCATCAGCAAGGGCATTGAAGATGAAACGTGGCTGGGTCTTTCAGCATGACAATGATCCCAAACACACCGCCCGGGCAACGAAGGAGTGTCTTCGTAAGAAGCATTTCAAGGTCCTGGAGTGGCCTAGCCAGTCTCCAGATCTCAACCCCATAGAAAATCTTTGGAGGGAGTTGAAAGTCCGTGTTGCCCAGCGACAGCCCCAAAACATCACTGCTCTAGAGGAGATCTGCATGGAGGAATGGGCCAAAATACCAGCAACAGTGTGTGAAAACCTTGTGAAGACTTACAGAAAACGTTTGACCTGTGTCATTGCCAACAAAGGGAAACTTTTATTATTGACCAAATACTTATTTTCCACCATAATTTGCAAATAAATTCATTAAAAATCCTACAATGTGATTTTCTGGATATTTTTTCCTCATTTTGTCTGTCATAGTTGACGTGTACCTATGATGAAAATTACAGGCCTCTCTCATCTTTTTAAGTGGGAGAACTTGCACAATTGGTGGCTGACTAAATACTTTTTCCCCCACTGTATACTGAACAAAACTATAAAACGCAACATATAAAGTGTTGGTCCCATGTTTCATGAGCTGAAATACAAAATCCCAGACATTTTCCATATGCACTAAAAGCTTATTTCTCTCTAATTTTGGCCACAAATTGGTTTACATCCCTGTTAGTGAGCAATCCTCCCTTGCCAAGATAATCCATCCACCTGGCAGGTGTGGCATATCAAGAAGCTGATTTAACAGCATGATCATTACACAGGTACACCTTGTGCTGGGGACAATAAAAGGCCACTAAAATGTGCAGTTTTATCTCAAAACACAATGCCACAGATGCCTCAAGTTTTGAGGGAGTGTGCAATTGGCATGCTGACTGCAGGAATGTCCACCAGAGCTGTTGCCAGAGAATTGAATGTTCATTTCTCTACCATAAGCCGCCTCCAACGTCGTTATAAGGCTAGACCAATTATGTACCAAAGACATCTTAAATCAGTTTTGGTTTGTTTTTCTGTCATGTGTAATATGTGGTAAGGCTATGTATAATGTATAATATAATAACTAAAAATATAATATAATATTTTATAATATTGTATTGTATAATGGCACAATCATAATTTTATGCTTGGGCTCATAAGCCTATGAATATGCATAAACTCTAATATGCATATGGGTGTTTTGAATTAATCATCACCTTAGAAAGCGCTGTCCATTTCATTGTGTTGAGAACTCTTGGTAAATAGTGTGGTGTATGCATTCACTAACTGTAAGTCACTCTGGATAAGTAGCGTCTGCTAAATGACTAAAATGTAAATGTGTACAGCTTATCATGAGGTACTCTACCTCAGGCGAGCAATACCTAGAGACTTCCTTAATATTAGAAGTCGCGCACCAGCTGTTATTGACAAATAGACACACAACTCCGCCCCTCGTCTTCCCAGACGTAGCTGCTCTGTCCTGCCGATGCTCTGAAAACCCAGCCAGCTCTATCTTATCCATGTCGTCGTTCAGCCACGACTCAGTGAAACATAATATAATATATTAAACGTCCCGTTGGTTGGATAGTCTTAAATCGTAGATCGTCCATTTTGTTTTCCAATGATTGCACGTTGCCCAATAGAACGGATGGTAGTGGAGGTTTACTCACTGGCCTATGAATTCTCAAAAGGCAGCCCGAACTCCGGCCCCTTTTTTTGGGGCCCGTTCCTGAGAAAGCAGTATATCCTTCGCAACGGACTCGTTTCGGTCATAAGAGACGGTAGCAGCAACATTATGTACAAAATAAGTTACAAACAACGCAAAAAAATATATAACAAAATAGCACAGTTGGTTAGGAGCCCGTAAAACGGCAGCCATCCCCTCCGGTGCCATTCTGTCAGTACTCTCACCTGTCTGTCAGTAGTCTCACCTGTCTGTCAGTAGTCTCACCTGTCTGTCAGTAGTCTCACCTGTCTGTCAGTACTCTCACCTGTCTGTCAGTAGTCTCACCTGTCTGTCAGTACTCTCACCTGTCTGTCAGTACTCTCACCTGTCTGTCAGTAGTCTCACCTGTCTGTCAGTAGTCTCACCTGTCGGTCAGTAGTCTCACCTGTCTGTCAGTAGTCTCACCTGTCTGTCAGTACTCTCACCTGTCTGTCAGTAGTCTCACCTGTCTGTCAGTACTCTCACCTGTCTGTCAGTACTCTCACCTGTCTGTCAGTAGTCTCACCTGTCTGTCAGTACTCTCACCTGTCTGTCAGTACTCTCACCTGTCTGTCAGTACTCTCACCTGTCTGTCAGTAGTCTCACCTGTCTGTCAGTACTCTCACCTGTCTGTCAGTACTCTCACCTGTCTGTCAGTACTCTCACCTGTCTGTCAGTAGTCTCACCTGTCTGTCAGTAGTCTCACCTGTCGGTCAGTACTCTCACCTGTCTGTCAGTACTCTCACCTGTCTGTCAGTACTCTCACCTGTCTGTCAGTACTCTCACCTGTCTGTCAGTACTCTGCCGGTCAGTACTCTCACCTGTCTGTCAGTAGTCTCACCTGTCTGTCAGTAGTCTCACCTGTCTGTCAGTACTCTCACCTGTCTGTCAGTACTCTCACCTGTCTGTCAGTACTCTCACCTGTCTGTCAGTAGTCTCACCTGTCGGTCAGTACTCTCACCTGTCGGTCAGTACTCTCACCTGTCGGTCAGTACTCTCACCTGTCGGTCAGTACTCTCACCTGTGTGTCAGTACTCTCACCTGTGTGTCAGTAGTCTCACCTGTGTGTCAGTAGTCTCACCTGTGTGTGTGTGTGAGTAGTAGCAGTAATGGGAGGGTCTGGTTCGTGGTAGTCTTGGGGTAGCCCCACCCTCCGCACCCCCGGGTCTAAAACCACCGACCCCCCCTCACTGAGGGTCCCGTCACTGGACCCTCCTGACACCACAGCCTCTAGGCCCAGACCCCCGACCCCCCCACCACCACCCACACCCATCATCTCATAGTCCAATGGCACGTTGTCCAGACATTCTGCATTTAACTGTATAGAGACAGAGAGAAAGAGAGAGGGGCAGAAAGGGGAAGAGGAAGAGGGTGAGAGAGAGCAGAGGAAGGGAAGGAGAGAGCAAAGAACTATTAGAGAGAAACAGTTCAGTTTATGTGGATTCAGCTCAAATATATTCAATCGTGTTGGTGTGAGGGAATCAAGATTGGATGGATTTGGATCAATTCAATTCTGAGGGTGACCAAAAGGAAAAAAAAGCAGTTTTCTGACTGGTATGAGTAAGTGACTCATTGATACCTCTGTAAATGACTCCTGAACAACTCCTGAATGATTCTGAAATGACTCACAGCGATGCCCAGTGCTTTGAGGATGTTCATCTTGCACATTGGGCAGGTCCTGTGGTCCAGCAGCCAGGGGTCCACACAGTTCTTATGGAACAGATGTCTGACAGGATAAAGAAACAAAACAACCATGGATTTATAAAGTGTCTGATATACGTTTATGAGTGCTGAGGTGGGTTTAGCAGCAGGGTAGGATAAAGGATTTACAAAAGGGGTTCAAACATGTTGATAACTGGCGTTCATGTTGATAACTGGCGTTCATGTTGATAACTGGCGTTCATGCCGAGGTTGATAACTGGCGTTCATGTTGATAACTGGCGTTCATGTTGATAACTGGCGTTCATGTCGAGGTTGATAACTGGCGTTCATGTTGATAACTGGCGTTCATGTCGATAACTGGCGTTCATGTCGAGGTTGATAACTGGCGTTCATGCCGAGGTTGATAACTGGCGTTCATGTCGAGGTTGATAACTGGCGTTCATGTTGATAACTGGCGTTCATGTCGATAACTGGCATCCATGTTGAGGTTGATAACTGGCGTTCATGTCGATAACTGGCGTTCATGTTGATAACTGGCGTTCATGTCGAGGTTGATAACCGGCGTTCATGTTGATAACTGGCGTTCATGTCGAGGTTGATAACTGGCGTTGGGGTAGATAACTGGCGTTCATGTCGAGGTTGATAACTGTTGATAACTGGCGTTCATGTTGATAACTGCCGTTCATGTCGAGGTTGATAACTGGCGTCCATGTTAATAACTGGCGTTCATGTTGATAACTGGCGTTCATGCCGAGGTTGATAACTGGCGTTCATGTTGATAACTGGCGTTCATGTTGATAACTGGCGTTCATGTTGAGGTTGATAACTGGCGTTCATGTCGATAACTGGCGTTCATGTTGAGGTTGATAACTGGCGTTCATGTCGAGGTCGATAACTGGCGTTCATGTCGAGGTTGATAACTGGCGTTCATGTTGATAACTGGCATTCATGTTGATAACTGGCATCCATGTTGAGGTTGATAACTGGCGTCCATGTTGATAACTGGCGTTCATGTTGATAACTGGCGTTCATGTTGAGGTTGATAACTGGCGTTCATGTTGATAACTGGCGTTCATGTCGAGGTTGATAACTGGCGTTGAGGTAGATAACTGGCGTTCATGTTGAGGTTGATAACTGGCGTTCATGTTGATAACTGGCGTTCATGTTGATAACTGGCGTTCATGTCGAGGTTGATAACTGGCGTTGAGGTAGATAACTGGCGTTCATGTTGAGGTTGATAACTGGCGTTCATGTTGAGGTTGATAACTGGAGTTCATGTTGAGGTTGATAACTGGTGTTCATGTTGAGGTTGAAAACTGGAGTTCATGTTGAGGTTGATAACTGCCGTTCATGTCGAGGTTGATAAACTGGCGTTCATGTTGAGGTCGATAACTGGCGTTCATGTTGATAACTGCCGTTCATGTCGAGGTTGATAACTGGCGTTCATGTTGATAACTGGCGTTCATGTTGATAACTGGCGTTCATGTTGAGGTTGATAACTGGCGTTCATGTTGATAACTGCCGTTCATGTTGATAACTGGCGTTCATGTCGAGGTTGATAACTGGCGTTGAGGTAGATAACTGGCGTTCATGTTGAGGTTGATAACTGGCGTTCATGTCGAGGTTGATAACTGGCATTGAGGTAGATAACTGGCGTTCATGTCGAGGTTGATAACTGGCGTTCATGTTGATAACTGGCGTTCATGTCGGTTGATAACTGGCGTTGAGGTAGATAACTGGCGTTCATGTTGAGGTTAATAACTGGCGTTCATGTTGAGGTTGATAACTGGAGTTCATGTTGAGGTTGATAACTGGTGTTCATGTTGAGGTTGAAAACTGGAGTTCATGTTGAGGTTGATAACTGGAGTTCATGTTGAGGTTGATAACTGGCGTTCATGTTGAGGTTGATAACTGGCGTTCATGTCGAGGTTGATAACTGGCGTTCATGTCGAGGTTGATAACTGGCATTGAGGTAGATAACTGGCGTTCATGTTGAGGTTGATAACTGGCGTTCATGTTGATAACTGGCGTTCATGTTGATAACTGGCGTTCATGTTGAGGTTGATAACTGGCGTTGAGGTAGATAACTGGCGTTCATGTTGAGGTTGATAACTGGCGTTCATGTTGAAGTTGATAACTGGAGTTCATGTTGAGGTTGATAACTGGCGTTCATGTTGAGGCTGATAACTGGCGTTCATGTCGAGGTTGATAACTGGCGTTCATGTTGATAACTGGCGTTCATGTCGAGGTTGATAACTGGCATTCATGTTGATAACTGGCGTTCATGTTGATAACTGGCGTTCATGTCGAGGTTGATAACTGGCACTGAGGTAGATAACTGACGTTCATGTCGAGGTTGATAACTGGCGTTCATGTTGATAACTGGCGTTCATGTTGATAACTGCCGTTCATGTCGAGGTTGATAACTGGCGTTGAGGTAGATAACTGGCGTTCATGTTGAGGTTGATAACTGGCGTTCATGTTGAGGTTGATAACTGGCGTTCATGTTGAGGTTGATAACTGGCGTTCATGTTGAGGTTGATAACTGGCGTTCATGTTGAGGTTGATAACTGGCGTTGAGGTTGATAACTGGCGTTCATGTTGAGGTTGATAAATGGCGTTGAGGTTGATAAATGGCGTTCATGTTGAGGTCGATAACTGCCGTTCATGTTGAGGTTGATAACTGGCGTTCATGTTGAGGTTGATAACTGGTGTTGAGGTTGATAACTGGCATTCATGTTGAGGTTGATAACTGGCGTTCATGCTGAGGTTGATAACTGCCGTTGAGGTTGATAACTGGCGTTCATGTCGAGGTTGATAACTACCGTTGAGGTTGATAACTGGCGTTCATGTCGACGTTGATAACTGGCGTTGAGGTAGATAACTGGCGTTCATGTCGAGGTTGATAACTGGCGTCCATGTTGATAACTGCTGTTCATGTTGATAACTGGCGTTCATGTCGAGGTTGATAACTGGCGTTCATGTCGATAACCGGCGTTCATGTTGATAACTGGCGTTCATGTTGAGGTTGATAACTGGCGTTCATGTTGAGGTTGATAACTGGAGTTCATGTTGAGGTTGATAACTGGCGTTCATGTTGAGGTTGATAACTGGAGTTCATGTTGAGGTTGATAACTGGCGTTCATGTTGAGGTTGATAACTGGCGTTGAGGTTGATAACTGGCGTTCATGTTGAGGTTGATAACTGGTTTTGAGGTTGATAACTGGCGTTCATGTCGAGGTTGATAACTGGCGTTGAGGTTGATAACTGGCGTTCATGTTGAGGTTGATAACTGGTGTTGAGGTTGATAACTGGCATTCATGTTGAGGTTGATAACTGGCGTTCATGTCAAGGTTGATAACTGCCGTTGAGGTTGATAACTGGCGTTCATGTCGAGGTTGATAACTGGCGTTGAGGTTGATAAAGGGCGTTCATGTTGAGGTTGATAACCGGCGTTCATGTTGATAACTGGCGTTCATGTCGAGGTTGATAACTGGCGTTGGGGTAGATAACTGGCGTTCATGTCGAGGTTGATAACTGTTGATAACTGGCGTTCATGTTGATAACTGCCGTTCATGTCGAGGTTGATAACTGGCGTCCATGTTAATAACTGGCGTTCATGTTGATAACTGGCGTTCATGCCGAGGTTGATAACTGGCGTTCATGTTGATAACTGGCGTTCATGTTGATAACTGGCGTTCATGTTGAGGTTGATAACTGGCGTTCATGTTGATAACTGGCGTTCATGTTGAGGTTGATAACTGGCGTTCATGTCGAGGTCGATAACTGGCGTTCATGTCGAGGTTGATAACTGGCGTTCATGTTGATAACTGGCATTCATGTTGATAACTGGCATCCATGTTGAGGTTGATAACTGGCGTCCATGTTGATAACTGGCGTTCATGTTGATAACTGGCGTTCATGTTGAGGTTGATAACTGGCGTTCATGTTGATAACTGGCGTTCATGTCGAGGTTGATAACTGGCGTTGAGGTAGATAACTGGCGTTCATGTTGAGGTTGATAACTGGCGTTCATGTTGATAACTGGCGTTCATGTTGATAACTGGCGTTCATGTCGAGGTTGATAACTGGCGTTGAGGTAGATAACTGGCGTTCATGTTGAGGTTGATAACTGGCGTTCATGTTGAGGTTGATAACTGGAGTTCATGTTGAGGTTGATAACTGGTGTTCATGTTGAGGTTGAAAACTGGAGTTCATGTTGAGGTTGATAACTGCCGTTCATGTCGAGGTTGATAACTGGCGTTCATGTTGAGGTCGATAACTGGCATTCATGTTGATAACTGCCGTTCATGTCGAGGTTGATAACTGGCGTTCATGTTGATAACTGGCGTTCATGTTGATAACTGGCGTTCATGTTGAGGTTGATAACTGGCGTTCATGTTGATAACTGCCGTTCATGTTGATAACTGGCGTTCATGTCGAGGTTGATAACTGGCGTTGAGGTAGATAACTGGCGTTCATGTTGAGGTTGATAACTGGCGTTCATGTCGAGGTTGATAACTGGCATTGAGGTAGATAACTGGCGTTCATGTCGAGGTTGATAACTGGCGTTCATGTTGATAACTGGCGTTCATGTCGGTTGATAACTGGCGTTGAGGTAGATAACTGGCGTTCATGTTGAGGTTAATAACTGGCGTTCATGTTGAGGTTGATAACTGGAGTTCATGTTGAGGTTGATAACTGGTGTTCATGTTGAGGTTGAAAACTGGAGTTCATGTTGAGGTTGATAACTGGAGTTCATGTTGAGGTTGATAACTGGCGTTCATGTTGAGGTTGATAACTGGCGTTCATGTCGAGGTTGATAACTGGCGTTCATGTCGAGGTTGATAACTGGCATTGAGGTAGATAACTGGCGTTCATGTTGAGGTTGATAACTGGCGTTCATGTTGATAACTGGCGTTCATGTTGATAACTGGCGTTCATGTTGAGGTTGATAACTGGCGTTGAGGTAGATAACTGGCGTTCATGTTGAGGTTGATAACTGGCGTTCATGTTGAAGTTGATAACTGGAGTTCATGTTGAGGTTGATAACTGGCGTTCATGTTGAGGCTGATAACTGGCGTTCATGTCGAGGTTGATAACTGGCGTTCATGTTGATAACTGGCGTTCATGTCGAGGTTGATAACTGGCATTCATGTTGATAACTGGCGTTCATGTTGATAACTGGCGTTCATGTCGAGGTTGATAACTGGCACTGAGGTAGATAACTGGCGTTCATGTCGAGGTTGATAACTGGCGTTCATGTTGATAACTGGCGTTCATGTTGATAACTGCCGTTCATGTCGAGGTTGATAACTGGCGTTGAGGTAGATAACTGGCGTTCATGTTGAGGTTGATAACTGGCGTTCATGTTGAGGTTGATAACTGGCGTTCATGTTGAGGTTGATAACTGGCGTTCATGTTGAGGTTGATAACTGGCGTTCATGTTGAGGTTGATAACTGGCGTTGAGGTTGATAACTGGCGTTCATGTTGAGGTTGATAAATGGCGTTGAGGTTGATAAATGGCGTTCATGTTGAGGTCGATAACTGCCGTTCATGTTGAGGTTGATAACTGGCGTTCATGTTGAGGTTGATAACTGGTGTTGAGGTTGATAACTGGCATTCATGTTGAGGTTGATAACTGGCGTTCATGCTGAGGTTGATAACTGCCGTTGAGGTTGATAACTGGCGTTCATGTCGAGGTTGATAACTACCGTTGAGGTTGATAACTGGCGTTCATGTCGACGTTGATAACTGGCGTTGAGGTAGATAACTGGCGTTCATGTCGAGGTTGATAACTGGCGTCCATGTTGATAACTGCTGTTCATGTTGATAACTGGCGTTCATGTCGAGGTTGATAACTGGCGTTCATGTCGATAACTGGCGTTCATGTTGATAACTGGCGTTCATGTTGAGGTTGATAACTGGCGTTCATGTTGAGGTTGATAACTGGAGTTCATGTTGAGGTTGATAACTGGCGTTCATGTTGAGGTTGATAACTGGAGTTCATGTTGAGGTTGATAACTGGCGTTCATGTTGAGGTTGATAACTGGCGTTGAGGTTGATAACTGGCGTTCATGTTGAGGTTGATAACTGGTTTTGAGGTTGATAACTGGCGTTCATGTCGAGGTTGATAACTGGCGTTGAGGTTGATAACTGGCGTTCATGTTGAGGTTGATAACTGGTGTTGAGGTTGATAACTGGCATTCATGTTGAGGTTGATAACTGGCGTTCATGTCAAGGTTGATAACTGCCGTTGAGGTTGATAACTGGCGTTCATGTCGAGGTTGATAACTGGCGTTGAGGTTGATAAAGGGCGTTCATGTTGAGGTTGATAACTGGTGTTGAGGTTGATAACTGGCATTCATGTTGAGGTTGATAACTGGCATTCATGTTGAGGTTGATAACTGACGTTCATGTTGAGGTTGATGACTGCCGTTGAGGTTGATAACTGGCGTTCATGTCGAGGTTGATAACTGGCATTCATGTTGAGGTTGATAACTGCTGTTAATGTTGAGGTTGATAACTGGCGTTCATGTCGAGGTTGATAACTAGCGTTGAGGATGATAACTGGCGTTCATGTTGAGGTTGGTAACTGGCGTTGAGGTTGATAACTGGCGTTCATGTTGAGGTTGATAACTGGCGTTAATGTTGAGGTTGATAACTGCCATTCATGTCGAGGTTGATAACTGCCGTTCATGTCGAGGTTGATAACTGGCGTTCATGTTGAGGTTGATAACTGGCGTTCATGTCGAGGTTGATAACTGGCGTTCATGTCGAGGTTGATAACTGCCGTTCATGTTGAGGTTGATAACTGCCGTTCATGTCGAGGTTGATAACTGCCGTTCATGTTGAGGTTGATAACTGCCGTTCATGTTGAGGTTGATAACTGGCGTTGAGGTTGATAACTGGCGTTCATGTTGAGGTTGATAACTGCCGTTCATGTCGAGGTTGATAACTGCCGTTCATGTTGAGGTTAATAACTGGCGTTCATGTCGAGGTTGATAACTGGCATTGAGGTTGATAACTGGCGTTCATGTTGAGGTTGATAACTGGCGTTCATGTTGAGGTTGATAACTGCCGTTCATGTCGAGGTTGATAACTGCCATTCATGTCGAGGTTGATAACTGGCGTTCATGTTGAGGTTGATAACTGGCGTTCATGTCGAGGTTGATAACTGCCGTTCATGTTGAGGTTAATAACTGGCGTTCATGTCGAGGTTGATAACTGGCATTGAGGTTGATAACTGGCGTTCATGTTGAGGTTGATAACTGGCGTTCATGTTGAGGTTGATAACTGCCGTTCATGTCGAGGTTGATAACTGCCGTTCATGTCGAGGTTGATAACTGGCGTTCATGTCGAGGTTGATAACTGGCGTTCATGTTGAGGTTGATAACTGGCGTTCATGTTGAGGTTGATAACTGGTGTTAATGTTGAGGTTGATAACTGGAGTTCATGTCGAGGCTGATTACTGGCGTTCATGTCGAGGCTGATTACTGGCGTTCATGTCGAGGTTGATAACTGGCATTCATATTGAGGTTGATAACTGGCATTGAGGTTGATAACTGGCATTGAGGTTGATAACTGGCGTTCATGTTGAGGTTGATAACTGGTGTTCATGTCGAGGTTGATAACTGGTGTTAATGTTGAGGTTGATAACTGGCGTTCATGTCGAGGTTGATTACTGGCGTTCATGTCGAGGCTGATTACTGGCGTTCATGTCGAGGTTGATAACTGGCATTCATATTGAGGTTGATAACTGGCATTGAGGTTGATAACTGGCATTGAGGTTGATAACTGGCATTGAGTTTGATAACTGGCGTTCATGTTGAGGTTGATAACTGGTGTTCATGTCGAGGTTGATAACTGGTGTTAATGTTGAGGTTGATAACTGGCGTTCATGTCGAGGTTGATAACTGCCGTTGAGGTTGAAAACTGGCGTTCATGTTGAGGTTGATAACTGGCATTCATGTTAAGGTTAATAACTGGCGTTCATGTCGAGGTTGATAACTGCCGTTCATGTCAAGGTTGATAACTGGCGTTGAGGTTGATAACTGGCGTTCATGTTGAGGTTGATAACTGGCATTCATGTCGAGGTTGATAACTGCGGTTCATGTCGAGGTTGATAACTGCTGTTCATGTCGAGGTTGATAACTGCTGTTCATGTCGAGGTTGATAACTGGCGTTGAGGTTGATAACTGGCATTGAGGTTGATAACTGGCATTGAGTTTGATAACTGGCGTTCATGTCGAGGTTGATTACTGGCGTTCATGTCGAGGCTGATTACTGGCGTTCATGTCGAGGTTGATAACTGGCATTCATATTGAGGTTGATAACTGGCATTGAGGTTGATAACTGGCATTGAGGTTGATAACTGGCATTGAGTTTGATAACTGGCGTTCATGTTGAGGTTGATAACTGGTGTTCATGTCGAGGTTGATAACTGGTGTTAATGTTGAGGTTGATAACTGGCGTTCATGTCGAGGTTGATAACTGCCGTTGAGGTTGAAAACTGGCGTTCATGTTGAGGTTGATAACTGGCATTCATGTTAAGGTTAATAACTGGCGTTCATGTCGAGGTTGATAACTGCCGTTCATGTCAAGGTTGATAACTGGCGTTGAGGTTGATAACTGGCGTTCATGTTGAGGTTGATAACTGGCATTCATGTTAAGGTTAATAACTGGCGTTCATGTCGAGGTTGATAACTGCCGTTCATGTCAAGGTTGATAACTGGCGTTGAGGTTGATAACTGGCGTTCATGTTGAGGTTAATAACTGGCATTCATGTCGAGGTTGATAACTGCGGTTCATGTCGAGGTTGATAACTGCTGTTCATGTCGAGGTTGATAACTGCTGTTCATGTCGAGGTTGATAACTGGCGTTGAGGTTGAGGTTGATAACTGGCGTTGAGGTTGATAACTGGTGTTCATGTGGAGGTAGATAACTGGTGTTAATGTTGAGGTAGATAACTGGTGTTAATGTTGAGGTTGATAACTGGCGTTAATGTTGAGGTTGATAACTGGCATTCATGTTTGTTTACCTGCAGGGTAGTATCCTGACCACATCATTTGGCTTGTAGCCCTCGATACACACGGCACAGTTATCAAAGTCTGTCTCTGTCTCCCGGTCTCCTTTCCTGATGGTCCTGACCTGCAGTTTACTGATGGCCTTCTTAGCTGCATCTCCTAGACGCCTCTGAGTGGGGGGAGAGAGAGGGAGAGAGAGAGAGAGGGAGAGAGAGAGAGAGAGAGAGAGAGAGGAGAGAGAGAGAGAGAGAGAGAGAGAGAGAGTAGAGGGAGGGAGAGGAGGGAGAGAGACAGAGAGAGAGAGAGAGAGATAGAAGACTAGGGGTTAGCCCTCAGAAATCAATAAACAAAACAGTCAAATATATGCAGTCTGCAACAACTTTGTTGTAGTCTGGTGTGTTACTGAACCCTACCTGGTTACGGTCTCGTGCGTTGGCGTATCTAAACCTCTGTATGTAGTAGAAGACTAGCCAGGCCAGAGAGATGATCATCAGGATGATGAAGGAGATGGAGACGAACACCACCGAGGTCCTGCTCACGTACTTCTGGAGGTTACGCGTTCCTATGGTGATGTGCATGGTTACCGTGACGTTCTGCTCAAGCAGAGCAGCAACCTCGCAACCTTTAGGTTCTGGGATCATGATGGCGACCACGTCACCCATACCTGACAGGAGAGAGGGGGGGAGGGGAGGGAGAGAAAGGGAGAGCGAGTGAATGAGAATGTTTACAATATAGCTAATTTAGACTTTGCAGCTGGCCCATCTAGCGGAAATCACTCAGTTCTGCCTCCAGGACAAGGCTCATGCCAATAAAGGTCAACCTGCGAGATACAAAATCAATCACATTTTATTTGTCACGTTAACAGGTATAGACTAACAGTGAAATGCTTCCGGGCCCTTCCCAACAACACAGAGAAAGAAAATACAGAAATAATAGAAAAGTTAAACGCGTAATAACAAAAGTAATAATAGATACACAATGAGTAACGATAACTTGGCTATACACTGAGCATACAAAACATTAGGAACACCTTCCTAATATTGAGTTGCACCCCCTTTTGCCATCAGAAAATCCTCGATTCATCGGGGCATGGACTCTACAAGGTGTCGAAAGCATTCCACAGGGATGCTGGCCCATGTTGACTCCAATGTTTTTCACAGTGCGTCAAGTTGGCTGGATGTCCTTTGGGTGGTGGACCATTCTTGATACACACGGGAAACTGTTGAGTGTGAAAAACCCAGCAGCTTTGCAGTTCTTGACACACTCAAACCGGTGCGCCGGGCACCTACTACCATACCCCGTTCAAAGGCACTTAAATATTTTGTCTTTCCCATAGAGTCCCACAGTGGAGGTGTCATAATACCCATAAAACCTAACGGTCAAACAGGGAAATGGTTCCAGTCGTTTTTCAACCATTCATTTTCCCCATAGGGGATTTTCGAAACACACAGGGCTATGTTTCGTGGAGGCTTACCCTGGCGTGATGTTTTGATAACCATGTAAATCTCTATGACAAAGTGACTTTTATCAATATATTTGCCTGTATTTATCCCCTATGGGAAAAATGAATGGTGGAAAAACGATTGGAACCATTTCCTTGTTTGACCGCTAGGTTTTATGGGTATTATGACTCATACTGTGGTACTCTATTCACCCTCTGAATGACACACATAAACAATCCATGTCTCAATTCTCAAGGCTTAGAAATCCTTCTTTAACCCGTCTCATCCCCTTCATCTACACTGATTGAAGTGGATTTAACAAGTGACATCAATAAGGGATCATAGCTTTCACCTGGATTCACCTGGTCAGTGTGTGTCATGGACTCCGTGTACACAAGAGTACCTGTACCTAGTGGATGTGCAGGGGTGCGAGGTAATTGAGGTAGATATGTACATATAGGTAGGGGTAAAGTGACTAGACAACAGGATAGATAATAGACAGTAGCAGCAGTATACTGTAGGGAGGGGTAAAGTGACTAGACAACAGGATAGATAATAGACAGTAGCAGCAGTATACTGTAGGTAGGGGTAAAGTGACTAGACAACAGGATAGATAATAGACAGTAGCAGCAGTATACTGTAGGTAGGGGTAAAGTGACTAGACAACAGGATAGATAATAGACAGTAGCAGCAGTATACTGTAGGTAGGGGTAAAGTGACTAGACAACAGGATAGATAATAGACAGTAGCAGCAGTATACTGTAGGTAGGGGTAAAGTGACTAGACAACAGGATAGATAATAGACAGTAGCAGCAGTATACTGTAGGTAGGGGTAAAGTGACTAGGCAACAGGATAGATAATAGACAGTAGCAGCAGTATACTGTAGGTAGGGGTAAAGTGACTAGACAACAGGATAGATAATAGACAGTAGCAGCAGTATACTGTAGGTAGGGGTAAAGTGACTAGACAACAGGATAGATAATAGACAGTAGCAGCAGTATACTGTAGGTAGGGGTAAAGGGACTAGACAACAGGATAGATAATAGACAGTAGCAGCAGTATACTGTAGGTAGGGGTAAAGTGACTAGGCAACAGGATAGATAATAGACAGTAGCAGCAGTATACTGTAGGTAGGGGTAAAGGGACTAGACAACAGGATAGATAATAGACAGTAGCAGCAGTATACTGTAGGTAGGGGTAAAGGGACTAGACAACAGGATAGATAATAGACAGTAGCAGCAGTATACTGTAGGTAGGGGTAAAGTGACTAGGCAACAGGATAGATAATAGACAGTAGCAGCAGTATACTGTAGGTAGGGGTAAAGGGACTAGACAACAGGATAGATAATAGACAGTAGCAGCAGTATACTGTAGGTAGGGGTAAAGGGACTAGACAACAGGATAGATAATAGACAGTAGCAGCAGTATACTGTAGGTAGGGGTTAAAGTGACTAGACAACAGGATAGATAATAGACAGTAGCAGCAGTATACTGTAGGTAGGGGTAAAGGGACTAGACAACAGGATAGATAATAGACAGTAGCAGCAGTATACTGTAGGTAGGGGTAAAGTGACTAGACAACAGGATAGATAATAGACAGTAGCAGCAGTATACTGTAGGTAGGGGTAAAGTGACTAGACAACAGGATAGATAATAGACAGTAGCAGCAGTATACTGTAGGTAGGGGTAAAGGGACTAGACAACAGGATAGATAATAGACAGTAGCAGCAGTATACTGTAGGTAGGGGTAAAGTGACTAGACAACAGGATAGATAATAGACAGTAGCAGCAGTATACTGTAGGTAGGGGTAAAGTGACTAGACAACAGGATAGATAATAGACAGTAGCAGCAGTATACTGTAGGTAGGGGTAAAGGGACTAGACAACAGGATAGATAATAGACAGTAGCAGCAGTATACTGTAGGTAGGGGTAAAGTGACTAGGCAACAGGATAGATAATAGACAGTAGCAGCAGTATACTGTAGATAGGGGTAAAGTGACTAGACAACATGATAGATAATAGACAGTAGCAGCAGTATACTGTAGGTAGGGGTAAAGTGACTAGACAACAGGATAGATAATAGACAGTAGCAGCAGTATACTGTAGGTAGGGGTAAAGTGACTAGACAACAGGATAGATAATAGACAGTAGCAGCAGTATACTGTAGGTAGGGGTAAAGTGACTAGACAACAGGATAGATAATAGACAGTAGCAGCAGTATACTGTAGGTAGGGGTAAAGTGACTAGACAACAGGATGGATAATAGACAGTAGCAGCAGTATACTGTAGGTAGGGGTAAAGTGACTAGACAACAGGATAGATAATAGACAGTAGCAGCAGTATACTGTAGGTAGGGGTAAAGGGACTAGACAACAGGATAGATAATAGACAGTAGCAGCAGTATACTGTAGGTAGGGGTAAAGGGACTAGACAACAGGATAGATAATAGACAGTAGCAGCAGTATACTGTAGGTAGGGGTAAAGTGACTAGACAACAGGATAGATAATAGACAGTAGCAGCAGTATACTGTAGGTAGGGGTAAAGTGACTAGACAACAGGATAGATAATAGACAGTAGCAGCAGTATACTGTAGGTAGGGGTAAAGTGACTAGACAACAGGATAGATAATAGACAGTAGCAGCAGTATACTGTAGGTAGGGGTAAAGGGACTAGACAACAGGATAGATAATAGACAGTAGCAGCAGTATACTGTAGGTAGGGGTAAAGGGACTAGACAACAGGATAGATAATAGACAGTAGCAGCAGTATACTGTAGGTAGGGGTAAAGTGACTAGACAACAGGATAGATAATAGACAGTAGCAGCAGTATACTGTAGGTAGGGGTAAAGTGACTAGACAACAGGATAGATAATAGACAGTAGCAGCAGTATACTGTAGGTAGGGGGTAAAGTGACTAGACAACAGGATAGATAATAGACAGTAGCAGCAGTATACTGTAGGTAGGGGTAAAGTGACTAGGCAACAGGATAGATAATAGACAGTAGCAGCAGTATACTGTAGGTAGGGGTAAAGTGACTAGACAACAGGATAGATAATAGACAGTAGCAGCAGTATACTGTAGGTAGGGATAAAGTGACTAGACAACAGGATAGATAATAGACAGTAGCAGCAGTATACTGTAGGTAGGGGTAAAGTGACTAGACAACAGGATAGATAATAGACAGTAGCAGCAGTATACTGTAGGTAGGGGTAAAGTGACTAGACAACAGGATAGATAATAGACAGTAGCAGCAGTATACTGTAGGTAGGGGTAAAGGGACTAGGCAACAGGATAGATAATAAACAGTAACAGCAGCGTATGTGATGAGTTAAAAGAGTTAGTGCAAAAAGGGTTACTGCAGATAGTTAAATAGTTACCGGACTAACTATTTAGCAGTCGTATGGCTGTTCAGGGTCCTGTTGGTTCCAGACTTAATGCATTTGTACCGCTTGCCGTGCGGTAGCAGAGAAAACAGTCTATGACTTGGGTGGATGGAGTCTTTGAAAAATGTTTTGGGCCTTCCTCTGACACCGCCTAGTACATAGGTCCTGGATGGCAGGGAGCTCGGCCCAAGTGATGTACTGGGCCGTACGCACTACCCTCTGTAGCGCCTTGCGGTCGGATGCCAAGCAGTTGCCATACCAAGCGGTGATGCAGCCAGTCAAGATGCTCTCGATGGTGCAGCTGGATAACTTTTAAAAGGAACTGAAGGCGCATGTCGAAACAGAAAATGAAACAAATAAACAGACCGGGTGTGTGTATGTGAGACAAAGAGACTTCACCAGGCACCCTGCTCAGGAGAACAAGCCTTGTGACTGTAGGGCCCAGACTCGTCTCCTGTGGCAGAATTTAGAACCTCCACGTAGATTCTAAGAACAATGGGAGTGTAAACAGAACGTTGATCTCCTGAGTGTTCCATTCTAACAGTCACTGTAACTATGATGACAGGGCTGGGGAGTGGGATGGGGCCTTTGTGAAATTCCTAATTCCACTACGGAACGTCAGGAATGCTGTGGGGAATGTTCCAGGTGCATCCCTGTGGCACAGACTCTTCCCAACACTTATTATAACCACACACACTAGGTCTGATTCTAGTCTCGACCCCTCACTAAAACACATCCAAGTACTATAGCACTCTGATAATAGGTCTGTTTCTAGTCTCGACCCCTCACTAAAACACATCCAAGTACTATAGCACTCTGATAATAGGTCTGTTTCTAGTCTCGACCCCTCACTAAAACACTAGATAGGAATGTGATTTTAGTTTTTCTAATGAGATAACTGTTTTTCATGTAAACTATGCACAGTGACTAGCCACGCCCTGAGTGAGCACAAACATAATGTTGGCGTGACGGAACGCCCCATTTTTACCACAGTGCATGAAAAAAAGCCTTGGTAATAAATACCATCAGACCAGCAGCTGTGAAGCGTTAGCTAAACGTTACAAAATGGTTAGACCAGAAAGAGTTGTGGCTGTGGCTTTGAACTTTGAATATCTCCACGAGGTTGGCAGTCTGTAGCTGTAAAAGCAGTCTAGAACTTTGACTAAAGACACGAGGTGGGAAGAAAGGAGAATCCCATCTAAGACAACCATTCGGGTGCATCCTGAAGTATCCGTTCTAACAAACACTTCGCTACCACAGAAGCTCTACAAAGAAGAAGGACACTGTGACCTCTGGTGGACAAGCCGAGCCTTACACCGAACGGGACACTAAAGCCAACGACCCCACTTTCCCATAGAAGGGTTGATCGAGTCCAACAGAGATAGACGACAAAGACATCTACACGTAAATGTATACATCTTATCCGAATGGGCGGGTGGTTAGGGTGCTAACATTTACATTTTACTCATTTAGCAGACGCTCTTATCCAGAGTGACTTACAGTTAGTGAGTGCATACATAATTTTTTATACTGGCCCCCCGTGGGAAACGAACCCACAACCCTGGCGTTGCAAACACCATGCTCTACCAACTGAGCTACATCCCTGCCGGCCATTCCCTCCCCTACCCTGGGCCAATTGTGCGCCACCCCATGGGTCTCCCGGTCGCGGCCGGCTACGACAGAGCCTGGATTCGAACCAGGATCTCTAGTGGCACAGCTAGCACTGCGATGCAGTGCCTTAGACCACTACGCCACTCGGGTCTAAGTACTCTGCTAAGTACTCTGATTTCTGTGATCGTAGTTTCCAAATGTATCAGCGATAAGTTTGAATCTCTCTTCATCCCTCTCCCTCTTTCTGACCCCTCCCTTTTAATAACCAAGCAGTCATGCTGTTGTTAGTCCACTAGGGACCTGTTTCCATTGTATTACGTTTCTAATCAATAACCTAGACCGTGTGTGTGTATGTATCCTGTGTTATTATTTAGTTAGCTCGTAAATAAATAATTAATCACATTTGTGTATTGCTGATTCATAAGTACGGTTAGGGTTCTTTTTTTTGGGGGGGGGGGGGGGTAGATCAGATTAATATTGCAGATAGATTGTAACTTCCATCAATGTAATTGTCTGCATCACTTCCAATCCCCATGTTTGTTTATATATATATATATATATATATATATATATATATATATATATATATATATATATACACACACACATATACACACATACATATCCTTTAGAAATATATATATATTCCCCTTTATTACTTTCCAACCCTGCCACCCTTTCCCCACTTGGAGTAAACTAGTGAACAACAACGCCCAGGCCTCTACTTCCAGCCCATACCCACTATCTACATTTTATGGACACAGTCAATTTTACAATAATTATATTTTGTTTGTTCTTTCTCCTGAACTTCTTCTACTCTCAACTTCTCCGATCATTTTCATGATGTCCATCCGGTTTGCTTCTATATGCCATATCTTTCTAACTGTGCTCTTTCACAAAAGGTTAGGGTTCTTGCAGATATCAAGGAGTATGCGACGTTCAGTATGAGACTGATATGAGGTAATGATTGATAAGTGACTGTTATCGATATATATATAACTTATATATCTTCTAAGAGTTTAATTCGGGAGATGGTAACTCGTTAAAAAACGTATCCCGTGGTGCCCCAAATTCCTAATGAGTTAATTGTTACATGATTTAATTTAAATAGAGTAACAATTAAACATAGTTAGTTGATTCGATAAACAACAGTCATCACATTAATGAAAGTCACATCACGACAGAATTATATTGCACCAAACATTCCGGCTAGAAATCCTACTTTCCCAACGGAGCAGTAAAGTTCTGGAATTCTCCCGGCTTGAAACATCTGAACAGCAGCTGGACCCATAGAGCTGGGAGGGCCAATGGGAGCGGACAGAAATCCCAATGTGATGGGAGCAGGAGTTGGAGAGGAAAGCAGAATTCTGGAATGACTCCCAAAGAAACATTCCACGTTTCTCCCAGAGTTGTGAAGCAGGCTAGTAAGGAAGGATTACATCTTCATTCAGTAGGGAAAGGGTTAACACAGGGTGCTAGGAACACACACTGCTTCCTGTTGGTCATCAAGGGATGAAATATGTAGGATATTTGGTTGTGGTGGTGGGGGGGGGGTCGATACAGTTACAGTGAGGGAAAAAAGTATTTGATCCCTGCTGATTTTGTACGTTTGCCCACTGACAAAGAAATGATCAGTCTATAATTTTAATGGTAGGTTTATTTGTACAGTGAGAGACAGAATAACAACAACAAAATCCAGAAAAACGCATGTCAAAAATGTTATAAATTGATTTGCATTTTAATGAGGGAAATAATTATTTGACCCCCTCTCAATCAGAAAGATTTCTGGCTCCCAGGTGTCTTTTATACAGGTAACGAGCTGAGATTAGGAGCACACTCTTAAAGGGAGTGCTCCTAATCTCAGTTTGTTACCTGTATGAAAGACACCTGTCCACAGAAGCAATCAATCAATCAGATTCCAAACTCTCCACCGCGGCCAAGACCAAAGAGCTCTACAAGGATGTCAGGGACAAGATTGTAGACCTACACAAGGCTGGAATGGGCTACAAGACCATCGCCAAGCATCTTGGTGAGAAGGTGACAACAGTTGGTGCGATTATTCGCAAATGGAAGAAACACAAAAGAACTGTCAATCTCCCTTGGCCTGGGGCTCCATGCAAGATCTCACCTAGTGGAGTTGTAATGATCATGAGAACGGTGAGGAATCAACCCAGAACTACACGGGAGGATCTTGTCAATGATCTCAAGGCAGCTGGGACCATAGTCACCAAGAAAACTATTGGTAAAAACACTACGCCGTGAAGGACTGAAATCCTGCAGCGCCCGCAAGGTCCCCCTGCTCAAGAAAGCACATATTCAGGGCCGTCTGAAGTTTGCCAATGAACATCTGAATGATTCAGAGGAGAACTGGGTGAAAGTGTTGTGGTCAGATGAGACCAAAATCGAGCTCTTTGGCATCAACTCAACTCGCCGTGTTTGGAGGAGGAGGAATGCTGCCTATGACCCCAAGAACACCATCCCCACCGTCAAACATGGAGGTGGAAACATTATGCTTTGGGGGTGTTTTTCTGCTTAGGGGACAGGACAACTTCACCGCACCAAAGGGACGATGGACGGGGCCATGTACCGTAAAATCTTGGGTGAGAACCTCCTTCCCCTCAGCCAGGGCATTGAAAAATGGGTTGTGGATTGGTATTCCAGCATGACAATGACCCAAAACACACGTCCAAGGCAACAAAGGAGTGGCTCAAGAAGAAGTACATTAAGGTCTTGGAGTGGCCTAGCCAGTCTCCAGACCTTAATCCCATATAAAATCTGTGGAGGGAGCGGAAGGTTCGAGTTGCCAAACGTCAGGCTCGAAACCTTCATTACTTGGAGAAGATCTGCAAAGAGGAGTGGGACAAAATCCCTCCTGAGATGTGTGCAAACCTGGTGGCCAACTACAAGAAACGTCTGACCTCTGTAATTGCCAACAAGGGTTTTGCCACCAAGTACTAAGTCATGTTTTGCAGAGGGGTCAAATACTTACTTCCCTCATTAAAATGCAAATCAATTTATAACATTTTTGTCATGCGTTTTTCTGGATTTTTTAGTTGTTATTCTGTCCCTCACTGTTCAAATAAACCTACCATTAAAATTATAGACTGATCATGTCTTTGTCAGTGGGCAAACGTACAAAATCAGCAGGGGATCAAATACTTTTTTCCCTCACTGTACATATTGGGATATAATTTTTTACAATATATTGTATAGTTTTGAAAATAATCGCAATACTATTTTTTGCGCTAGTTTGCTGTAACTTCACCACAACTCCAGAGTTTTTCCTTCATAGCTTGTACTTTATCTTTTAAAAATCGGCCCATTTTGTTTTCAGCACTTATTTTCAATGACTGATCAAAACTCATTTACTCATGGCTCTCTCGTCCCTCACACATGGTGAGTAATATGTTTGGAACATCGAATCGCAATACATAGCGTATCGGCACTTAAGTATCGTGATAATATTGTATCGTGAGGTCCCTGGCAATTCCCAGCCCTACTATTTTGTAGTGATGTGTGGGGGGGGGGGGGGGGGGGGGATCAATAGTTACATATCGCAATATTATATAGATACTTTGACTTCAAGTATCGATTTGTACAAAAATTAAACCTAGCGCTAGGTCGGCTGTACCTGCGCCAAAACTCTTGTATTTTTCATCCTATAGCTTCTTCTCCATCTTCTTTTTAACATTAGGGCGGTCGACCAAAAGTTGTCTGTTCTTTCGACCAATCGATTGAAAACTTATATTTTTCCATATATAGACACACCCTATGTGTTTTAATAAAATCAACTATATGCATTGAGCTTGTCTGATGCTTTAAGCACACTGTTTGATGAAATAAGACGCAGATGACTCAAGAGGGAGCCAGAGATCAAGATAACCAAAATAAAAAAAACTTAATCTGACCATCCTCCTCCCGCTCCTGCTGGCTTTAGCAGATTCTGCCGTTACTCTCCTAAAGTTGCCGGTAATAGGCTACACGAGGAGTCTGCAACCTTTCTCATGTGGAATGACAATTTATCTTACCATTTCTACCGATCTGTGTGCCAGTTATGGTTTTCATATGCACATTTTCATTTAAATTTATAATGTCTTCGTATCTCAAAATCATTGTCATGTGGTTAATCAAAATTCTTTCCAAATCTAAATGAAAATGATACAAACCTAAAAAGTAACTTCTATTGCCATTGCCAACTATGTAAAAATTGCCTACATAAAGCCAACAAAGAAAATGTTGGCCTCCCGAGTATCGCAGTGCTAGCTGTGCCACTAGAGATCCTGGTTCGAATCCAGGCTCTGTCGTAGCCGGCTGCGACCGGGAGACCCATGGGGCGGCGCACAATTGGCCCAGCGTCGTCCAAGGTAGGGGAGGGAATGGCCGGCAGGGATGTAGCTCAGTTGGTAGAGCATGGCGTTTGCAACGCCAGGGTTGTGGGTTCAATTCCCACGGGGGGGTATGAAAAATAAAAAAAATAATGTATGCACTCACTAACTGTAAGTCGCTCTGGATAGGAGCGTCTGCTAAATGACTCAAATGTAAATCTAAATGAAAAACATTGCAGGTAGAAAATATCCTGAAAAAATATATATCCTATA
>LR778261.1:2401564-2546654 GCA_902810595.1 Coregonus sp. 'balchen'
CCTCCTCTCTCTCCTCTCCTCTCCTCTCCTCTCATCTCCTCTTCACTCTCCCCTCCTGGTATTCCCCTCAGGTATGTGTTGGTAATGGGGCTACTCCCCTCCTCTCCTCTCCTCTCCTCTCCTGGTATTCCCCTCAGGTCTGTGTTGGTAATGGGGCTACTCCCCTCCCTCCCTCCTCTCCTCTCCTCTCCTGGTATTCCCCTCAGGTCTGGGTTGGTAATGGGGCTACTCCCCTCCTCTCCTGGTATGGATTTTAAAACTCTACTCCTCACCTTGCTGGCAGGATGTCCTGCGTCAACGCTCATATTTCAGGCTTCTGAAGTTTTTTAATTGATTGCAATTAGAGCCAGAGGGAAATGGAAGGTCGACTGTCCTGAAAGCTGGTGACTCATCTGGAGGGACAGGACAGGGGAGAAGAAGAGAGGAGAGGAGAGGAGAGGAGAGGAGAGGAGAGGAGAGGAGAGGAGAGGAGAGGAGAGGAGAGGAGAGGAGGAGGAGAGGAGAGGAGAGGAGAGGAGAGGAGAGGAGAGAGAGGAGAGAAGAAGAGAGGAGAGGAGAGGAGAGGAGAGGAGAGGAGAGGAGAGGAGAGGAGCGGAGGGGAGAGGAGAGGAGAGGAGAGGAGAGGACAGGAGAGGAGAGGACAGGGGAGAGAAGAAGAGAGGAGAGGAGAGGAGAGGAGAGGAGAGGAGAGGAGAGGAGAGGAGAGGAGAGGAGAGGAGAGGAGAGGAGAGGAGAGGAGAGGAGAGGAGAGGAGAGGAGAGGAGAGGGGAGAAGAAGAGAGGAGAGGAGGGGCTGTTTATCTCTAGAGCCAGACTTCAGTATACACTGCAGAGTGTGAATGGAGAGGAGAGTATTATAATGTCATCTGTTGTTTTTCCATATTGATAATGATCAGGAGAGTCGTGGTTTCATCATGCAGCTCATTTTCTCTCGCTCTTCTAGCCTGGAGGAGAGGAAGCTGTCTTGGGTTGTAGCTCTGATATAATCAATATAATGATGTCACCTCAACCATGGACTGTGCATTCCCTATCTTTTTCCAAAATAAGCTGCTCAGTTGTTTCTCCGTAAGCAACAGTCTAATAGGGCTTGTTATTGTTGATGTTGTTTGCTGCTTGTAAGAAATCTTGCTCCATCAGTGTTAAATGCATAATTCAGTGGGGGAAAAACCCAGAATCATAGGGAACAATAATGGCCTGTATATCTAAAGACTGTAACCGGACGTTCTTCTATAAATATTTAACACTACCTAATCTACTGCTGCTCCTGCCTTCAATGACTTATAACACTCTTTGTATCTGTGTACATGTCCTTTCACCTGCCCACCTTTTACTGGTTAAACATCTCTACAAAGACATATCCCACTGGGCACTGACGTCAGTTCAACGTCTAGTTAATGTTTTACATTTGGTTGAGTTTTCATCATGTAAATTCAACATGAAATCAACAAAAATATGTCACCGTGTCATTGGATTTAGATTAAAGGTTGGGTGAAAAAAAAGACTAAATGCCCTTATGTTGATGACTTTAGCAAATCCAATCAGTTTTCCATGTTGATTCAACGTCATCACATTGATTTTCTTGGGTTGAAATGACTTGAAAACAACGTTGAATCTACCAGTTTTTGCCCAGTGGGATGGTCCCCAGTATAGCTAGGCTATTCCATCTAGACACTGTTGCCCTAGAGCACACAAAAAACTATACATACCTCAGCCTAAACATCAGCATCACAGGTAACTTCCACAAATCTCTGAACGATCTGAGAGACAAGGCAAGAAGGGCCTTCTATGCCATCAAAAGGAACATAAAATTCGACATACCAATTAGGATCTGGCTAAAAATACTTGAATCAGTTATAGAACCCATTGCCCTTTACGGTTTTGAGGTCTGGGGTCCGCTCACCAACCAAGAATTCACAAAATGGGACAAACACCAAATTAAGACTCTGCATGCAGAATTCTGCAAAAATATCCTCCGTGTACAACGTAAAACACCAAATTATACATGCAGAGCAGAATTAGGCCGATACCCACTAATTATCAAAATCCAGAAAGAGACGTTAAATTCTATAACCACCTAAAAGGAAGTGATTCCCAAACCTTCCATAACAAAGCCATCACCTACATAGAGATGAACCTGGAGAAGAGTCCCCTAAGCAAGCTGGTCCTGGGGCTCTGTTCACAAACACAAACAGACCCCACAGAGCCCCAGGACATCAACACAATTAGACCCAACCAAATCATGAGAAAACAAAAAGATAATTACTTAGCTCAATTGGTAGAGCATGGCGCTTGTAACGCCAGGGTAGTGGGTTCGATCCCCGGGACCACCCATACGTAAAAATGTATGCACATGACTGTAAGTTGCTTTGGATAAAAGCGTCTGGTAAATGGCATATTATTATTTATTATTATTAAAGAATTAACAAAAAAACGGAGCAAACTAGAATGCCATTTGGCCCTAAACAGAGAGTACACAGTGGCAGAATACCGGACCACTGAGACTGACCCGAAATCAAGGAAAGCTTTGACTCAGTGAGCATAGCCTTGCTATTGAGAAAGGCCGCCGTAGGCAGACCTGGCTTTCAAGAGAAGACAGGCTATGTGCACACTGCCCACAAAATGAGGTGGAAACTGAGCTGCACTTCCTAACCTCCTGCCAAATGTATGACCATATTAGAGACACATATTTCCCTCAGATTACAGCGATCCACAATGAATTTGAAAACAAACCCAATTTTGATAAACTCCCTTATCTACTGGGTGAAATACCACAGTGTGCCATCACAGCAGCAATATTTGTGACCTGTTGCCACAAGAAAAGGGCAACCAGTGAAGAACAAACACCACTGGAAATACAACCCATATTTATGTTGATTTATTTTCCCATTTGTACTTTAACTATTTGCACATCATTACAACACTGTATATAGACATAATATGACATTTGAAATGTCTTTATTCTTTTGGAACTTCTGAGTGTAATGTTTACTGTTAATATTTATTGTTTATTTCACTTTTGTTTACTATCTACTTCACTTGCTTTGGCGATGTTAACACACGTTTCGAGAGAGATTATAGTATACTTATTACATCATCATTAAAACAAACTTCATTTAATTTTAACAGACTAGAAAGTTAAAACCCGTCCACCACGTCGATGCCAGAAGTCCACCCAGACTCTTTTTGCACGTCACCCAACTTATTGAACCCCGCTCTCACAAGCCTGGACAGCGATCTTGTCTGGATGAGTGGATTGTGAAGCAGTAGCCTTTCCGCTATCCATGCTCCTGGCAGTGAAACGTCTCTGTGAACAGATAGTGTTTTTCCAAGCCCAAAGCACAGCGCGGTAGAACGCCTATCATGCCCAAGGTCCCCTGCTCTCCTCAGAACAGCCCAAGCAGTGTCTATCCAGTACACCCCTACTGGTACAAACGTCTCTGTGCAGCTTGTAAACAGAAAGCTGTCACTCTGGACTCAAGGTCCACCAGCCCTTGGCAAGGGAGGTGTAACACTGCTGAATGTGTCCAGTGTTGGCCAAAATACAACCACCAGTAACCTCTGTAGTTGTTTGGTGAGACTCTGTGGGGGATCCACCAGTAATCTCTGTAGTTGTTTGATGAGACTCTGTGGGGGATCCACCAATAATCTCTGTAGTTGTTTAGTGAGACTGTGGGGGATCCACCAATAATCTCTGTAGTTGTTTAGTGAGACTGTGGGGGATCCACCAGTAATCTCTGTAGTTGCTTGATGAGACTCTGTGGGGGATCCACCAATAATCTCTGTAGTTGTTTAGTGAGACTGTGGGGGATCCACCAATAATCTCTGTAGTTGTTTAGTGAGACTGTGGGGGATCCACCAGTAATCTCTGTAGTTGCTTGATGAGACTCTGTGGGGGGATCCCACCAATAATCTCTGTAGTTGTTTAGTGAGACTGTGGGGGATCCACCAATAATCTCTGTAGTTGTTTAGTGAGACTGTGGGGGATCCACCAGTAATCTCTGTAGTTGCTTGATGAGACTCTGTGGGGGATCCACCAGTAATCTCTGTAGTTGTTTGGTGAGACTCTGTGGGGGATCCTCCATTAACCTATGTAGTTGTTTGATGAGACTCTGTGGGGGATCCACCAGTAATCTCTGTAGTTGTTTGGTGAGACTCTGTGGGGGATCCTCCATTAACCTATGTAGTTGTTTGATGAGACTCTGTGGGGGATCCACCATTAACCTATGTACATTTACATTTACGTCATTTAGCAGACTCTCTTATCCAGAGCGACTTACAAATTGGTGCATTCACCTTATAGCCAGTGGGATAACCACTTTACAATATGTTTTTTTTTTCCTTTCTTTTTTTTTCTTTGGGGTGGGGTAAGGGGGGGTAGAAGGATTACTTTATCCTATCCCAGGTATTCCTTAAAGAGGTGGGGTTTTATGTGTCTCCGGAAGGTGGTGAGTGACTCCGCTGTCCTGGCGTCGTGGGGGAGTTTGTTCCACCATTGGGGTGCCAGAGCAGCGAACAGTTTTGACTGGGCTGAGCGGGAACTCTGCTTCCGTAGAGGTAGGGGAGCCAGCAGGCCAGAGGTGGATGAACGCAGTGCCCTCGTTTGGGTGTAGGGTCTGACTAGAGCCTGAAGGTACGGAGGTGCCATTCCCCTCACAGCTCTGTAGGCAAGCACCATGGTCTTGTAGCAGATGCGAGCTTCAACTGGAAGCCAGTGGAGTGTGCGGAGGAGCGGGATGACGTGAGAGAACTTGCGAAGGTTGAACACCAGACGGGCTGCGGCATTCTGGATGAGTTGTAGGGGTTTAATGGCACAGGCAGGGAGCCCAGCCAACAGCGAGTTGCAGTAATCCAGACGGGAGATGACAAGTGCCTGGATTAGGTCCTGTGCCGCTTCCTGTGTAAGGCAGGGTCGTACTCTCTGAATGTTGTAGAGCATGAACCTACTGGATCGGGTCACCGTCTTGATGTTAGCGGAGAACGACAGGGTGTTGTCCAGGGTCACGCCAAGGCTCTTTGCACTCTGGGAGGAGGACACAACGGAGTTGTCAACCGTGATGGCGAGATCATGGAACGGGCAGTCCTTCCCCGGGAGGAAGAGCAGCTCCGTCTTGCCGAGGTTCAGCTTGAGGTGGTGATCCGTCATCCACACTGATATGTCTGCCAGACATGCAGAGATGCGATTCGCCACCTGGTTATCAGAAAGGGGAAAGGAGAAGATTAGTTGTGTGTCGTCTGCGTAGCAATGATAGGAGAGTAGTTGTTTGATGAGACTCTGTGGGGGATCCAACACCATCAGCCTGTGCCAGATCATTAAAGCTCCCAAGGTTTTAGTGACCAGGACCCTTCCTCTGAAAGACATCAGTGGCAACAACCACTGCCATTTAGACAACTTAGCCGCAAACTCCCCTAAGAGCTTCATCCCTACTCTGCCCCACTGTAGCCCCCCAGGAAGACAAGGAGATCCTGCTCTGACCCTACTCTGCCCCACTGGAGCCCCCCAGGAAGAAAAGGAGGTCCTGCTCTGACCCTACTCTGCCCCACTGGAGCCCCCCAGGAAGACAAGGAGATCCTGCTCTGACCCTACTCTGCCTCACCGTAGCCCCCCAGGAAGACAAGGAGATCCTGCTCTGACCCTACTCTGCCCCACTGGAGCCCCCCAGGAAGACAAGGAGGTCCTGCTCTGACCCTACTCTGCCCCACTGGAGCCCCCCAGGAAGACAAGGAGATCCTGCTCTGACCCTACTCTGCCTCACCGTAGCCCCCCAGGAAGACACGGAGATCCTGCTCTGACCCTACTCTGCCTCACTGGAGCCCCCCAGGAAGACAAGGAGATCCTGCTCTGACCCTACTCTGCCCCACTGGAGCCCCCCCAGGAAGACAAGGAGATCCTGCTCTGACCCTACTCTGCCTCACCGTAGCCCCCCAGGAAGACAAGGAGATCCTGCTCTGACCCTACTCTGCCTCACCGGAGCCCCCCAGGAAGACAAGGAGATCCTGCTCTGACCCTACTCTGCCTCACCGGAGCCCCCCAGGAAGACAAGGAGATCCTGCTCTGACCCTACTCTGCCTCACTGGAGCCCCCCAGGAAGACAAGGAGATCCTGCTCTGACCCTACTCTGCCTCACCGTAGCCCCCCAGGAAGACAAGGAGATCCTGCTCTGACCCTACTCTGCCCCACTGTGGCCCCCCAGGAAGACAAGGAGATCCTGCTCTGACCCTACTCTGCCCCACTGTGGCCCCCCAGGAAGACAAGGAGATCCTGCTCTGACCCTACTCTGCCCCACTGTGGCCCCCCAGGAAGACAAGGAGATCCTGCTCTGACCCTACTCTGCCTCACTGGAGCCCCCCAGGAAGACAAGGAGATCCTGCTCTGACCTTACTCTGCCCCACTGTGGCCCCCCAGGAAGACAAGGAGATCCTGCTCTGACCCTACTCTGCCCCACTGTGGCCCCCCAGGAAGACAAGGAGGTCCTGCTCTGACCCTACTCTGCCCCACTGGAGCCCCCCAGGAAGACAAGGAGGTCCTGCTCTGACCCTACTCTGCCCCACTGGAGCCCCCCAGGAAGACAAGGAGGTCCTGCTCTGACCCTACTCTGCCCCACTGGAGCCCCCCAGGAAGACAAGGAGGTCCTGCTCTGACCCTACTCTGCCCCACTGGAGCCCCCCAGGAAGACAAGGAGGTCCTGCTCTGACCCTACTCTGCCCCACTGGAGCCCCCCAGGAAGACAAGGAGATCCTGCTCTGACCCTACTCTGCCCCACTGGAGCCCCCCAGGAAGACAAGGAGGTCCTGCTCTGACCCTACTCTGCTCCACTGGAGCCCCCCAGGAAGACAAGGAGGGTCCTGCTCTGACCCTACTCTGCCCCACTGGAGCCCCCCAGGAAGACAAGGAGGTCTGCTCTGACCCTACTCTGCCCCACTGGAACCCCCCAGGAAGACAAGGAGGTCCTGCTCTGACCCTACTCTGCCCCACTGGAGCCCCCCAGGAAGACAAGGAGGTCCTGCTCTGACCCTACTCTGCCCCACTGGAGCCCCCCAGGAAGACAAGGAGGTCCTGCTCTGACCCTACTCTGCCTCACCGTAGCCCCCCAGGAAGACAAGGAGGTCCTGCTCTGGCCCTACTCTGCCCCACTGGAGCCCCCCAGGAAGACAAGGAGGTCCTGCTCTGACCCTACTCTGCCCCACTGGAGCCCCCCAGGAAGACAAGGAGGTCCTGCTCTGACCCTACTCTGCCTCACTGGAGCCCCCCAGGAAGACAAGGAGATCCTGCTCTGACCCTACTCTGCCCCACTGGATCCTGCTCTGACCCATCTCCCCATAATCAGACCCTCATTCTTCTCCCAGTTCACCTTAGCTGATGCCGCACCCTCAAACAACACTAAAGCCCTGCTAACCTCTTCTACAATGAAACTGTCTCCCCACCTACTGCCCCTGGAGCTGCCAGCCCCTTCAGCCTCTCCCTCAGCCTACACAGCAGTGGTTCTATGGCTAAACAGTAGAGCTGACCCCAGAGTGGACACCCCTGCCTAATCGCTCTCCTAACTGGGACTGACCGGCTCAGCCCACCCCCCCACTTTTACCACAACAGAAGCCCCACAGTGCAATAACTTGACTCCTGATCTAAACCCGCTACCCAGGTCAAACGCTTCCATGGTCCTGAACAGATGACACACTCTATCAAAAGCTTTTTCTTGATCTATGTAAATGAGTCCCAGCTCCTGATCATAGTGATGTCTATCACATCTCTCAATATAAACTAGTTATTGTCCGCCCAGGCACAGAGTATGCTGTCCGCCCAGGCACAGAGTATGCTGTCCGCCCAGGCACAGAGTATGCTGTCCGCCCAGGCACAGAGTATGCCTGGTCCCTGTGAACTATTGTGTCCATACAACTTTTCAGCCGATTTGCCAAACACTTGGACAATATTTTGTAATCCAAGCAGAGCAGCGATCCTGGCCTCCAGTTCTTCAGTAGCCCTACGCCCTCTCCTCCAGCAGTGGTGACAGCACTGCTCTCTAGCAGCTGACTGGTAGTACAGACTCCCCAAGACACCCCAGAACTCCCTCTCTGACCCTGAGTACTGCTGCCCAATAAGACTATCCTCAATGTCTCTAACATCCCGCTCTACCTCTGTATAGTAGACCGTAGGGCGGCAGGTAGCTTAGTGGTTAAGAGCGTTGTGCCAGTAACCGAAAGGTCGCTGGTTCTAATCCCCGAGCCGACTAGGTGAAAAATCTGTCGATGTGCCCTTGAGCAAGGCACTTAACCCTAATTGCTCCTGTAAGTCGCTCTGGATAAGAGCGTCTGCTAAATGACCAATTATTATTATTATTATTACCTTATCCTAGCTGTCCCATGGGCAGAGTACTGCTGTCTAAACCCCCATACTTGTGTTTTCCCCACCTCCCACCATTGTCTTAGGTTCTCAAACTCAGCTTCCTCCCTTTCCAACTCTCCCAAAAAACACCAAACATCAGCAGTAAAGTGCCACGAAGACCAGGGATGAGATACAACTGCCAGCTATACTATATACTATACTACTACTATACTACTACTACTACTACTACTACTACTACTACTACTACTACTACTACTACTACAGATACATATACTAACTCCACTATACTACATACTACTACTACTACTACTACTACTACTATACTACTACTACTACTACTACTACTACTACTACACTACTATACTACTACACTACTACTACTGCTACTATACTACTACTACACTACTACCCACTACTACTACTACTACTACTATACATACTATACTACACTACTACTACTACTACTACTACTACTACTACTACTACTACTACTACCTACTACTACTACTACTACTACTACATACTACTACTACTACTACTACTACTACTACTACTACTATACTACTACTACTATACTACTATACTCATACTACTACTACGACCTACTACTACTACTACTACTACTACTACTACTATACTAACTACTACTACTACTACCTACTACTATACCTACACTGTACTACTACTTAATACTCACTACTACTTACTACTTACTACTAATCTACTGTACTACTACCTACTTACTACTATATACTACTCACTACTACTACTATACTACTATTACATACTACTACTACTATACAGACTAACACTACTACTACATAAATGCTACTACTACAGAAATACTACTACCCACTACTACTACATACTGTACTAATACGATAACTACTACGACTACTACGACTACACTACTACGACGATAGACTACTAATACTACGGTACTACAATACTACTAACTAACTACTAACTACTACACATCCTACTCACCCATACTACTACGTAATATACATCTAACTAATACGATATAACTACTAACTACTTACTACTACTACTTACACCTACTACTACTAACACTACTATACTACTACTACTACTACTACTACTTTCTACCTACTATACTACCACACTACTAATAACTATACACTACTACTATTACTACTACTACTACTATACTACTAAATACTATAACTACTACTACTACTTTCACTCTACTATACTACTACTTCAACTACTACTAAACTACTATACTACTACTACTACTACTACTATACACTACTACTATATACTACTACTACTACTGCTACAATACTGGACTACTACTACTATAACTACTACTATACTACTTACTATTACTACTACTATACTACATATACTTACTACTACTACTATAACTACTACTATACTTAATACTACTAACTGCTACTATAACTCTACTACTACTGCTACACTACTACTACTATACTACTACTAACTACTTACTACTATACTGTCTACTACTATACTGACTACTATATACTACCTATACTACTGCTACTACACTACTACTATACTACTTACTATACTACTACATCTGCTATTCTGCTACTGCTCTAATACTATTGCTGCTAATATACATATTACTACTACTGATACTACTACTGATACTACTACATTTTACATTACATTTTAGTCGTTTAGCAGACGCTCTTATCCAGAGCGACTTACAGTTAGTGAATACATATTATTATTTTTTTATACTGGCCCCCCGTGGGAATCAAACCCACAACCCTGGCGTTGCAAACGCCATGCTCTATCAAATGAGCTACATCCCTGCCGGCCATTCCCTCCCCTACCCTGGACGACGCTGGGCCAATTGTGCGCCGCCCATGAGTCTCCCGGTCACGGCCGGCTGCGACAGAGCCTGGATTCGAACCAGGATCTCTAGTGGCACAGTTAGCAAGTGCTTTAGACCACTGTGCCACTCAGGAGACATACTACTACACTACTACTACTACTGCTACGACTACGACTACGTATAGTATAGTATATATTGCACTGTTACCATATGATGGTCTGAAAACCACTAGGCCAGATCCCTGATACAGCTCCCCTTACTAACATAAAATCAGCAAAAAAAGAAACGTCCTCTGACTGTCAACTGAGTTTATTTTCAGCAAACTTAACATGTGTAAATATTTGTATGAACATAACAAGATTCAACAACTGAGACTTAAACTGAACAAGTTCCACAGACATGTGACTAACATAAATGGAGTAATGTGTCCCTGAACAAAGGGGGGGTCAAAATCAAAAGTAACAGTCAGTATCTGGTGTGGCCACCAGCTGCATTAAGTACTGCAGTGCATCTCCTCCTCATGGACTGCACCAGATTTGCCAGTTCTTGCTGTGAGATGTAACCTCACTCTTCCACCAAGGCACCTGCAAGTTCCCAGACATTTCTGGGGGGAATGGCCCTAGCCCTCACCCTCCGATACAACAGGTCCCAGACGTGCTCAATGGGATTGAGACCCGGGCTCTTCGCTGGCCATGGCAGAACACTGACATTCCTGTCTTGCAGGAAATCACTCACATAACGAGCAGTATGGCTGGTGGCATTGTCATGCTGGAGGGTCATGTCAGGATGAGCCTGCAGGAAGGCTACCGCATGAGGGAGGAGGATGTCTTCCCTGTAACGCACAGCGTTGAGATTGCCTGCAATGACAACAAGCTCAGTCCGATGATGCTGTGACACACCACCCCAGACCATGACAGACCCTCCACCTCCAAATTGATCCTGCTCCAGAGTACAGGCCTCGGTGTAACGCTCATTCCTTCAATGATAAACGCGAATCCGACCATCACCCCTGGTGAGACAAAACCGCGACTCGTCAGTGAAGAGCACTTTTTGCCTGTCCTGTCTGGTCCAGCGACGGTGGGTTTGTGCCCATAGGCGACGTTGTTGCCGGTGATGTCTGGTGAGGACCTGCCTTACAACAGGCCTACAAGCCCTCAGTCCAGCCTCTCTCAGCCTATTGCGGACAGTCTGAGCACTGATGGAGGGATTGTGCGTTCCTGGTGTAACTCGGGCAGTTGTTGTTGCCATCCTGTACCTGTCCCGCAGGTGTGATGTTCGGATGTACCGATCCTGTGCTGGTGTTGTTACACGTGGTCTGCCACTGCGAGGACGATCAGCTGTCAGTCCTGTCTCCCTGTAGCGCTGTCTTAGGCGTCTCACAGTACGGACATTGCAATTGATTGCCCTGGCCACATCTGCAGTCCTCATGCCTCCTTGCAGCATGCCTAAGGCACGTTCACACAGATGAGCAGGGACCCTGGGCATCTTTCTTTTGGTGTTTTCAGAGTCAGTAGAAAGGCCTCTTTAGTGTCCTAAGTTTTCATAACTGTGACCTTAATTTTTTATTTTTTATTTTATTTATTTCACCTTTATTTAACCAGGTAAACCAGTTGAGAACAAGTTCTCATTTACAACTGCGACCTGGCCAAGATAAAGCAAAGCAGTGCGATAAAAACAACAACACAGAGTTACATATGGGGTAAAACAAAACAAAGTCAAAAAATAAAACAGAAATACATATATATACAGTGTGTGCAAATTTAGCAAGTTATGGAGGTAAGGCAATAAAATAGGCTATAGTGCAAAATAATTACAATTAGTATTAACACTGGAATGATAGATGTGCAAGAGATGATGTGCAAATAGAGATACTGGGGTGCAAATTAGCAAAATAAATAACAATATAGGGATGAGGTAGTTGGGCGGGCTAATTTCAGATGGGCTGTGTACAGGTGCAGTGATCGGTAAGCTGCTCTGACAACTGATGCTTAAAGTTAGTGAGGGAGATAAGAGTCTCCAGCTTCAGAGATTTTTGCAATTTGTTCCAGTCATTGGCAGCAGAGAACTGGAAGGAATTGCGGCCAAAGGAGGTGTTGGCTTTGGGGATGACCAGTGAGATATACCCGCTGGAGCGCAGACTACGGGTGGGTGTTGCTATGGTGACCAATGAGCTAAGATAAGGCGGGGATTTGCCTAGCAGTGGGAGCCAGTGGGTTTGGCGACGAATATGTAGTGAGGACCAGCCAACAAGAGCGTACAGGTCACAGTGGTGGGTATTATATGGGGCTTTGGAGACAAAACGGATGGCACTGTGATAGACTACATCCAATTTGCTGAGTAGAGTGTTGGAGGCTATTTTGTAAATGACATCGCCGAAGTCAAGGATCGGTAGGATAGTCAGTTTTACGAGGGCATGTTTGGCAGCATGAGTGAAGGAGGCTTTGTTGCGAAATAGGAAACCGATTCTAGATTTAACTTTGGATTGGAGATTCTTAATGTGAGTCTGGAAGGAGAGTTTACAGTCTAACCAGACACCTAGATATTTGTAGTTGTCCACATACTCTAGGTCAGACCCGTCGAGTGTAGTGCCAGCAGCGTTCGGTTGAAGAGCATGCATTTAGTTTTACTAGTGTTTAAGAGCAGTTGGAGGCTACTGAAGGTGTGTTGTATGGAATTGAAGCTCGTTTGGAGGTTTGTTAACACAGTGTCCAATGAAGGGCCAGATGTATACAAAATGGTGTCGTCTGCGTAGAGGTGGATCTGAGAGTCACCAGCAGCAAGAGCGACGTCATTGATATACACAGAGAAAAGAGTCGGCCCAAGAATTGAACCCTGTGGCACCCCCATAGAGACTGCCATAGGTCCAGACAACAGGCCCTCCGATTTGACACATTGAACTCTATCTGAGAAGTAGTTGGTGAACCAGGCGAGGCAGTCATTTGAGAAACCAAGGCTATTTAGTGTCTGTAAGCTGTTAATGTCTTAACGACCGTTCCACAGGTGCATGTTCAATAATTGTTTATGGTTCATTGAACAAGCATGGGAAACAGTGGTTAAACCCTTTACAATGAAGATCTGTGAAGTTATTTGGATTTTTACTAATTATCTTTGAAAGACAGGGTCCTGAAAAAGGGACGTTTCTTTTTTTGCTGAGTTTAGATCCTATCTAGCCTTGCTGCACTAATCCCCCCCCCCCCGCCCAAAAAACATTTCGTAAATGTATTAAAAATAGAAAACAGATACCTTATTTACATAATTATTCAGACCCTTTGCTATGAGACTCGAAATTGTGCTCAGGTGCATCCTGTTTCCATTGATGACCCTTGATGTTTCTACAACTTGATTGGAATCCACCTGTGGTAAATTCAATTGATTGGACATGATTTGGAAAGGAACACACCTGTCTATATGAGGTCCCACAGTTGACAGTACATGTCAGTGCAAAAACCAAGCCATGAGGTCGAAGGAATTGTCCGTAGAGCTCCGAGACAGGATTGTGTCGAGGCACAGATCTGGGGAAGGGTATCAAAACATTTTTGCAGCATTGAAGGTCCCCAAGAACACAAGAATGGGAGAAACTCCCCAAATACAGGTGTGCCAAGCTTGTAGCGTCATACCCAAGAAGACACGAGGCTGTAATCGCTGCCAAAGGTGCTTCAACAAAGTGCTGAGTAAAGGGTCTGAATACTTATGTAAATGTGATATTTCCGTTTTTTTATTTTTTATAAATTAGCAAACATTTCTATAAACCTGTTTTTGCTTTATTGTGTGTAGATTGATGAGAGAAAAATAAATACATTTTAGAATGTTACATATTGTACGGTATGGTGTTACATATTGTATGGTATGGTGTTACATATTGTATGGTATGGTGTTACATATTGTATGGTATGGTGTTACATATGTGTTAAGATCAAAGGCTGTGGTCAACAGGATGATTAAATTAAATCGTTGTTCGTAAGAATGTTAGCTAGACCATCCCCAAGAATCTCTCTTCCTCTGAGTCACACACACACACACACACACACACACACACACACACACACACACACACTCACACTCACACTCACACAGGCAGACACACACACACACGCAGACACACACACACACACGCAGACACACGCAGACCCACACACACACACGCAGACGCAGACACACACACACACACACACACACGCAGACACACACACACGCAGACACACACACACACACGCAGACCCACACTCACACTCACACACGCAGACACACACACCACACACACGCATACCCCACACACCCACACCACACACACACACACACACACCATACCCACACCACACACACCACACACACACTCATACACACACACACCATACACACACACACACACACACAGACACACACACACACACAGACCCACACCCCGTTGGTCGGCAGCGGCTTTTATACTTGCCATGTGTAACTCTAGACACTGCTCCTGTCCTCTCCTTGCCCAGCACTCATAACACTAGCCGCTGAGACAGTAACCTCCTCCGCACCCTCCTCTCCCTCCTCTCACCTCCTCCGCACCCTCCTCTCACCTCACCTCCTCCGCACCCTCCTCTAAACTCACCTCCTCCGCACCCTCCTCTCACCTCCTCTCACCTCCCTCTCACCTCCCCTCTCCCCTCCTCTCACCTCCTCCGCACCCTCCTCTAACCTCTCACCTCCCCCGCCCCCTCCTCTCCACCTCCTCTCACCTCCCCTCTCCCCTCCTCTCAACTCCTCCGCCCCCTCCTTTCACGCCCTCTCACCTCCTCTGCCTCCTCCTCTCACCTACCCTCTCACCTCCCCCCTCCCCTCTCACCACCTCTGCCTCCTCCTCTCACCTCCTCCGCCCCTCCTCCTCCTCTCACCTCCTCCGCCCCATCCTCCCACCACCTCAACCTCCTCTCACCAACTCTCCTCCTCTCACCCCCACCTCCTCCGCCCCTCCTCCGCCCCTTCCTCTTCACCACCCATCTCTCTCCCTCACCCCCTTTCCTCCGCCCCGTCTTTTCAACACACCTCACCCCCTCCTCTGCCCCCTCCTCTCACATCCTCACCTCCTCCTCACCCTCCCTCCTCCGCCCCCTCCTCCGCCCCGTCCTTTCACCACCTCACCCCCTCCTCTGCCCCCTCCTCTGCCACCTCTCTCACCTCCTCACTCTTCACCCTCCTCCGCCCCCTCCTCCGCCCCTCCTCTCACCCCTCACTCCCGTCACCCTCCATCGCCCCGTCCTTTTCACCACCTCACCCCCTCCTCTGCCCCCTACCTCTGCACCCCATCTGCCCTCACTCACCTCCTCACCATCCTCCGTCCCCCTCCTCCTCCCCCCTCCTCCCCCCCTCCTTTCACACCACCTCACCCCCCCTCCTGCCTCCCTCCTCTCACCCCTTCCCTCACCCTCCTCCGCCCCCCTCCTCTTCCCCCTCCTCTACACCACCCCTCAACTTCCTCAACCCCGTCCTCCTCCCCTCCTCTGCCACCCTATCCTCTCTCACCTCCTCACCTCCTCCGCCCCCGTCCTCCCTCCCCCCTGCCTCCTCTACCTCTCACCCGCACTCCTCTCACCACCTCATCCCCATCCTCTCTCACCCCAAATCCTCGCCCCCTCCTCTCACTCCTCCACCTCCTCACTCCCCCCCTCCTCCGCCCCCTCCTCTCACCTCCTCACCTCCTCTCGCCCCTCCTCTCGCCCTCCTCCGCCCCCTCCCTCATCACGCCCCCTCCTCCGCCCCCCTCCTCCGCCCCCAAATCCTCTCACAACTCTCCTCACCTCCTCTCCCCCTCCTCTCCCCCTCACCCCTCTCGCCCCCCTCCTCCTCCCCACCCCCTCCCCTCCTCCCCCCCTCCTCTCACCTCCTCTACCGCCCTCACCACTCACCCCTCCTCCGCCCCTCCTCTCCCCACCCCTCCGCCCCCTCCTCTCACTCCTTCCCTCCTCCCCCCCTCCCCCTCCTCCAATCCGTACTCTCACACTCTCATCCTATCTCCTCCTCTCACTCTCACCACCTCACCTCTCTCACCACCTCTCACCCATCCTCCACCTCCCCCTCACTCCCTCCCCTCCTCCTCTCACCTCTCCTCTCACCTCCTCTGCCCCCTCTTCTCCCCTCCTCCTGCTCTCTTAATTCACTTCAGCTGCTGTTTCTGAAGGCGGGGAAGGTGAAGCAGCAGAGTATCAAGGGGGAGACAGAAATGTTGTTGCTAAAACACTGAACCTGATTTAAACCAGGGTGTTGTCCAGGCATTGCTGTATGTTGACATTGAGTGTCTGGAGTGAGTGCCTCAGGGTAGGGTAGCGTAGTGTGTTACCCTAGCCTATAAGGCATGCTGTTGTTGTTAATATGACACGTCTGAGCACTGCCGGAGTTCTCACTGATGTCCTGCCGACTAGTTTTCAGCTTTGATGGATTCTGATCAGGGGACAGGGGTGAGGGAGACTGGAGGGAAGGGGGGAGGGGGGTGGATTGGCCATCTGGCAATTCTGGAAAATGTCAGATGGGCTGGACCAGTTGGGTGGGCTGGTCAAAATTGACACACACAAACATATTTTTTATATAAAAATAAAACAATGAATAGGTGAACATGGCCGTCGGCCCATGGGCCTGTTAAGATGGGTTTAAAAATACATATTTTTGCCTAATTTCTCCGTTATACTAATCTATAATGAGCCTTTGGCTGATCAGTGGGTAATGGTCGGCCCTCCTACCAAGATGGGCCGGACCGGTTTTCTGATAGGCTGAGCTGAGGTCACACAAACTCACATTCAAAGTCAAACGCAGCATCAGCAAAGAGACCTGCTCCGACTCTCATCAGTTAGACAGCCAAGAACATGGATCATAAAAAATGGAAATGGGGCCTATAAACCTAGAAAGAGCACATTTTACATCGTCACTTCACTCAAAACGTCCTATTTTTTTGTGTGGCTAAAACCATAATTTGGTCAAACAGTATTATCCTCATGAAAGTCTCTGCCCTTCGCTGGGGCCTGCTGCTGAGATGAGCAATCCACTCTCCCCTCCCCAATGTGCTGGAGAGAAAAATTCATTCTGATCACATTTCAAAATGCAGCTTTGGAAGCTTCCTGTTGAAGAGTGGAGGGTTTCATCTTTCTCAAGGAATCATTTTTATTTCTCAACTCAATATTCAGTTCAATAGCAACTATTTTGCAACCAATATATTTGACATGGCTTTGAGATATGGAGCGGCAAGCGTGCAAAATGCACACCGACCATTATGAGGGCGTAGGCTTATAGGGTAGTAGCCAACAACTGCAAAGTTTTTTGGGGACATTCGATTTACTGTTGGATGAATACATGGCTACTAGCAGTGGATATTATCTTTAGAGGTAGCGATATACTTAATGTGTTTCGAGTTTCCACAGCTGTTGAACCCCAAATTAATTAGCATATGATATTAGTTAGTGCACATAAAGATGTATGTAATTCATCTACATTGAGAAAAAAAAAAATCTGTATATTCTGGGGTACTATTTTGACAGTAAAATATAGCAACTGTAGTCTAATTGTCAACACAAAATTAATGACTAAGACTGGATTAGGTTGCACTTCAAAATATCTTGAATCATGCATTCCTGCTTGGATGTGTTATATGAAACAACTTATTTCTTGAATACCTCAGTAGTCTTTGTATCATACTTCTTATTAAAGCACTATGAATGACTATATAAGATGATTGATCGTGATTTGGGTCCGACCAAGTCATTGGCTGGTGCCGCTAACTGTATTACTATTGTTTATTATTATTATTTTATAGCTTAAGTTCTTCAGACAGACAGACAGACAGACAGACAGACAGACAGACAGACAGACAGACAGACAGACAGAGAAAGAACTGGAAGAAGCACAGAGTGACAGCAGAAAAGATGCTGAGACAGACAGCACGCCAGGGAAGCAGACAAAATGGCTAGAGAGCAGAGGCACAGTTATAGTGGTGAGTTGTATCTCTTGGGGGGGGGGGGGGGGGGGGGTTCCACGAGAGAGAGAGAGATGGGGAGTCCGAGTGCTTTCTACCATCCTCTGAGATGGGGAGTCAGAGGGCTTTCTACCATCCTCTGAGATGGGGAGTCAGAGGGCTTTCTACCATCCTCTGAGATGGGGAGTCCGAGTGCTTTCTACCATCCTCTGAGATGGGGAGTCAGAGGGCTTTCTACCATCCTCTATTGTGCTCGTATCAAGGACTGTGGTGTCCCAGTCTACAGTCCTCTCCCTCTGGACACCCACAGTGTGCCTGTCCTCTCTCCTGCTGGGACAGTCCTCACTCTTCTCCTGGACTCTCACAGTCTTCTCTGTCTTTACCGCTCCTCATCACCATCCTGCCTGGTTCCCTTTTAACAACCATCTGATGACCTTCAGCACACATACAACCCTGGTTATGTTATTATCACTGCTCTAGGGTACACAACCCCACACAGAATAGCTGTTCTGTCTATATGCTAAACTATCCTCTCCTCTCTCTCCCACCCCATCCCCAATCCCCAAATAGCCCGCTAACCTAAACTCGTCCTAGTCCGATGCTGCCTATCTCTCCTCTCGCCTCACTCTCCTCTCCTCTCCATCTACCTCTCCCTCTCCTCTCCTCTCTTCCTCTCCTCACGATCCGCGTCGCTCTCACTCTCTCTCCTCTCCTCATCCTCTCCTCTTCCTCTCCTCTCCTCTCCTCTCCTCTCTCCTCTCCTCTCCTCCTCCTCTCCTCTCCTCTCCTTCCTCTCCTCTCTACTCCTCCCTCCCTCCCTCTCCTCTCTCTGGTTCTCTCCTCTCTCTCTCCCCTCCTCTCCTCCCTCCGCTCCCTACTCTCCTCTCCCCTCCTCTCCTCTCTGGATGTCTGTTATTTTGCCCTTCAGCTCCACTTGAAGATGTCTTCTCTTCTTTTTCTATCTTATATCTCTCCTCATTGACACTGTGCCAGAATACTATATCTCTCCTCACTGACACTGTGGCAGAATACTATCTCTCCTCACTGACACTGTGGCAGAATACTATATCTCTCTTCACTGACACTGTGGCAGAATACTATATCTCTCTTCACTGACACTGTGGCAGAATACTATATCTCTCCTCACTGACACTGTGGCAGAATACTATCTCTCCTCACTGACGCTGTGGCAGAATACTATCTCTCTCTTCACTGACGCTGTGGCAGAATACTATATCTCTCCTCACTGACACTGTGGCAGAATACTATATCACTCCTCACTGACACTGTACCAGAATACTATATCTCTCCTCACTGACACTGTGCAGAATACTATATCCTCACTGACACTGGCAAATACTATATATCCTCTCACTGACACTGGGCAGAATACTATATCTCTTCTTCACTGACACTGTGGCAGAATACTATATCTCTCTCACTGACACTGGCAGAATACTATATCTCTCTTCACTGACACTGTGGCAGAATACTATATCTCTCTTCACTGACACTGTGGCAGAATACTATATCTCTCTTCACTGACACTGTGGCAGAATACTATATCTCTCTTCACTGACACTGTGGCAGAATACTATATCTCTCTTCACTGACACTGTGGCAGAATACTATATCTCTCTTCACTGACACTGTGGCAGAATACTATCTCTCCTCACTGACACTGTGGCAGAATACTATCTCTCCTCATTTACACTGTGGCAGAATACTATATCTCTCTTCACTGACACTGTGGCAGAATACTATATCTCTCTTCACTGACACTGTGGCAGAATACTATATCTCTCTTCACTGACACTGTGGCAGAATACTATCTCTCCTCACTGACACTGTGGCAGAATACTATCTCTCCTCATTTACACTGTGGCAGAATACTATATCTCTCTTCACTGACACTGTGGCAGAATACTATATCACTCCTCTCTTTGTTGTCTGTCCTTGACTGCAGCAGAGAGGCGATGAGCTTCGATCGAGAGTCTCCTATCAGAGAGGCTTGAAAACTGCAATATTATATGTCTTGCAGACACTTGGCTGGCTCAATCTATGGACATAAAACGCAGTGGTTTCTCCATGCAGTGGCTCGATTGGCTGGCTCAATCTATGGACATAAAACGCAGTGGTTTCTCCATGCAGTGGCTCGATTGGCTAGCTCAATCTATGGACATAAAACTCAGTGGTTTCTCCATGCAGCGGCACGATTGGATGATGGCAGCCAATCCAAAGGGGGAGGGCTGTGCCTTCATAAACAACAACTGTTGTGCTGCTTCCAGTGTGAAGGAAATCTCAAGCTTTTGCTCACCTGATATAGAACAGCTCATGGTAAGCTGCAGACCCTGTTATCTACCAAGAGAGTTGTCATCCGTAATGATCACGCCAGTCTACATCCTTCCACAGGCCGACACCACTCTGGCACTCAACCAGTCTACATCCCTCCACAGGCCGACACCACTCTGGCACTCAACCAGTCTACATCCTTCCACAGGCCGACACCACTCTGGCACTCAACCAGTCTACATCCCTCCACAGGCCGACACCACTCTGGCACTCAACCAGTCTACATCCCTCCACAGGCCGACACCACTCTGGCACTCAACCATCCTACATCCCTCCAAGGCCGACACCACTCTGGCACTCAAACCAGTCTAACTCCCTCCACAGGCCGACACCACTCTGGCACTCAACCAGTCTACATCCCTCCACAGGCCGACACCACTCTGGGCACTCAACCAGTCTACATCCCTCCACAGGCCGACACCACTCTGGCACTCAACCAGTCTACAATCCCCTCCACAGGCCGACACCACTCTGGCACTCAACCAGTCTACATCCCTCCACATGGCCGACACCACTCTGGCACTCAACCAGTCTACATCCCTCCACAGGCCGACACCACTCTGGCACTCACCAGTCTACATCCCTCCACAGGCCGACACCACTCTGGCACTCAACCAGTCTACATCCCTCCACAGGCCGACACCACTCTGGCACTCAACCAGTCTACATCCCTCCACAGGCCGACACCACTCTGGCACTCAACCAGTCTACATCCCTCCACAGGCCGACACCATCTTGGCACTCAACCAGTCTACATCCCTCCACAGGCCGACACCACTCTGGCACTCAACCAGTCTACATCCCTCCACAGGCCGACACCACTCTGGCACTCAACCAGTCTACATCCCTCCACAGGCCGACACCACTCTGGCACTCAACCAGTCTACATCCCTCCACAGGCCGACACCACTCTGGCACTCAACCAGTCTACATCCCTCCACAGGCCGACACCACTCTGGCACTCAACCAGTCTACATCCCTCCACAGGCCGACACCACTCTCTGGCACTCAACCAGTCTACATCCTCCACAGGCCGACACCACTCTGGCACTCAACCAGTCTACATCCCTCCACAGGCCGACACCACTCTGGCACTCAACCAGTCTACATCCCTCCACAGGCCGACACCACTCTGGCACTCAACCAGTCTACATCCCTCCACAGGCCGACACCACTCTGGCACTCAACCAGTCTACATCCCTCCACAGGCCGACACCACTCTGGCACTCAACCAGTCTACATCCCTCCACAGGCCGACACCACTCTGGCACTCAACCAGTCTACATCCCTCCACAGGCCGACACCACTCTGGCACTCAACCACCTGTATGGGGTCATGAACAACGTTTCTGGTGGGCGGAGACTTTAACACAGGGAGACTTATAACCGTTCTACCTCACCTCTACCAACATGTCTCCTGCGCCACTAGGGGGCTCTAACATTTTTTATACCACAGAAACTCATACAAGGCCCTCCCTCGCCCTCCCTTTGGCAAATCACACCATGAATCTATCTTCCTGCTTACAAGCAAAAGCACAAACAGGAAGTACCATTGAAATGCTCAATATGGAAGTGGTCCGATGAAGCAGAGAGGGGGCTACAAGACTGTTTTGCTAGTACAGACAGGGATTCATCCCATAGCGTTGAGGAGTTTACCACAACAGTCAAGGGCTTCATCAATAAATGCATAGATGATGTCGTCCCTACAGTTGTGTTGCGAAGGAGAATGTGTTGTGATGTGAAGGAGACTGTTGTGTTTTGTTTTGTTGCGTTGTGAAGGAGAATGTGTTGTGATGTGAAGGAGACTGTTGTGTTTTGTTGTGTTGTGAAGGAGGCTGTGTTGAGTTGTTGTGAAGGAGGCTGTGTTGTTTTGTTTCGTTGCGTTGTGAAGGAGGCTGTGTTGCATTGTGAAGGAGGCTGTGTTGTTGTGAAGGAGGCTGTGTTGTTGTGAAGGAGGCTGTGTTGTGTTGTTTTGTTGCGTTGTGAAGGAGGCTGTGTTGCGTTGTGAAGGAGGCTGTGTTGTGTTGTTTTGTTGCGTTGTGAAGGAGGCTGTGTTGCGTTGTGAAGGAGGCTGTGTTGTGTTGTGAAGGAGGCTGTGTTGTTGTGAAGGAGGCTGTGTTATTGTGAAGGAGGCTGTGTTGTGTTGTGAAGGAGGCTGTGTTGTGTTGTGAAGGAGGCTGTGTTGTGTTGTGAAGGAGGCTGTGTTGTGTTGTGAAGGAGGCTGTGTTGTGTTGTGAAGGAGGCTGTGTTGTGTTGTGAAGGAGGCTGTGTTGTGTTGTGAAGGAGGCTGTGTTGTTGTGAAGGAGGCTGTGTTGTTGTGAAGGAGGCTGTGTTGCGTTGTTTTGTTGCGTTGTGAAGGAGTCTGTGTTATTGTGAAGGAGGCTGTGTTATTGTGAAGGAGGCTGTGTTATTGTGAAGGAGGCTGTGTTGCGTTGTTTTGTTGCGTTGTGAAGGAGGCTGTGTTGCGTTGTGAAGGAGGCTGTGTTATTCTGAAGGAGGCTGTGTTATTGTGAAGGAGGCTGTGTTATTGTGAAGGAGGCTGTGTTGTTGTGAAGGAGGCTGTGTTGTGTCCTTGAGAAAACTGTATCAAGGTGACATCAGCAGTTTATAGAGAACTGCTTGTTAATTATTATCAGGATAATCCTTCTAATTCATCAAGTCAATTATGATATTATAAAATGTAATATATACTTCTTGTTCCACAATGTAATATAATATGTAATATTAGGCTTCTGCTGGCAAAACAATGGCTGGAAGAGACACGGTCCCAAATGGTACAGTGAGGGAAAAAAGTATTTGATCCCCTGCTGATTTTGTACGTTTGCCCACTGACAAAGAAATGATCAGTCTATAATTTTAATGGTAGGTTTATTTGAACGGTGAGAGATAGAATAACAAAAAAATCCAGAAAAACGCATGTCAAAAATGTTATAAATTGATTTGCAGTTTAATGAGGGAAATAAGTATTTGACCCCTCTGCAAAACATGACTTAGTACTTGATGGCAAAACCCTTGTTGGCAATCACAGAGGTCAGATGTTTCTTGTAGTTGGCCACCAGGTTTGCACACATCTCAGGAGGGATTTTATCCCACTCCTCTTTGCAGATCTTCTCCAAGTCATTAAGGTTTAGAGGCTGACGTTTGGCAACTCGAACGTTCAGCTCCCTCCACAGATTTTCTATGGGATTAAGGCCTGGAGACTGGCTAGGCCACTCCAGGACCTTAATGTGCCTCTTCTTGACCCACTCCTTTGTTGCCTTGGCCGTGAGTTTTGGGTCATTGTTATGCTGGAATATGGTACATGGCCCCGTCCATCGTCCCTTTTGATGCGGTGGGTGAAGTTGTCCTGTCCCCTTAGCAGAAAAACACCCCCAAAGCATAATGTTTCCACCTCCATGTTTGACGGTGGGGATGGTGTTCTTGGGGTCATAGGCAGCATTCCTCCTCCTCCAAACACGGCGAGTTGAGTTGATGCCAAAGAGCTCCATTTTGGTCTCATCTGACCACAACACTTTTACCCAGTTCTCCTCTGAATCATTCAGATGTTCATTGGCAAACTTCAGACGGGCCTGTATATGTGCTTTCTTGAGCAGGGGGACCTTGCGGGCGCTGCAGGATTTCAGTCCTTCACGGCATAGTGTGTTACCAATTGTTTTCTTGGTGACTATGGTCCCAGCTGCCTTGAGATCATTGACAAGATCCTCCCGTGTAGTTCTGGGCTGATTCCTCACCGTTGTCATGATCATTGCAACTCAAAGAGGTGAGATCTTGCATGGAGCCCCAGGCCGAGGGAGATTGACAGTTATTTTGTGTTTCTTCCATTTGCGAATAAATCACACCAACTGTTGTCACCTTCTCACCAAGCTGCTTGGCGATGGTCTTGTAGCCCATTCCAGCCTTGTGTAGGTCTACAATCTTGTCCATGACATCCTTGGAGAGCTCTTTGGTCTTGGCCATGGTGGAGAGTTTGGAATCTGATTGATTGATTGCTTCTGTGGACAGGTTTCTTTTATACAGGTAACAAGCTGAGATTAGGAGCACTCCCTACCTGTATAACAGACACCTGGGAGCCAGAAATCTTTCTGATTGAGAGGGGGTCAAACACTTATTTCCCTCATTAAAATACAAATCAACTTATAACATTTTTGAAATGTGTTTTTCTGGATTGTTTTGTTGTTATTCGGTCTCTCACTGTTCAAATAAACCTACCATTAAAATTGTAAACTGATCATTTCCTTGTCAGTGGGCAAACGTACGAAATCAGCAGGGGATCAAATACTTTTTTCCCTCACTGTACCTTGTTCCCTATATAGTGCACTATTTTGACCAGGGCCCATATGGCTTGTAGTACACTGTGCAGGGGCGCAATGGGACATCCGAATGGGGGTCATTTCCCCTGAATGGGCACAAAGAGATTAACGAGTGAGGTAATCATCTGTGTATCTGTCAGACTGTGGATCAAAGTATCTGTTCTGCATATTAATCAAGGCTCTCTGTCATCACTGGATACAACTGAATATGGAGGGGTTGTTGGACTAGCCTATTCAACTGAATATGGAGGGGTTGTTGGACCAGCCTATTCAACTGAATATGGAGGGGTTGTTGGACCAGCCTATTCAACTGAATATGGAGGGGTTGTTGGACCAGCCTATTCAACTGAATATGGAGGGGTTGTTGGACCAGCCCATTCAACTGAATATGGAGGGGTTGTTGGACCAGCCCATTCAACTGAATATGGAGGGGTTGTTGGACTAGCCTATTCAACTGAATATGGAGGGGTTGTTGGACCAGCCTATTCAACTGAATATGGAGGGGTTGTTGGACTAGCCTATTCAACTGAATATGGAGGGGTTGTTGGACTAGCCTATTCAACTGAATATGGAGCCCTGGGGGTTGTTGGACCAGCCTATTCAACTGAATATGGAGGGGTTGTTGGACTAGCCTATTCAACTGAATATGGAGGGGGTTGTTGGACTAGCCCATTCAACTGAATATGGAGGGGTTGTTGGACTAGCCTATTCAACTGAATATGGAGGGGTTGTTGGACCAGCCTATTCAACTGAATATGGAGGGGTTGTTGGACCAGCCCATTCAACTGAATATGGAGGGGTTGTTGGGCCAGCCCATTCAACTGAATATGGAGGGGTTGTTGGGACTAGCCTATTCAAACTGAATATGGAGGGGTTGTTGGACCAGCCTATTCAACTGAATATGAAGGGGTTGTTGGACCAGCCTATTCAACTGAATATGGAGGGTTGTTGGACTAGCCTATTCAACTGAATATGGAGGGTTGTTGGACCAGCCTATTCAACTGAATATTTTGGAGCCTTGGGGGGTTTTTGGACCAGCCTATTCAACTGAATATGGAGGGGTTGTTGACCAGCCTATTCAACGAATATGGAGGGGTTGTTGGACTAGCCTATTCAACTGAATATGGAGGGGTTGTTGGACAGCCTATTCAACATGAATATGAAAGGGGGTTGTTGGACCAGCCTATTCAACTGAATATGGAGGGGTTGTTGGACTAGCCTATTCAACTGAATATGGAGGGGTTGTTGGACTAGCCTATTCAACTGAATATGGAGGGGTTGTTGGACTAGCCTATTCAACTGAATATGGAGGGGTTGTTGGACCAGCCTATTCAACTGAATATGGAGGGGTTGTTGGACCAGCCTATTCAACTGATTATGAAGCCTTGGGGTTGTTGGACCAGCCTATTCAACTGAATATGGAGGGGTTGTTGGACTAGCCTATTCAACTGAATATGGAGGGGTTGTTGGACCAGCCTATTCAACTGAATATGGAGGGGTTGTTGGACAGCCTATTCAACTGAATATGGAGGGGTTGTTGGACAGCCTATTCAACTGAATATGGAGCCTGGGGTTGTTGGACCAGCCTTTCAACTGAATATGGAGGGGTTGTTTGGAATAGCCTATTCAACTGAATATGGAGGGGTTGTTGGACCAGCCTATTCAACTGAATATGGAGGGGTTTGTTGGACTAGCCTATTCAACTGAATATGGACTGGGTTGTTGGACAGCCTATTCAACTGAATATGGGGGGTTGTTGGACCTAGCCCTATTCAACTGAATATGGAGGGGTTGTTGGACTAGCCTATTCAACTGAATATGGAGCCATCTGGGGGTTGTTGGACCAGCCTATTCAACTGAATATGGTTTGGGGTTGTTGGACAGCCTATTCAACTGAATTGGAGGGGTTGTTGGACTAGCCTATTCACTGAATATGGAGGGGTTGTTGGACTAGCCTATTCAACTGAATATGGAGCCTTGGGGTTGTTGGACCAGCCTATTCAACTGAATATGGATGGGTTGTTGGACCAGCCTATTCAACTGAATATGGAGGGGTTGTTGGACTAGCCTATTCACTGAATATGGAGGGTTGTTGGACTAGCCTATTCAATGAATATGGAGCCTGGGGTGTTTGGGCCACCTATTCAACTGAATATGGAGGGGTTTTTTTGGACAGCCTATTCACCCGAAAATGGAGGGGTTGTTGGACTAGCCATTCAACTGAATAGGAGGGGGTTTTTGGACTAGCCTATTCAACTGAATTTTGGAGGGGGTTGTTGGACCAGCCCATTCCAACTGAATATGGAGGGGTTGTTGGACAGCCTATTCAACTGAAAATGGAGGGTTGTTACAGCCTATTTTCAACTGAATATGGAGGGGGTTGTTGGCCAGCCCCATTCAACTGAATTGGAGGGGGTTGTTTGGAAAAGCCTATTCAACTGAATAGGAGGGGTTGTTGGACCACCTATTCAACTGAATATGGAGGGGTTGTTGACAGCCTATTCAACTGAATATTTTGGAAACCTTCCTTTTGGGGGTTGTTGGAAAAGCCTATTCAACTGAATAGGAGGGGTGTTGGACCCGCCTATTCAACTGGAATTGGAGGGGTTGTTGGACCAGCCTATTCAACTGAATATGGAGGGGTTGTGACCAGCCTTTCAATGAATATGGAGGGGTTGTTGGCCCAGCCTATTCAACGAATAGGGAGGGTTGTTAGACCAGCCTATTAAACTGAATATGGAGGGGTTGTTGGACTAGCCTATTCAAACTGAATATGGAGGGGTTGTTGGACTAGCCTATTCAACTGAATATTGGAGGGGTTGTTGGACAGCCTATTCAACTAAATATGGGGGGGTTTTGTTGGACCAGCCTATTCAACTGAATATGGAGGGGTTGTTGGCCCATCCCATTCAATTTGAAAAATGGAGGGGTTTTTGGACTAGCCTTTTCAACTGAATATGAGGGGTTGTTGGACTAGCCCTTTCAACGAATTAGGGGTTTTGGACAGCCTATTCAACTGAATATGGAGGGTTGTTGGACTAGCCTATTCAACTGAATAGGGTTTGGGGTTGTTGGACCAGCCTTTCAACTGAATATGGAAGCTTGGGGGGTTGTTGGACCAGCCTATTCAACTGAATATGGAGGGGTTGTTGGACCAGCCTATTCAACTGAATATGGAGGGGTTGTTGGACTAGCCTATTCAACTGAATATGGAGGGTTGTTGGACTAGCCTATTCACTGAATATGGTTGGATTGTTGGACTAAGCCTATTCAAACTGAATATGGTTGGGGGGTTTGGACCACCTATTCAACTGAATATGGGGGGGTTTTGTTGGCCCCAGCCTTTTCAACTGAATATGGAGGGGTTTGTTGGACCAGCCTTTCACTGAATTGGAGGGTTTTGGCCCAGCCTATTCAACTAAATAGGAGGTTGTTGGACAGCCTATTCAACTGAATATGGGAGGGGTTGTGGACCAGCCTATTCAACTAAATATGGAGGGGTTGTTGGACCACCCTATTGAACTGAATATGGGGGGGTTGTTGGACTAGCCTATTCAACTGAATAGGGGAGGGGTTGTTGGACCCCACCTATTCAACTGAATTTTGGAGGGGTTGTTGGCCCAGCCTATTCAACTGAATATGGGGGGGTTTTGGGTTGGGACTAGCCTATTCAACTGAATATGGGGGTTGTTGGACTAGCCTATTCAACTGAATATGGAGGGGTTGTTGGCCCAGCCTATTCAAACTGAATATGGAGGCGTTGTTGGACTAGCCTATTCAACTGAATATGGAGGGGTTGTGGCCCAGCCTATCAACTGAATATGGACCTGGGGTTTGTTGGACCAGCCTATTCAACTGAATATGGGGGGGTTGTTGGACTAGCCTATTCACTAAATATGGAGGGGTTTTTGGGACTAGCCTATTCAACTGAATATTGGGGGGTTGTTGGACCAGCCTATTCAACTGAATATGGAGGGGTTGTTGGACAAAGCCTATTCAACTGAATATGGAGGGTTTGTTGGACCAGCCTATTCAACTGAATATGGAGGGGGTTGTTGGACACCTATTCAACTGAATATGGAGGGGTTGTTGGACTAGCCTATTCAAACTGATTATGGACCTGGGGTTGTTGGACAGCCTATTCACTGGAATAGGGAGGGTTGTTGGACTAGCCTATTCTACTGAATATGGAGGGGTTGTTGGACAGCCTATTAAACTGAATATGGAGGGTTGTTGGACTGCCTATTCACTGAATATGGAGGGGTTGTTGGACTAGCCTATTCAACTGAATATGGAGGGGTTGTTGGACCAGCCTTTCACTGAATATGGAGGGGTTGTTAACCAGCCTATTCAACTGAATATGGAGCCTGGGGGTTTTGACCAGCCTATTCAACTGAATATGAGCCCTTGGGGTTGTTGGACAGCCTATTCAACTGAATATTGGGGGGGTTGTTGGACCAGCTATTCAACTGAATATGGAGGGGTTTTTGGACCAGCCTATTCAACTGAATTTTGAGGGTTGTTGGATTTGCCTATTCAACTGAATATGGAGGGGTTGTTGGACTAGCCTATTCAACTGAATATGGAGGGTTGTTGGCCCACCTATTCAACTGAATATGGGGGGGTTTTTTGGACCACCTATTAAACTGAATATGGAGGGGTTGTTGGACTAGCCTATTAAAACTGAATATGGAGGGGTTTTTTGGACCAGCCTATTCAACTGAATATGGACCCTTTGGGGTTTTTGGACCAGCCTATTCAACTGAATATGGAGGGGTTGTTGGACCAGCCTATAAACTGAATATGGAGGGGTGTTTGGACTAGCCTATTCAACTGAATATGGAGGGGTGTTGGACTAGCCTATTCAACTGAATATGGAGGGTTGTTGGACTAGCCTATTCACTAATATGGAGGGGTTGTTGGACCCAGCCTATTCAACTGAATATGGAGGGGTTGTTGGCCCAGCCTATTAAACGAATATGGGGGGGTTGTTGGACTAGCCTTTTCAACTAATATGGAGGGGTTGTTGGCCCTAGCCTATTCAACTGAAATGGAGGGGTTGTTGGACTAGCCTATTCAACTGAATATGGAGGGGTTGTTGGAATAGCCTATTCAACTGAATTTTGAGGGGTTGTTGGACCAGCCTATTCAACTGAATATGGAGGGTTTTGGACCAGCCCATTCAACTGAATAGGGAGCCTTGGGGTTGTTGGACTAGCCTATTCACTGATATGAAGGGTGTGTTGGACTCCCTATTCAACTGAATAGGGTAGGTGTTGTTGGACTAGCCTATTCAACTGAATAGGGAGGGGGTTGTTGGACTAGCCTTTTCACTGAATATGGAGGGGTTGTTAGACCAGCCTATTCCCACTGAATATGGAGGGGTTTTATTCAACTGATATGGAGGGGTTGTTGGACTAGCCATTCACTGAATATGGAGGGGTGTTGGACCAGCCTATTCAACTTGAATATGGAGGGGTTGTTGGACCAGCCTATTCAACTGAATATGGCGGGGTTGTTGGACTAGCTATTTCAACTGAATATGGAGGGGTTGTTGGGACTAGCCTATTCAACTGAATATGGTTGGATTGTTGGACTAGCCTATTCAAATGAATATGGAGCCTTGGGGTTGTTGGACAGCCTATTCAACTGAATATGGAGCCTGGGGTGTTGGACCAGCCTATTCAACTGAATATGGAGGGTTGTTGGACAAGCCTATTCAACTGAATATGGAGGGTTGTTGGACTAGCTATTCAAACTGAATATGGAGGGGTGTTGGACCAGCCTATTCAACTGAATATGGAGGGGTTGTTGGACCAGCCTATTGAACTGAATATGGAGGGGTTGTTGGACTAGCCTATTCAACTGAATATGGAGGGGTTGTTGGACCAGCCTATTCAACTGAATATGGAGGGGTTGTTGGACCAGCCTATTCAACTGAATATGGAGGGTTGTTGGACTAGCCTATTCAACTGAATATGGAGGGGTTGTTGGACTAGCCTATTGCAACTGAATATGGAGGGGTTGTTGGACCATGCCTATTCAACTGAATATGGAGGGGTTGTTGGACTAGCCTATTCAACTGAATATGGAGGGTTGTTGGACAGCCTATTCAACTGAATATGGACTTGGGGTTGTGGACTAGCCATTCAACTGAATATGGAGGGGTTGTTGGACTAGCCTATTCAACTGAATATGGAGGGGTTGTTGGACTAGCCTATTCAACTGAATATGGATGGGTTGTTGGACTAGCCTATTCAACTGAATATGGTTGGGTTGTTGGACTAGCCTATTCAACTGAATATGGAGGGTTGTTGGACAGCCTATTCAACTGAATATGGAGGGGTTGTTGGACTAGCCTATTCAACTGAATATGGAGGGGTTTGTTGGACTAGCCTATTCAACTGAATATGAAGGGGTTGTTGGACTAGCCTATTCAACTGAATATGGATGGGTTGTTGGACTAGCCTATTCAACTGAATATGGAGGGGTTGTTGGACCAGCCTATTCAACTGAATATGGAGGGGTTGTTGGACTAGCCTATTCAACTGAATATGGAGGGGTTGTTGGACTAGCCTATTCAACTGAATATGGAGGGGTTGTTTTTTTTTGGCCAGGATCCATAGGGATGCTCTTTGTATTTTTGATGAACAACGGTTTCTGTGTGAAACGAGATGAGAACGATGTAATTCCAATAAGTTTATGAGAAGGTAACCAGCATGCAGGTTAAAGAGAGAGAGAGAGAGAGAGAGAGAGAGAGAGAGAGAGAGAGAGAGAGAGAGAGAGAGAGAGAGAGAGAGAGAGAGAGCAGATCATTATTTTGTTTCACCAGATGATCAAGGTTTCATCATTGTTTAAGTGGATTACCCACCTCACCAGTGCACTGTACAGTCGTGGTCAAACGTTTTGAGAATGACACATATACTAATTTTCACAAAGTCTGCCGCCTCAGTTTTGATGATGGCAATTTGCATATACTCCAGAATGTCATGAAGAGTGATCAGATGAATTTCAATTAATTGCAAAGTCCCTCTTTGCTATGAAAATGAACTTAATCCCCAAAAAACATCTCCACTGCATTTCAGCCCTGCCACAAAAGTACCAGCTGCCATCATGTCAGTGATTCTCTCGTTAACACAGGTGAGAGTGTTGACGAGGACAAGGCTGGAGATCACTCTGTCATGCTGATTGAGTTAGAATAACAGACTGGAAGCTTTAAAAGGAGGGTGGTGCTTGAAATCCTTGTTCTTCCTCTGTCAACCATGATTACCTGCAAGGAAACACGTGCCGTCATCATTGCTTTGCACAAAAAGGGCTTCACAGGCAAGGATATTGCTGCTAGTAAGATTGCACCTAAATCAATCATTTATCGGATCATCAAGAACTTCAAGGAGAGAGGTTCAATTGTTGTGAAGAAGGCGTCAGGGCGCCCAAGAAAGTCCAGCAAGCGCCAGGACCGTCTCCTAAAGTTGATTCAGCTGTGGGATCGGGGCACCACCAGTGCAGAGCTTGCTCAGGAATGGCAGGAGGCAGGTGTGAGTGCATCTGCACGCACAGTGATGCGAAGACTTTTGGAGGATGGCCTGGTGTCAAGAAGGGCAGCAAAGAAGCCACTTCTCTCCAGGAAAAACATCAGGGACAGACTGATATTCTGCAAAAGGTACAGGGATTGGACTACTGAGGACTGGGGTAAAGTCATTTTCTCTTATGAATCCCCTTTGCGATTGTTTGGGGCATCCGGAGAAAAGCTTGTCTGGAGAAGACAAGGTGCGCGCTACCATCAGTCCTGTGTCATGCCAACAGTAAAGCATCCTGAGACCATTCATGTGTGGGGTTGCTTCTCAGCCAAGGGAGTGGGCTCACTCACAATTTTGCCTAAGAACACAGCCATGAATAAAGAATGGTACCAACACATCCTCCGAGAGCAACTTCTCCCAACCATCCAAGAACAGTTTGGTGATGACCAATGCCTTTTCCAGCATGATGGAGCACCTTGCCATAAGGCAAAAGTGATAACTAAGTGGCTCGGGGAACAAAACATCGACATTTTGGGTCCATGGCCAGGAAACTTCCCAGACCTTAATGCCATAGAGAACTTGTGGTCGATCCTCAAGAGGCGGGTGGACAAACAAAAACCCACAAATTCTGACAAACTCCAAGCATTGATTATACAAGAATGGGCTGCCATCAGTCAGGATGTGGCCCAGAAGTTAATTGACAGCATGCCAGGGCGGATTGCAGAGGTCTTGAAAAAGAAGGCTCAACACTGCAAATATTGACTCTTTGCATAAACTTAATATAATTGTCAATAAAAGCCTTTGACCCTTATGGAATGCTTGTAAGTATACTTCAGTATACCATACTAACATCTGACAAAGATATCTCATAACACTGAAGCAGCGAACTTTGTGAAGACCAATACTTGTGTCATTGTCAAAACTTTTGACCACAACTGTACAGTGCATAACATTCATCAAGTTTTTGTTTTGTTTTTTTGTTATATATATATATATATATATATATATATATATATATATACATACATACATACATACATACATACATTTACACACACACACATATCCAGTGCGTCCAAACAGCTGAAGGATTGTTCAAGGAATGGGTGAAGTATGTTGATGTGCAACATCCCTCTCTCTCCTGGATGTGTGTGTGTGTGTAAAAGAGTGTGTTTGTTCCCCTCCTGTGTGAACAGTCGTCGGTGTACTGGAAGAGTGTGTTTGTATGATTGTGTGTTTGAGTGCTGTTCGTTGCTGTTGACATTCTATTGCAGATAGAATAGCTGAAGTGTGTTGTCCTCGTGGAAGGCTTTAAAGGGGCAATCTGGCTTTGGTACATACATTTGTGCTAGGACATGATAGTACTCTGCTTGTATAGCCCTGATTATTTAGTGTCTGCGAGTCCCAAACGGTACCCTGTTCCCTATATAGTGCCCTACTTTTGACCAGAACCCTGGGTGTGGCTGTATTTCTGTGGGTAGGCCCCCTGTAGTGGGACAGCATCTGGTTGTGGCTGTATGTCTGTGGGTAGGCCCCCTGTAGTGGGACAGCATCTGGTTGTGGCTGTATTTCTGTGGGTAGGCCCCCTGTAGTGGGACAGCATCTGGTTGTGGCTGTATGTCTGTGGGTAGGCCCCCTGTAGTGGGACAGCATCTGGTTGTGGCTGTATGTCTGTGGGTAGGCCCCCTGTAGTGGGACAGCATCTGGTTGTGGCTGTATGTCTGTGGGTAGGCCCCCTGTAGTGGGACAGCATCTGGTTGTGGCTGTATTTCTGTGGGTAGGCCCCCTGTAGTGGGACAGCATCTGGTTGTGGCTGTATGTCTGTGGGTAGGCCCCCTGTAGTGGGACAGCATCTGGTAAAGTTGGTCATTGTGATGTTGTTTAATTGTGAATTGTGTGCTTCACCTCCCATCCACTACCCATCCCTATTAGTGCACTATATCTGGAACAGAGTGACATTTGGGACTAAGACAGTCTCTAGAATTAGCAGTCTGGCTCTTCCCCATCCTACTATAGAATCTACATATACAGTAGAATGTACACTGAGTGTACAAAACATTAAGAACATCTGCTCTCTCCATGGCAGACTGATCAGGTAAATCCAGGTGAAAATGATGATCCCTTATTGATGTCACTTGTTAAATCCACTTCAATCAGTGTAGATGAAGGGGAGGAGACAGGTTAAAGAAGGATTTTTAAGCCTTGAGACAATTGAGACATGGATTGTGTATGTGTGCCATTCAGAGGGTAAATGAGCAAGACAAAATATTTAAGTGCCTTTGAACGGGGTATGGTAGTAGGTGCCAGGCGCACCGGTTTGTGTGTGTCAAGAACTGCAACACTGCTGGGTTTTTCACGCTCAACAGTTTCCTGTGTGTATCAAGAATGGTCCACAACCCAAAGGACATCCAGCCAACTTGACACAACTGTGGGAAACATTGGAGTCAACATGGGCCAGCACGCTTGTTTAAAAAAATTCAAAAAAATAAATAACGGGAAAGTGGTGCGTGCATATGTATTCACCCCCTTTGCCAAAAGGCATGTGGGAGACTCCCCAAACATATGGAAGAAGGTACTCTGGTTAGATGAGACTAAAATTGAGCTTTTTGGCCATCAAGGAAAACGCTATGTCTGGCGCAAACCCAACACCTCTCATCACCCGGAGAACACCATCCCCACAGTGAAGTATGGTGGTGGCAGCATCATGCGGTGGGGATGTTTTTCATCAGCAGGGACTGGGAAACTGGTCAGAATTGAAGGAATGATGGATGGCGCTAAATACAGGGACATTTTTGAGGGGAAAACTCTTTCAGTCTTCCAGAGATTTGATACTTGGACGGAGTTTCACCTTCCAGCAGGACAATAACCCTAAGCATACTGCTAAAGCAACACTTGAGTGGTTTAAGGGGAAACATTTAAATGTCTTGGAATGGCCTAGTCAAAGCCCAGACCTCAATCCAATTGAGAATATGTGGTATGACCTAAAGATTGCTGTACACCAGTGGAACCCATCCAACTTGAAGGAGCTGGAGCAGTTTTGCCTTGAAGAATGGGCAAAAATCCCAGTGGCTAGATGTGCCAAGCTTATAGAGACATACCCCAAGAGACTTGCAGCTGTAATTGCTGCAGAAGGTGGCTCTACAAAGTATTGACTTTTGGGGGGGTGAATAGTTATGCACTCTCAAGTTCTTCAAAGTGGTAGGCATGTTGTGTGATACAAATTATACAAACTCCCCAAAAATCCATTTTAATTCCAGGTTGTAAGGCAACAAAATAGGAAAAATGCCAAGGGGGGGTGAATACTTTCACATGCCACTGTATATAGCTACTGACCCTGGAACTGTATATAGCTACTGACCCTGGAACTGTCCCTGTATATAGCTACTGACCCTGGATCTGTCCCTGTATATAGCTACTGACCCTGGAACTGACCCTGTATATAGCTACTGACCCTGGAACTGTCCCTGTATATAGCTACTGACCCTGGAACTGTCCCTGTATATAGCTACTGACCCTTTGACCCTGGAACTGTCCCTGTATATAGCTACTGACCCTGGAACTGACCCTGTATATAGCTACTGACCCTGGAACTGTCCCTGTATATAGCTACTGACCCTGGAACTGTCCCTGTATATAGCTACTGACCCTGGAACTGTATATAGCTACTGACCCTGGAACTGACCCTGTATATAGCTACTGACCCTGGAACTAACCCTGTATATAGCTACTGACCCTGGAACTGTCCCTGTTGAGACTGCCTGTCATCACCACTAAGAGCTGCCTGTCATCACCACTAAGAGCTGCCTGTCATCACCACTAAGAGCTGCCTGTCATCACCACTAAGAGCTGCCTGTCATCACCACTAAGAGCTGCCTGTCATCACCGCTAAGAGCTGCCTGTCATTACCACTAAGAGCTGCCTGTCATTACCGGTAAGAGCTGCCTCTCATTACCACTAAGAGCTGCCTGTCACCACCACTAAGAGCTGCCTGTCATCACCACTAAGAGCTGCCTGTCATTACCGCTAAGAGCTGCCTGTCATTACCGCTAAGAGCTGCCTGTCATCACCGCTAAGAGCTGCCTGTCATCACCACTAAGAGCTGCCTGTCATCACCGCTAAGAGCTGCCTGTCATTACCACTAAGAGCTGCCTGTCATCACCACTAAGAGCTGCCTGTCATTACCGCTAAGAGCTGCCTGTCATTACCGCTAAGAGCTGCCTGTCATCACCGCCAAGAGCTGCCTGTCATCACCACCAAGAGCTGCCTGTCATTACCGCTAAGAGCTGCCTGTCATCACCGCTAAGAGCTGCCTGTCATTACCACTAAGAGCTGCCTGTCATTACCACTAAGAGATTTTGATAACAGCTAGGTAAACAAGTCATCCGTTTGGAAAAGGGGATTGTCAATATAAATGACACTAGTTTTAGATATATTTGACCTTTTAATCACTGGAGACGACAAATGTGAAACCAGTCATTTTGCAGCCAACTGAAGCATATCATCATATCAACTTTCCATTTTAGCAGACGCTCTTATCCAGAGCGACATACAGGAGCAATTAGGGTTAAGTGCCTTGCTCAGGGGCACAGAGAGATTTTTCACCTAGTCGGCTCGGGGATTAGAACCAGCGACCTTTCGGTTACTGGCACAACGCTCTTAACCACTAAGCTACCTGCCACCCCTAACAGGCCATACAGTATTCCCACAGTAAAGTTAATGAACTGCTGTGCCATTATACAGAATTCTATTTGTACGACCTTTTAACTTGCAGGGATGGGCACTCTAATGTCTTAATTATAGGTTACCCCGACTTCCTCTGTTTCCTTTCCTGTATATAGCTACTGACCCTGGATCTGTCCCTGTATATACAGTGAGGGAAAAAAGTATTTGATCGCCTGCTGATTTTGTACGTTTGCCCACTGACAAAGACATGATCAGTCTATAATTTTAATGGTAGGTTTATTTGAACAGTGAAAGACAGAATAACAACAGAAAAATCCAGGAAAACGCATGTTGAAAATGTTATAAATTGATTTGCATTTTAATGAGGGAAATAAGTATTTGACCCCTCTGCAAAACATGACTTAGTACTTGGTGGCAAAACCCTTGTTGGCAATCACAGAGGTCAGACGTTTCTTGTAGTTGGCCACCAGGTTTGCACACATCTCAGGAGGGATTTTGTCCCACTCCTCTTTGCAGATCTTCTCCAAGTCATTAAGGTTTCGAGGCTGACGTTTGGCAACTCGAACCTTCAGCTCCCTCCACAGATTTTCTATGGGATTAAGGTCTGGTGACTGGCTAGGCCACTCCAGGACCTTAATGTGCCTCTTCTTGAGCCACTCCTTTGTTGACTTGGCCGTGTGTTTTGGGTCATTGTCATGCTGGAATACCCATCCACGACCCATTTTCAATGCCCTGGCTGAGGGAAGGAGGTTCTCACCCAAGATTTGACGGTACATGGCCCTGTCCATCGTCCCTTTGATGCGGTGAAGTTGTCCTGTCCCCTTAGCAGAAAAACACCCCCAAAGCATAATGTTTCCACCTCCATGTTTGACGTGGGGATGGTGTTCTTGGGGTCATAGGCAGCATTCCTCCTTCTCCAAACACGGCGAGTTGAGTTGATGCCAAAGAGCTCGATTTTGGTCTCATCTGACCACAACACTTTCACCCAGTTCTCCTCTGAATCATTCAGATGTTCATTGGCAAACATCAGACGGGCCTGTATATGTGCTTTCTTGAGCAGGGGACCTTGCGGGTGCTGCAGGATTTCAGTCCTTCACGGCGTAGTGTGTAACCAATTGTTTTCTTGGTGACTATGGTCCCAGCTGCCTTGAGATCATTGACAAGATCCTCCCGTGTAGTTCTGGGCTGATTCCTCACCGTTCTCATGATCATTGCAACTCCACGAGGTGAGATCTTGCATGGAGCCCCAGGCCGAGGGAGATTGACAGTTATTTTGTGTGTCTTCCATTTGCGAATAATCGCACCAACTGGTGTCACCTTCTCACCAAGCTGCTTGGCGATGGTCTTGTAGCCCATTCCAGCCTTGTGTAGGTCTACAATCTTGACCCTGACATCCTTGGAGAGCTCTTTGGTCTTGGCCATGGTGGAGAGTTTGGAATCTATTTGATTGATTGCTTCTGTGGACAGGTGTCTTTTATACAGGTAACAAGCTGAGATTAGGAGCACTACCTTTAAGAGTGTGCTCCTAATCTCAGCTCGTTACCTGTATAAAAGACACCTGGGAGCCAGAAATCTTTCTGATTGAGAGGGGGTCAAATACTTATTTCCCTCATTAAAATGCAAATCAATTTATAACATTTTTGACATGTGTTTTTTTCTGGATTTTGTTGTTGTTATTCTGTCTCTCACTGTTCAAATAAACCTACCATTAAAATTATAGACTGATAATTTCTTTGTCAGTGGGCAAACGTACAAAATCAGCAGGGGATCAAATACTTTTTTCCCTCACTGTAGCTACTGACCCTGGAACTGTCCCTGTATATAGCTACTGACCCTGGATCTGTCCCTGTATCTACCAGCATCACGTCTCCTCCCATTGCTCCCCTCCGGCGCTCTGATTCGCCGGTCTACTGAGCCACCGGTCTGAGCGCACCACCTCAACAAACACAGGAATGGAAACGCAACGCACCCTAATCACCTCCAGTGCACCTGCACCTCATCATTTCATCACCACCCCTATATAACCCTGGACCGTTCAGTGTTGTGTTGTGTGTGATTGTTATCGTCGTGTCGTGTACTCGCTCTTTGTTATTCTCTTTCTCATTGTTTAAGTAAACCTTGACCTTGTTAATTCCTGCGTCTGCGTCCTGCCTCTTCGTATACTCAGTACTCGTCACAGAATTACACACCACTCACGAAAATGGATGTAGCAGGAGTTTCCCAGTGCCTGGACCAGCATCAGCAGCAGCTTGCCCAGCTGAACGCCGCCATGCAGGAAGTGCTCCAAACTCTGCATAATCTACCCAGCGCTCCGGTTCCACCTCAGGCTCGCCGGCGAGTGCACCCAGATTTCACTTTATCTGGCGTGTCTGCCTGGGGCATATCCATCTGACCAAGCCAGGATAGCGCTGGTGATTTCGCTACTTAAAGGAAAGGCGCTAGATTGGGCCACGGCAGTCTGGGAAGGAGGTGAGGCTGTGGCGCTTCCCTACTCCACCTTCCTCGCTCGGTTCAGGGCGGTGTTTGATCATCCCACGGAGGGAAAGGACGGAGGTGAGCGTCTCCTCCAGCTACAACAGGGAGAGGGGCCCGCGTCCGAGTACACTCTGAGCTTTCGCACGGTTGCGGTGTCTTCCGGCAGGAATGAGCGTGCTCTGCGCACGGCCTTCAGGAGAGGCTTACGGAAGGAAATCAAGATGGAAATCGCATGTCGGGATGACGAGATGGACCTTGATACCCTCATCACCACGTCCATCCGGCTTGACGACATGTTGAGAGACAGACGGCATTCCCAACACCTCCCGGAGCCTCGACGCTCACCCCGTTTGAGCTATGGAAGCCGCCCTGCCTCCGAGTCCTCACATGGAGGTGGGCAGCACCCCCTACACCACCACGGACCACAGATCTCCTGGCGGCTCCCAATCTAGGCGGTATGACTCCTGTAGCCGCTCCGTGAGTGTGACGTCATCTCCTATCACAAAACCATTGTTTTTAGTTCCCATAACGGTGACTGATTATTCCTTCTATTACATTTCCACTGCAATGATAGATTCCGGATCAGTGGGTAACCTTATAGATAGGGAGCTGGTCTCTGAATGGGGGTTGCCCACCGTGCCACTGCCTTCTCCGCTACACGTCACCTCGCTGGACAGTAAACCTCTTGGATTAGGCACCATTACACACGTCACTCTCCCATCACCATTCCCACACTACCGGAGCACCACGAGGAGCTGTCATTCCACATCGTCACGTCACCCCTTCACCGGATCGTCTTGGGATTGCCCTGGCTCAGACTACACAACCCCACCATCAATTGGATCACCAAGAGGATCACAGCCTGGTCCACCTCATGCCGGAAGACCTGCCTGCCGGTGGTTTGTTGTTCCACGTCAGTGGAGAGTCCGGAGTCCGCCCTCCAGCCCAACATTCCACGTGAGTATGCAGATCTCTCCGATGTCTTCTCTGCCTCCAAGGCTAAGTGTCTCCCTCCTCACAGGCCCTGGGACTGCGCCATTGACCTGCTGGAGGGACAACACCCCCAGAAGAGTCACATTTACCCCCTTTCCAAGGCGGAGACAGAGGCCATGGAGAAGTATGTGGCGGAGACCCTGAAACAGGGGTTCATCAGACGCTCTACCTCTCCTGCCTCCACCAGCTTCTTCTTCGTGGCCAAAAAAGACGGAGGACTGAGGCCGTGCATTGACTACCGGGGGCTGAACGCAGTCACCACCAAGTACCGGTACCCCCTCCCTCTGGTTCCGTTGGCCATCGAGCAGCAATGAGGGGCCCGGTACATTACCAAGTTGGACCTGAGGAGTGCCTACAACCTGATCCGAATACGTGAAGGAAACGAGTGGAAGACGGCATTCAGCACAACCTCAGGCCACTATGAATACTGCTTCATGCCCTACGGCCTAGCCAACGCACCTTCTGTGTTCCAGTCCTTCGTCAATGACGTGTTCCGGGACATGCTGAGTAGACAGGTGGTGGTTTACGTCGACGATGTCCTGATCTACTCCGCCACGGTTGTCCTCGCTCTGGAGGAATGGAGACACTGGCTGGAGGGCGCAGTCCATCCATTCCGGATTCTTACTGACCACCGGAATTTGGAGCACATACGGGCAGCGAAACGGATGAACTCTCGTCAAGCCAGGTGGGCCCAATATCTTACTCGCTTTCAATTCATTCTGTACTACCGTCCAGGATCCCAGAATGTGAAAGCCAACGCACTCTCCAGGATGCACCATACCGGAGAGAGGAAGAATCTGTGGGATCCTGCCCTTGTCTCTCATCATTGCACCTGTCATTTGGGATGTGGACGAAGACATCCACCTGGTGGCTCAGCAGGACCCAGCGCCTGCCAACGCCCCTCCGGGGCGCGTGTATGGACTCACCAGTGTCCGTGACCGCCTGCTGATCTGGGTGCACACCACCCTTACGGCAGGGTACTCTGGTATTACGCGCACCCTGCATTCTCTAGCTCAAAAATACTAGTGGCCCACCTTGGCTTCTGATGTCTCTCGCTATGTCAACTCCTGTTCAAACTAGTTCCTCTACCAGTGCCTCAGTGACCTTGGTCACAGCTGTCCATTGACTTTGTCACCGACCTCCCACGGTCTGACGGCTTCACCACAGTCATGGTGGTCGTAGATCGGTTCTCAAAATCATGCCGTTTTTTGCCACCAACTGGTCTTCCTTCTGCTCTCCAGGTCGCTGAGGTCCTGTTCTCCTGTTGTCCTCTCCTCTCTTCTCCTCTCTTCTCCTCCCCTCTTCTCTTCTTATGTTCTCTTCTCTTCTTCCCCTCCTTTTTTCTAGTATCTTCTCTCTTCTCCTCTGTTCTCCTCTGTCCTCCTCTCTTCTCCCCTGTTTCTTCCATCTGCTCCTCCTCTCCTTCTTCTTCTCCGTCTCTCTCCTCTCCCTCTCCTCTCCTCTCCTCTCCTCTCCTCTCCTCTCCTCTCCTCTCCTCTCTCTCCGTCCTCCTCTCCTCTCCTCATCCTCCTCCTCTCATCTCCTCTCTCTCTTATCTCCTCTCTTATTCTCTCTTCTCTTCTCTTCTCTTCTCCTCACTTTTCATCTGTTCTTCTTTTCTTCTCTCTTCTCCTCTGTTCTCCTCTCTTCTTTCCTGTTCTTCCCTGGTAAAAATGTTTACATCACCAACACAAAGCTCTGATACAGGTTTGATACGGCACATGGTTTGACATCAACACCAGGCCTGTAATATCACTAACACCACAGCTCTGATCCAGTCCAGGGTTTCTGATAAGGCTGATACTCACAATTTCTGCACCTGGCAGTATAGCATTTCATGTGTGTTCTAGGGTGAGGTCTGAGTTTCAGTGTTCTATGGTGAGGTCTGGTTTTCAGTGTTCTAGGGTGAGGTCTGGGTTTCAGTGTTCTAGGGTGAGGTCTGGGTTTCGTGTTCTATGGTGAGGTTGGGTTTCAGTGTTCTAGGGTGAGGTCTGGGTTTCAGTGTTCTAGGGTGAGGTCTGGGTTTCAGTGTTCTATGGTGAGGTCTGGGTTTCAGTGTTCTATGGTGAGGTCTGGGTTTCAGTGTTCTAGGGTGAGGTCTGGGTTTCAGTGTTCTAGGGTGAGGTCTGGGTTTCAGTGTTCTATGGTGAGGTCTGGGTTTCAGTGTTCTAGGGTGAGGTCTGGGTTTCAGTGTTCTAGGGTGAGGTTCAGTGTGAGGTCTGGGTTGAAGGGGTGAGGTTTTGAGTGTGTGATATTTACTGTTTCACATGTTCTACTCTGTTGTTTTAGCATTGTACAACATTCTGTGTTAGTTATATTTGACAGGATTTGTGTTTATGAGCAAAACCTAATAAATCAAATCACTATGTAAACAAACAACATGTTGGTTAGGGTCAACGGCAACTCTAGAAACAGTGCTTTAGTCCAAATATTATAGGTCTGCTTTCTCAACTACAGCTGTGTAAGGGTGTGTCCCTAACGGCACCCTAGTCCCTAGGGGCCCAGGTCAAACATAGTGCACTACATAGGGAATAGGGTGCCACTTGGGCCAGTGCACTGCATCATGGTGGCCTCACTGGAAACAATCACACACATAATCAGGAAACTCTGACAGCAACAGAGAAAAACCTGAAAGATCAAAAGATTTGACACGTTGTAGCATCAGGATCCAAAAGGCTGAAGCTTCCTGTATAATCCTTTTAAAAGCTGCATGAAATCTGATGTTCCCACTGCTACACTACACTACACACACACACACACACACACACACACAAACATACACACACACACACACACACACACACACACACACACACACACACACACATACACACACACACACACACACACACACACACACACACACACTGCTCCTGTTACAGTACACACACACACACACACATACACACACACACACACACACACACACACTGCTCCTGCTACAGATGCTACTGTAGGTATTCCATGATTGTACAGAATGAAGAGGATTATTAAGGTGTTAATTCCCTGGGATTTGTTACTTCACTTTCATCAGTTTAAAGGAAGAGAAACGTCTCCCTTCCTTTGTAACTTATTTAATCAGGAACACAACTTGTATTATCAGAGAGTAGGCATGTCGATGACTTGGCTAAATCTTTTTGAACCCATTAGTCAACAGCTTGTTTTTCTGTAGTACTTGACGGAAAACCACCACAAGCTGTTAGTCATTATCACCATTCTGTGTGTTTAATCATCAGTGAACAGAACTACATGATGTTACCTTGGTCAATTAGGAGTTTCCCATAACAATAAAGCTCTTTCAATTGAATTGAATTGAGAGAGATAATGTCCAAGACCTGAGGTCAGAAACACAGACATGGTCATCCCACAAGAAACATGGTACAGAGGACATGGACCACTGGTTGCCCTCTAGGTTACAGAGAGCTGGTAGTCCCATCCACCAAACTACCAGGTGTGAAACAGGGAAGGGACTCAGGGGGTATGCTAATTTGATATAGAGCAGACTTAACTCACTCTATTAAATTAGTCAAAAGAGGACATTTGGCTAGAAATTCAAAAGGAAATGATCTCAACAGAGATACCTATATCCACCCACTAGAATCCCCATACTTTAATGATGACAGCTTCTCCATCCTAGAGGGGGACATCAATAATTTCCAGGCCCAGGGACATGTACTAGTCTGTGGCGATGTAAATGCCAGAACTGGACAAGAACCTGACACCCTCAGCACACAGGGGGACAAACACCTACCTGGAGGTGACAGCATTCCCTCCCCCATATGCCCCCCTAGACACAACTACGACAACATAGCCAACAAAAACGGGTCACAAATCCTGCAGCTCTGTCACACACTGGGCCTGTACATAGTCAATGGTAGGCTTCGAGGGGACTCCTATGGTAGGTACACCTCAAATCAAATCAAATCAAATTTTATTGGTCACATGCGCCGAATACAACAGGTGCAGACATTACAGTGAAATGCTTACTTACAGCCCTTAACCAACAGTGCATTTATTTTAAACAAAAAAAGTAAGAATAAAACAACAACAAAAAAGTGTTGAGAAAAAAAGAGCAGAAGTAAAATAAAGTGACAGTAGGGAGGCTATATATACAGTAAAATAAAGTGACAGTAGGGAGGCTATATATACAGGGGGGTACCGTTGCATAGTCAATGTGCGGGGGCACCGGCTAGTTGAGGTAGTTGAGGTAATATGTACATGTGGGTAGAGTTAAAGTGACTATGCATAAATACATAACAGAGTAGCAGCAGCGTAAAAAGGATGGGGTGGGGGGGCAGTGCAAATATTCCGGGTAGCCATGATTAGCTGTTCAGGAGTCTTATGGCTTGGGGGTAGAAGCTGTTGAGAAGTTTTTTGGACCTAGACTTGGCACTCCGGTACCGCTTGCCGTGCGGTAGCAGAGAGAACAGTCTATGACTAGGGTGGCTGGAGTCTTTGACAATTTTGAGGGCCTTCCTCTGACACCGCCTGGTATAGAGGTCCTGGATGGCAGGGAGCTTTGCCCCAGTGATGTACTGGGCCGTACGCACTACCCTCTGTAGTGCCTTGCGGTCAGAGGCCAAGCAGTTGCCATACCAGGCGGTGATGCAACCAGTCAGGATGCTCTCGATGGTGCAGCTGTAGAATTTTTTGAGGATCTGAGGACCCATGCCAAATCTTTTTAGTCTCCTGAGGGGGAATAGGCTTTGTCGTGCCCTCTTCACGACTGTCTTGGTGTGTTTGGACCATGATAGTTCGTTGGTGATGTGGACACCAAGGAACTTGAAGCTCTCAACCTGTTCCACTACAGCCCCGTCGATGAGAATGGGGGCGTGCTCAGTCCTCTTTTTTTTCCTGTAGTCCACAATCATCTCCTTTGTCTTGGTCACGTTGAGGGAGAGGTTGTTGTCCTGGCACCACACGGCCAGATCTCTGACCTCCTCCCTATAGGCTGTCTCATCGTTGTCGGTGATCAGGCCTACCACTGTTGTGTCGTCGGCAAACTTAATGATGGTGTTGGAGTCGTGCCTGGCCATGCAGTCATGGGTGAACAGAGAGTACAGGAGGGGACTGAGCACGCACCCCTGAGGGGCCCCCGTGTTGAGGATCAGTGTGGCAGATGTGTTGTTACCTACCCTTACCACCTGGGGGCGGCCCGTCAGGAAGTCCAGGATCCAGTTGCAGAGGGAGGTGTTTAGTCCCAGGATCCTTAGCTTAGTGATGAGCTTAGAGGGCACTATGGTGTTGAATGCTGAGCTGTAGTCAATGAATAGCATTCTCACGTAGGTGTTCCTCTTGTCCAGGTGGGAAAGGGCAGTGTGGAGTGCGATAGAGATTGCATCATCTGTGGATCTGTTGGGGCGGTATGCAAATTGGAGTGGGTCTAGGGTTTCTGGGATTATGCTGTTGATGTGAGCCATGACCAGTCTTTCAAAGCACTTCATGGCTACAGACGTCAGTGCTACGGGTCGGTAGTCATTTAGGCAGGTTATCTTAGAGTTCTTGGGCACGGGGACTATGGTGGTCTGCTTGAAACATGTTGGTATTACAGACTCAGTCAGGGACATGTTGAAAATGTCAGTGAAGACACTTGCCAGTTGGTCAGCACATGCTCGGAGTACACGTCCTGGTAATCCGTCTGGCCCTGCGGCCTTGTGAATGTTGACCTGCTTAAAAGTCTTACTCACATCGGCTACGGAGAGCGTGATCACATAGTCGTCCGGAGCAGCTGGTGCTCTCATGCATGCTTCAGTGTTGCTTGCCTCGAAGCGAGCATAGAAGTGGTTTAGCTCGTCTGGTAGGCTTGTGTCACTGGGCAGCTCGCGGCTGTGCTTCCCTTTGTAGTCTGTAATAGTTTTCAAGCCCTGCCACATCCGACGAGCGTCAGAGCCAGTGTAGTATGATTCAATCTTAGACCTGTATTGACTCTTTGCCTGTTTGATGGTTCGTCGGAGGTCATAGCGGGATTTCTTATAAGCGTCCGGGTTAGAGTCCCGTTCCTTGAAAGCGGCAGCTCTACCCTTTAGCTCAGTGCGGATGTTTCCTGTAATCCATGGCTTCTGGTTGGGGTATGTACGTACGGTCACTGTGGGGACGACATCATCGATGCACTTATTGATGAAGCTAGTGACTGATGTGGTGTACTCCTCAATGCTGTCTGAAGAATCCCGGAACATGTTCCAGTCTGTGCTAGCAAAACAGTCCTGTAGCTTAGCATCTGCGTCATCTGACCACTTTTTTATTAACCGAATCACTGGTGCTTCCTGCTTCAGTTTTTGCTTATAAGCAGGAATCAGGAGGATAGAGTTATGGTCAGATTTGCCAAATGGAGGGCGAGGGAGAGCTTTGTATGCGTCTCTGTGTGTGGAGTAAAGGTGGTCTAGAGTTTTTTCCCCTCTGGTTGCACATTTAACATGCTGGTAGAAATTAGGTAGAACGGATTTAAGTTTCCCTGCATTAAAGTCCCCGGCTACTAGGAGCGCTGCATCTGGATGAGCGTTTTCCTGTTGATTAATGGCCTTGTACAACTCATTCAGTGCAATCTTAATGCCAGCATTGGTTTGTGGTGGTAAATAGACAGCTATGAAAAATATAGATGAAAACTCTCTTGGTAAATAGTGTGGTCTACAGCTTATCATAAGATACTCTACCTCAGGCGAGCAAAACCTCGAGACTTCCTTAGTATTTGATTTTGTGCACCAGCTGTTGTTTACAAATATACACAGACCGCCGCCCCTTGTCTTACCAGAGTCAGACGTTCTGTCCTGCCGATGTAGCGTATAGCCTGCTAGCTGAATGTTGTCATTGTTGTCGTTCAGCCACGACTCCGTGAAACATAAGATATTACAGTTTTTAATGTCCCGTTGGTAGGATAACCGTAATCTTAAATCGTCAATTTTATTCTCAAAAGATTGAACGTTGGCTAATAGGATTGATGGGAGAGGCAGTTTACTCGCACGCCGTCGGATCCTTACAAGGCACCCGGATCTGCGTCCACGATATCTCCGTCTCTTCCTCACGCGAATGACAGGGATCTGGGCCTTGTTGGGTGTCTGTAGAATATCCTTCGCGAACGCCTCGTTGAAGAAAAAGTATTCGTCCAATGCGAGGTGAGTAATCGCTGTCCTGATATCCAGAAGCTCTCTTTGGTTATAAGAGACGATGGCAGAAACATTATGTACAAAATAAATTACAAATAACGCGGAAAAACACACATAATAGTACAATTGGTTAGAGGGCTGTAAAACGGCAGCCATCTTCTTCCGGCGCTGTTTATTCTCTTGGCAGTAGTACTGTAGACTACTTTATCACTGACCTCAACCCAGAGTCTCTCAGAGCATTCAGTCAGCCCACTGACACCCCTATCAGACCACGGCAAAATCACAGTCTACTTGAACAGAGCAATACTCAATCATGAGGCATCAAAGCCAAAGGAACTGAATAATATTAAGAAATAATATAGATGGAAGGGAAGTAGTGTAGAAACCTACCAAAAAACAATTAGGCAACAACAAATCCAATCCCTTTTAGACAACCTCCTGGACTAAATGTTTCACTGTAATAGTGAAGGTGTAAACTTGGCAGTAGAAAACCTAAACAGTATATTTGACCTCTCAGCTTCCCTATCAAATCTAAAAAGCAGACAATTTACAACAATGACAAATGGTTTGATGAAGAATGCAAAAACTTAAGAAAGAATTTGAGAAACCTATCCAACCAAAAACATAGAGTCCCAGAAAACCTGAGCCTACTCCTTCACTATGGTGAATCACTAAAACAATACAAAAATACACTATGGAAAAAGAAGGAACAGCACGTCAGAAATCAGCTCAACGAAATTAAAGAATCCATAGAATCTAACCACTTCTGGGAAAATTGGAAAACACTAAACAAACAACACAAAGAGTTATCTATCCAAAATGGAGATGTATGGGTAAACCACTTCTCCAATCTTTTTGGCCCTGTAACAAAGATAAAACAGCAAATACATATACATCATCAAACACAAATCTTACAATCACCTATTAAAGACTACCAGAACCCACTGGATTCTCTAATTACATTGAATGAACTACAGGACAAAATAAAAACCCTCCAACCCAAAAAGGCCTGTGGTGTTGATGGTATCCTAAATGAAACGATCAAATCAAATTGTATTTGTCACATGCGCCGAATACAACAGGTGTAGACCTTACAGTGAAATGCTTCCTTACTTACAAGCCCTTAACCAACAACGCAGTTTTAAGAAAAAAAGTGTTAATTAAAAAATGTATAAGTAAAAAATAAAAGCAGTAAAATATACAGACCACAAATTCCAATTGGCTAAACTCTTTAACATCATCCTCAGCTCTGGCATCTTCCCCAATATTTGGAACCAAGGACTGATCACCCCAATCCACAAAAGTGGAGACAAATTTGACCCCAGTAACTACCGTGTGATATGCGTCAACAGCAACCTTGGGAAAATCATCTGCATTATCATTAACAGCAGACTTACAGGTAAAAGTCAGTAAATTAGAATATTTTGAAAAACTTGATTTATTTCAGTAATTGCATTCAAAAGGTGTAACTTGTACATTATATTTATTCATTGCACACAGACTGATGCATTCAAATGTTTATTTCATTTAATTTTGATGATTTGAAGTGGCAACAAATGAAAATCCAAAATTCCGTGTGTCACAAAATTAGAATATTGTGTAAGGGTTACATTTTGAAGACACCTGGTGCCACAAAATAATCAGCTGATTAACTCAAAACACCTGCAAAGGGCTTTAAATGGTCTCTCAGTCCAGTTCTGAAGCCTACACAAACATGGGGAAGACTTCAGATTTGACAGCTGTCCAAAAGGCGACCATCGACACATTGCACAAGGAGGGAAAGACACAAAAGTTTATTGCAGAAGAGGCTGGCTGTTCTCAGAGCTCTGTGTCCAAACACATTAATAGAGAGGCAAAGGGAAGGAAAAACTGTGGTCAGAAAAAGTGTACAAGCGATAGGGATCACCGCGCCCTAGTCAAGATTGTGAAAAAAAAACCCATTCAAAAATGTGGGGGAGATTCACAAGGAGTGGACAGCTGCTGGAGTCAGGGCTTCAAGATCCACCACCAAGAGACGCTTGAAAGACATGGGTTTCAACTGCCGCATACCTCGTGTCAAGCCACTGTTGACCAAGAAACAGCGCGAAAAGCGTCTCACCTGGGCTAAGGAAAAAAAGAGCTGGACTGCTGCTGAGTGGTCTAAAGTCATGTTTTCTGACGAAAGCAAATTTTGCATTTCCTTTGGAAATCGAGGTCCCAGAGTCTGGAGGAAGACAGGAGAGGCACAGGATCCACGTTGCCTGAAGTCTAGTGTAAAGTTTCCACCATCAGTGATGGTTTGGGGTGCCATGTCATCTGCTGGTGTCGGTCCACTCTGTTTCCTGAGATCCAGGGTCAACGCAGCCGTCTACCAGCAAGTTTTAGAGCACTTCATGCTTCCTGCTGCTGACCTGCTCTATGGAGATGGAGATTTCAGGTTCCAACAGAACTTGGCGCCTGCACACAGCGCAAAATCTACCCGTGCCTGGTTTACGGACCATGGTATTTCTGTTCTAAATTGGCCAGCCAACTCCCCTGACCTTAGCCCCATAGAAAATCTGTGGGGTATTGTGAAAAGGAAGATGCAGAATGCCAGACCCAACAACGCAGAAGAGTTGAAGGCCACTATCAGAGCAACCTGGGCTCTCATAACACCTGAGCAGTGCCAGAAACTCATCGACTCCATGCCACGCCGCATTAATGCAGTAATTGAGGCAAAAGGAGCTCCAACCAAGTATTGAGTATTGTACATGCTCATATTTTTCATTTTCATACTTTTCAGTTGGCCAACATTTCTAAAAAATCCCTTTTTTGTATTAGCCTTAAGTAATATTCTAATTTTGTGACACACGGAATTTTGGATTTTCATTTGTTGCCACTTCAAATCATCAAAATTAAATGAAATAAACATTTGAATGCATCAGTCTGTGTGCAATGAATAAATATAATGTACAAGTTACACCTTTTGAATGCAATTACTGAAATAAATCAAGTTTTTCAAAATATTCTAATTTACTGACTTTTACCTGTATATATTTCCTCAGTGAAAACAATGTACTGAGCTAATGTAAATTTTGCTTTTTGTTGATTTCAAAAAAGCTTTTGACTCAATTTGGCATGAGTGTCTGCTATACACATTTATGGAAAGTGGGGTTGGGGGAAAAACATACGACATTATAAAATCCATGTAAACAAACGAGAGCCCCAGGACAGCGACAACAACAACAACAACAACACAATGAGACCAAATCATGAGAAAACAAAAAGAGAATTACTTGACACATTGGAAAGAATTAACAAAAATACTTAGCAAACTAGAATGCTATTTGGCCCTAAACAGAGAGTACACAGTGGCAGAATACCTGACCACTGTACCTGACCCAAACTTAAGGAAAGCTTTGACTATGTACAGACTCAGCGAGCATAGCCTTGCTATTGAGAAAGGCCGCCGTAGGCTGACCTGGCTCTCAAGAGAAGACAGGCTATATGCACACTGCCCACAAAATGAGGTGGAAACTGAGCTGCACTTCCTAACCTCCTGCCAAATGTATGACCATATTAGAGACACATATTTCCCTCAGATTACACAGACCCACAAAGAATTAGAAAACAAACCCAATTTTGATAAACTCCCTTATCTACTGGGTGAAATACCACAGTGTGCCATCACAGCAGCAAGATTTGTGACCTGTTGCCACAAGAAAAGGGCAACCAGTGAAGAACAAACACCATTGTAAATACAACCCATATTTATGTTGATTTATTTCCCCTTTTGTACTTTAACTATTTGCACATTGTTACAACACTGTATATATACATAATATGACATTTGAAATGTCTTTATTCTTTTGGAACTTCTGAGTTTAATGTTTACTGTTAATATTTACTGTTTATTTCACTTTTGTTGACTATCTACTTCACTTGCTTTGGCAATGTTAACACACGTTTCCCATGCCAATAAAGCCCTTAAATTGAAAGAGAGAGAGAGAGAGAGCGAGATCCAGTGTGATTAAAGACTAAGTGCGGTCCGAGAGAGAGAGGGATGAGGAGATTGAAAGAAAGTGAAAGAATGGAGGAAGGAGAAATAGTGGATTCTCTCTATCTGAAGATCAATGAGAGACTTGGTAGGAGATGAAGGGGGCATCCCAAATGGTACCTTATTCCCTATAGAACAAAGCCCATAGGGCCGAAGGAAGGGACATGGTGAAGTTTGGGATTCAGCCGTAAACTAGCAGTCTGAGGATGAACAGTCTGGTTCCTGCAGTATTAGAGAGGCTGAAGTGATGTTGTGGTGGTCCAGAAGGTGTCTGGTGCCTGCAGTATTAGAGAGGCTGAAGTGATGTTGTGGTGGTCCAGAAGGTGTCTGGTGCCTGCAGTATTAGAGAGGCTGAAGTGATGTTGTGGTGGTCCAGAAGGTGTCTGGTGCCTGCAGTATTAGAGAGGCTGAAGTGATGTTGTGGTGGTCCAGAAGGTGTCTGGTGCCTGCAGTATTAGAGAGGCTGAAGTGATGTTGTGGTGGTCCAGAAGGTGTCTGGTGCCTGCAGTATTAGAGAGGCTGAAGTGATGTTGTGGTGGTCCAGAAGGTGTCTGGTGCCTGCAGTATTAGAGAGGCTGAAGTGATGTTGTGGTGGTCCAGAAGGTGTCTGGTGCCTGCAGTATTAGAGAGGCTGAAGTGATGTTGTGGTGGTCCAGAAGGTGTCTGGTGCCTGCAGTATTAGAGAGGCTGAAGTGATGTTGTGGTGGTCCAGAAGGTGTCTGGTGCCTGCAGTATTAGAGAGGCTGAAGTGATGTTGTGGTGGTCCAGAAGGTGTCTGGTGCCTGCAGTATTAGAGAGGCTGAAGTGATGTTGTGGTGGTCCAGAAGGTGTCTGGTGCCTGCAGTATTAGAGAGGCTGAAGTGATGTTGTGGTGGTCCAGAAGGTGTCTGGTGCCTGCAGTATTAGAGAGGCTGAAGTGATGTTGTGGTGGTCCAGAAGGTGTCTGGTGCCTGCAGTATTAGAGAGGCTGAAGTGATGTTGTGGTGGTCCAGAAGGTGTCTGGTGCCTGCAGTATTAGAGAGGCTGAAGTGATGTTGTGGTGGTCCAGAAGGTGTCTGGTGCCTGCAGTATTAGAGAGGCTGAAGTGATGTTGTGGTGGTCCAGAAGGTGTCTGGTGCCTGCAGTATTAGAGAGGCTGAAGTGATGTTGTGGTAGTCCAGAAGGTGTCTGGTGCCTGCAGTATTAGAGAGGCTGAAGTGATGTTGTGGTGGTCCAGAAGGTGTCTATGGGGAGTTGGGTCTCAATCGCAAATGTCACCCTCTTCCCTTCATAGTGCATTTCTTTTAAACAGAGCCCTGTAGGATGCCATTTGAGATGCATCCTGACTGACAGTAACTCATCCTTTGGCCACAAACCAAAAACGTTCCCTTCCTTTAGCTTTCCTGGTGTCATGACAACATTTCACTTCACCAATTTGGACTATTTTGTGTATGTCCATTACGTGAAATCCAAATAAAAATCCTCTTAAATTACAGGTTGTAATGCAACAAAATAGGAAAAACGCCAAGGGGGATGAATACTTTTGCAAGGCACGTCAGACAGATTAATGATGCATGTTTGATGGTGCATAATAATGTTCCTCTAAGCATTATGTAAACACACAAGCAATTACCAGTGATAATATACACTATTACAGACCCATTCAACATCTCAGCCAGATGAGATGGACTGGCAGTGTCCCCTCCAGCAGTCCGGTCTAGACCCTGATCAAATGGAACCCTATTCACTATAGTCCCTGATCAAATGGAACCCTATTCACTATAGTCCCTGATCAAATGGAACCCTATTCACTATAGTCCCTGATCAAATGGAACCCTATTCACTATAGTCCCTGATCAAATGGAACCCTATTCACTATAGTCCCTGATCAAATGGAACCCTATTCACTATAGTCTCTGATCAAATGGAACCCTATTCACTATAGTCTCTGATCAAATGGAACCCTATTCACTATAGTCCCTGATCAAATGGAACCCTATTCACTATAGTCCCTGATCAAATGGAACCCTATTCACTATAGTCCCTGATCAAATGGAACCCTATTCACTATAGTCCCTGATCAAATGGAACCCTATTCACTATAGTCCCTGATCAAATGGAACCCTATTCACTATAGTCCCTGATCAAAACACTGCAAACATTGTAAATGTTACATAGATTTCTTTCATATTGTATTAAGATTATGAAGTAAAAATAGAATTGAGTTTACTTGTCTAGAGTTGATTTAGTTTAGCCAGAAAATGCATCAAGAGATTGTGTATTGTTTTAAGATATTCTGCCTTGTTCTGTTTCCATCTCTCCTGCCTTCCCGTATATTCCCATCTCTCTCTGCATCTCTCTTCTCTCCTCCATCTCCCCCCTTCTCCACGTCTCCTCTCTATCCTGCCTCCACATCTCCCCTCGCTATCGTGTCTCCCTCTACACCTCTTCCCTCCCCACCTCTTCCCTCTCCACCTCTTCCCTCTCCACCTCTTCCCTCTCCAACTCTTCCCTCTACAACGCTTCCCCTCACCTCTCCTCTCCACCTCTTCCCGTCCCTCCCCTCTCCAACCTCTCCCTCTACACTCTTCCCTCTCCACCTCTCCCTCCCCACCTCCCCCCTCCACCTCTTCCCTCCCCACCTCCCCTACCACCTCTTCCCTTCCACTCCCCACCTCTCTCAAACCCTCTTCCCTCTCCACTCTCTCCACCTCTGCCTCCCACACCTCTTCCCTCCCACCTCCCTCTCACCTACCCTCTTCCCCCCACCTCTTCCCTCCCACTCTTCCCTCTACACCACTCCACACTCTTCCCCTCTAGCAACACCTCTTCCCTCTAACCCTTCCGCTTCCAGCTTCTCCCTCTACACCTCTTCCCTACTCTTCCCTCTCCACCTCTTCCTCTCACCTCGCACCTGCTCCACTCTCTTCCCTCCCTCCACCTCTTCCCTCTTCCCCCCCCACCTCTTCCTCTCCACCTCTTCCCTCCCATCTCCCTCCACCTCTTCCCTCCTCACCCTCTTTCCTCTCCACCTCTACCTTCTCCCTCTCCACCTCTTCCCTCTCCACCTCTTCCCTCCCCTCTTCCCCTCTCCACTCCTCTTCCCTCTCCACCCTCTTCCCTCTCCCCTCTCTCCCCCTCCCCCTTTCCCTCTCCACCTCTTTTCCCTCCTCTCTCCCTCTCCCCTCTCCCTCCTCTTTCCCTCTCCACCTCTCACCTCTTCCCTCTCCACCTCTTCCCTCTCCACCTCTTCCCTCTCCCACCTCTTCCCTCTCCACCTCTTCCCTCTCCACCTCTTCCCTCTCCACCACCTCTTCCCTCTCCACCTCTTCCCTCTCCACCTCTTCCCTCTCCACCTCTTCCCTCTCCACCTCTTCCCTCTACACCTCCCTCCACCTCTTCCCATATCTCTCCAACTCTCTCCTCTGCCCTGTCAGCCTACTGCTCTTTGTCACAGTGTTTATACAGCTACTGTATGACTCAGCACACAGCCCACCGTGTCACACAGTCATACAGGGGGTTCATTGAGGAAGATGAGGGAGGAATAGAGAGAGTTTGACGTTAATTGGGAAGAATCTTGTCCTGGAGGCAGAGCTGAGCAGTTTCCGCTAGATGGGCCAACCGCTACAGTATATCGTCAAAAAAATATGAAAACAAAAATTATATTTTTGGTCTCAATGTAAGATTAGGTTTAAAATCTGTGGCTATGTCAGCTACTGACCACATGTTCAATGGATTCACCTGAGAGTCAGGGCATGACATGTTCTGGAGCAAACAGAGGACATCGTCTCCATACAGGGCATGACATGTTCTGTAGCAAACAGAGGACATCGTCTCCATACAAATACAATCTCATTGTAGTTCTCTGATAACCTCATCATGCTCTCAGAGAGGAGCATTGTACCAATCAAAATGTTAAGATCTTTTCACCTTGGAATGTGTACGTCTTTATTTCTAATCTTCTTACTTTAGAACATTACCTTTTTGAGGAGAATGGAATCAATAACTCACTGAAGCTTTACAGATGCCGTATCTTAATTCGATCATTCTGTTGTTGCAAGAATTTTCCTGCACGACATGCACGACATTCAAAGTATAAAAAGGCTTGTAAGTTTAGTAATTTCCACTTTAAAATGTCAGACTTTCTTCTGAACGAAATCTTCCGCCCGCTCTGCTTCATTCAATCCAAAAAGTATTCCCTTTCCTGTTGCTGCAGGGTTATTTTCCTGCTCTGCAAATCTGCGCTCCAATGAGTCCTGCTCTGTATCTACAGTCATTGTCTACCCTGATGTGCTACTGCAGCTTTTAAGATAGTCCCCTGCTCTGCTATCTGCAGCTCCATAGTCTCCCTGCTCTGCTATCTGCAGCTCCAATAGTCTCCCTGCTCTGCTATCTGCAGCTCCAATAGTCTCCCTGCTCTGCTATCTGCAGCTCCAATAGTCTCCCTGCTCTGCTATCTGCAGCTCCAATAGTCTCCCCTGCTCTGCTATCTGCAGCTCCAATAGTCTCCCTGCTTGCTATCTGCAGCTCCAATAGTCGTCCTGCTCTGCTATCTGCAGCTCCAATAGTCTCCCTGCTCTGCTATCTGCAGCTCCAATAGTCTCCCTGCTCTGCTATCTGCAGCTCCAATAGTCTCCCTGCTCTATGCTATCTGCAGCTCCAATAGTCTCCCTGCTCTGCTATCTGCAGCTCCAATAGTCTCCCTGCTCTGCTATCTGCAGCTCCAATAGTCTCCCTGCTCTGGCTATCTGCAGCTCCAATAGTCCTCCCTGCTCTGCTATCTGCAGCTCCAATAGTCTCCCTTGCTCTGCTATCTGCAGCTCCAATAGTCTCCCTGCTCTGCTATCTGCAGCTCCAATAGTCTCCCTGCTCTGCTATCTGCAGCTCCAATAGTCGTCCTGCTCTGCTATCTGCAGCTCCAATAGTCTCCCTGCTCTGCTATCTGCAGCTCCAATAGTCTCCCTGCTCTGCTATCTGCAGCTCCAATAGTCTCCCTGCTCTGCTATCTGCAGCTCCAATAGTCTCCCTGCTCTGCTATCTGCAGCTCCAATAGTCTCCCTGCTCTGCTATCTGCAGACTCCAATAGTCTCCCTGCCTCTGCTATCTGCAGCTCCAATAGTCTCCCCTGCTCTGCTATCTGCAGCTCCAATAGTCTCCCTGCTCTGCTTCTGCAGCTCCAATGTCTCCCTGCTCTGCTATTTTGCAGCTCAATATCTCCCTGCTCTTCGCAGTCCAAGCTCCCTCTCTGAAAGCATCTCCAATATCTCCCTGCTCTGCTATCTCAGCTCCAATAGTCTCCCCTCTCTCCTATTGCAGCTCCATAGTCCCCTGCTCGCTATGCGCTATCTGCCCCTCCACATAGCCCTCCCTGCTCTGCTATTCTGCAGCTCCATAGTCTCCCTCCCTGCTCTGCTATCTGCAGCTCCAATAGTCTCCTGCTCTGCTACTGCAGCTCCAATAGTCTCCCGCTCTGCTATCTGCAGCTCCAATTCTCCCATTGCATCTGCAGCTCCATACTCCCTGCTCTGCTATCTGCAGCTCCAATAGTCCTCCCTGCTCTGCTATCTGCAGCTCCAATAGTCCCCTGCTCTGCTATCTGCAGCTCCAATAGTCTCCCTGCTCTGCTATCTTGCAGCTCCAATAGTCGTCCTGCTCTGCTATCTGCAGCTCCAAGATCTCCCTGCTCTGCTATCTGCAGCTCCAAATAGTCTCCTCTGCTCTGCTATCTGCAGCTCCAATAGTCTCCCTGCTCTCTAATCTGCCTCCACTCAGTCCTCCCTTCTCTGCTATCCTGCACGCTCCAATAGTCTCTCCTGCTCTGCTTCTCGACTTCCATAGTCTCCCCTTGCTCTGACTATCTGCATCTGATTCCATATCTCCCTGCCTCTGACTATCTATTGCAGCTCCATAGTCGCTCCCTGGACTCTGCTATCTTGAGCTCCAATAGTCGCTCCCACTCTCCTGCTATCGAGCTCCAATGAGTCTCCTGCTCTGCCTACTGTCCACTCCCAGTACGTCCTCCCTGCTCTGCTAATCTGCAGCTCGCAATAGTCTCCCTGCTCTGTCTATCTCAGCTCGCAATATTCCCGCTCTGCTATCTGCAGTCCCAATAGGTCTCTCCTCTCTGCTATCTCAGCTCCATAGTCCTCCCTGCTCTGCTATCTGCAGCTCCATAGTCTCCCTCTCTCTATCGCGCTCATAGTCTCCCTGCTCTCGCACTGCATCTCCAATATCGTCCCTGCTCTGCTATCTGCAAGCTCCAATATCCGTCCTGACTCTTGCTTATCTGCAGCTCCAATAGTCTCCCCTGCTCTGCTATCTGCAGCTCCAAAGTCTCCCTGCTGCTGCTATCTCAGCTCCAATAGTTCCCCCTGCTCTGCTATCTGCAGCTCCAATAGTCTCCCTGCTCTGCTATCTGCAGCTTCCAATAGTCTCCCTGCTCTGCTATCCTGCAGCTCCAATAGTCTCCCTGCTCTGCTATCTGCAGCTCCAATAGTCTCCCTGCTCTGCTATCTGCAGCTCCAATAGTCTCCCTGCTCTGCTATCTGCAGCTCCCAGTCAATAGAGGCACAAAGAGTCTCCCCAAAATAAAGTCCATTAGATCAAATAAAACCTATTAGATCAACACACCCTTGCAAAGTCCTTACATTTTGTTCCTAAAATTTCAATCTAAAAGGGATTTTTTATTTTTATTTTTTTTCACTCTGAGCTACACAATCTACTCCACATTTCCAAAGTGAAATAACAATTGTAGACATTTTCGGAAATTAATAACATTTTTAAAACAAAGACGTTGTTTTAGACAGCCAGAGTGTTCATTTGTTGAGCTGAGAGAAAACTGTGCATGGATCAACAACATTCACGCCACATTACTGGCCTGTATGAAATATGTGCTAAAAATCTATTTTAAATCATCCATCCCGTTTGCAACAAGGCCATTAAGTAAACCTGGCAAATAAATTAACTTTTTTACCTAATTAAAAAACATAAGGTTTGGGGCAAAATCCAACACATCACAGAGTGAAACCCTCTGTGTGGTCAAGGTGGAGGCAGCATCATGTTATGTCACCGGCAAGAACTGGGGAGTTGGTCCAGATCAAAAGAAATATGAAAGGAGCAAAGCCAATGTAAACACACAGAGGAAGACCTGCCTCAGTCCTCCAAAGACCTAACAGGAAGACCTGCCTCAGTCCTCCAAAGACCTAACAGGAAGACCTGCCTCAGTCCTCCAAAGACCTAACAGGAAAACCTGCCTCAGTCCTCCAAAGACCTAACAGGAAGACCTGCCTCAGTCCTCCAAAGACCTAACAGGAAGACCTGCCTCAGTCCTCCAAAGACCTAACAGGAAGACCTGCCTCAGTCCTCCAAAGACCTAACAGGAAGACCTGCCTCAGTCCTCCAAAGACCTAACAGGAAGACCTGCCTCAGTCCTCCAAAGACCTAACACTAACATTAGACTCTGGAGCAGTGTAAACGAGGAAGACCTGCCTCAGTCCTCCAAAGACCTAACACTAACATTAGACTCTAGAGCAGTGTAAACGAGGAAGACCTGCCTCAGTCCTCTGAACCCACATGAAATAATACTATAGGATACTAATGGTATAAATACTATAGGATTCACTGTAGCGTTTTTGCGGACTTCACTGTAGTATTTACTGTAGTGTTTTTGGGGAGATTACTGTAGTATTTACTAAAGTGTTTTTGTTGTATTATCTTTGACATAGAAGTGGAGGCTTTCTCCTTCAGGAAATCTACTGGAGAAATGCTAAAAGAACACATTTTCCATAACCTGTAGGTAGGCTGGACTGGGTTCTGAATGGATCATTCAGAATGTCTGCTCTTTTCTATAACCTGTGGGGAACTCAATATGGTCCATACTTGGCATGTTCTCACTTATGGGTGGAACAAATTGGGAAATGTGGGAGGGGAAAGGGCAGGGTATATGCAAATCAAATACTGTAGTATATACTAGAGTTTAAAAAAGTGTAATGTTTTTACGGACATTACTGTAGTATTTACTACTTTAAAAAAGTGTAATGTTTTCACAGACATTACTGTAGTATTTACTAGTGTTTTTTGGCAGATAATTATGTAATACAACATTCTATAGTAAGTACAACACATGATCGAGGGATACTGCAGTGTGTAGGATAGTATTCTACACTTTACTACATATTTCTATACTAAGTACTGTAGTAGTCTATAGTAAACTGTAGTATTTTTTCATATTGGGAACAACTAACACTGTGATATAATTACATTTTTCAGTGGGACAATTACACAAATGTTAAGGCCAAAGACACTCCAGAAGTTCCTTAGTGGTCTCAGTCCTGACTTAATTCTGCTATACATCAATAATTTCCAACCAAAGCTGTTTAGAAGCCGCTTGGACCTAGACTTGGCGTTCCAGGTACCGCTTGCCGTGCAGTAGCAGGGAGAACAGTCTATGACTAGGGTGGCTGGAAACTTTGACAATTTTTAGGGCCTTCCTCTGACGTCTGGTATAGAGGTCCTGGATAGCAGGAAGCTTGGCCCCAGTGATGTACTGGGCCGTACGCACTACCCTCTGTAGTGCCTTGCGGTCGGAGGCCGAGCAGTTGCCATACCAGGTGGTGATGCAACAAGTCAGGATGCTCTCGATGGTGCAGCTGTATAATTTTTTGAGGATCTGAGGACCCATGCCAAATCTTTTCAGTCTCCTAAGGGGGAATAGGTTTTGTCGTGCCCTCTTCACGACTGTCTTGGTGTGCTTGGACCATGTTAGGTTGTTGGTGATGTGGACACCAAGGAACTTGAAGCTCTCAACCTGCTCCACTACTGCCCCGTCGATGAGAATGGGGGCGTGCTCAGTCCTCATCTTTTTCCAGTAGTCCACAATCATCTCCTTTGTCTTGATCACATTGAGGGAGAGGTTGTTGATCCTGGCACCACACTGCCAGGTCTCTGACCTCCTCCCTATAGGCTGTCTCGTCGTTGTCGGTGATCAGGCCTACCACTGTTGTGTTATCGGCAAACTTAATGATGGTGTTGGAGTCGTGCCTGGCCATGCAGTCATGGGTGAACAGGGAGTACAGGAGGGGACTGAGCCCCCGTGTTGAGGATCAGTGTGGCGTATCTTGTTACCTACCTTTACCACCTGGGGGCGGCCCGTCAGGAAGTCCAAGATCCAGTTGCAGAGGGAGGTGTTTAGTCTCTGGGTCCTTAGTGATGAGCTTTGAGGGCACTATGGTGTTGAATGCTGAGCTGTAGTCAATGAATAGCATTCTCACATAGGTGTTCCTTTTGTCCAGGTGTGAAAGGGCAGTGTGGAGCGCAATAGAGATTGCATCATCTCTGGATCCGTTGGGGCGGTATGCAAATTGGAGTGGGTATAGGGTTTCTGGGATAATGGTGTTGATGTGAGCCATGACCAGCCTTTCAAAGCACTGCATGGCTACAGACGTGAGTGCTACGGGTTGGTAGTCATTTAGGCAGGTTACCTTAGTGTCCTTGGGCACAGGGACTATGGTGGTCTGCTTGAAACATGTTGGTATTACAGACCCAGACAGGGAGAGGTTGAAAATGTCAGTGAAGACACTTGCCAGTTGGTCAGCACATGCTCGGAGTACACGTCCTGGTAATCCATCTGGCCCTGCAGCCTTGTGAATGTTAACCTTTTCAAAGGTCTTACTCACATCGGCTACGGAGAACGTGATCACATAGTCATCCGGAACATATGATGCTCTCATGCATGCTTCAGTGTTGCTTGCCTCGAAGCGAGCATAGAAGTGATTTAGCTCGTCTGGAAGTCTTGTGTCACTGGGCAGCTCGCGGCTGTGCTTCCCTTTGTAGTCTGTAATAGTTTTCAAGCCCTGCCACATCCGACGAGCGTCAGAGCCGGTGTAGTACGATTCAATCTTAGTCCTGTATTGACTCTTTGCCTGTTTGATGGTTCGTCGGAGGGCATAGCGGGATTTCTTATAAGCTTCCGGGTTAGAGTCCCACTCCTTGAAAGCGGCAGCTCTACCCTTTAGCTCAGTGCGGATGTTGCCTGTAATCCATGGCTTCCAGTTGGGGTATGAACATACGCTCAATGTGGGGAAGACGTCATCGATGCACTTATTGATGAAGCCAGTGACTGATGTGGTGTACTCCTCAATGCTATCTGAAGAATCCCGGAACATGTTCCAGTCTGTGCTAGCAAAACAGTCCTGTAGCTTAGCATCTGCTTCATCTGACCACTTTTTTATTGACCAAGTCACTGGTGCTTCTTGCTTTAGTTTTTGCTTGTAAGCAGGATTCAGGAGGATAGAATTATGGTCAGATTTGCCAAATGGAAGGTGAGGGAGAGCTTTGTATGTGTCTCTGTGTGTGGATTAAAGGTGGTCTAGAGTTTTTTCCCTCTTGTTGCACATTTAACATGCAGGTAGAAATGAGGTAAAACTGATTTAAGTTTCCCTGCATTAAAGTCCCCGGCCACTAGGAGCGCCGCCTCTGGATGAGCATTTTCTTGTTTGCTTATGGCCGTATACAGTTCATTGAGTGCGGTCTTAGTGCCAGCATCGGTTTGTGGTGGTAAATAGACAGCTATAAATAATATAGATGAAAACTCTCTTGGTAAATAGTGTGGTCTACAACTTATCATGAGATACTCTACCTCAGGCAAGCAAAACCTTGAGACTATGCACCAGCTGTTGTTTACAAATATACACAGACCGCCACCCCTTGTCTTACCAGAGGCTGCTGTTCTATCCTGCCGAGACAGTGTATAACCCGCCAGCTGTATGTTATTCATGTCTTTGTTCAGCCACTACTCGTGAAACATAAGATATTACAGTTGTTAATGTCCCGTTGGTAGGATATTCGTGCCTGTAGTTCGTCCACTTTATTATCAAGAGATTGTAAATTGGCCAATAGTATCGATGGCAAAGGCAGATTCGCCACTGGTCGCCGGTTCGTTACCAGGCACCCCAATCTCCTTCCACGATATCTCCTTTTCATTTCTACTGTGAATGATGGTGATGAGGGCCCTGTCGGGTGTCTGGAGCAAATCCCTCTCGTCCGACTCATTAACGAAAAGTTATTCGTCCAGTTTGAGCTGAGTAATCTCTGTTCTGATGTCCAGAAGCTCTTTTCGGTCATAAGAGACGGTAGCAGCAACATTATGTACAAAATAAGTTACAAACAATGCGAAACAACACACACAATAGCACAGTTGGTTAAGAGTCCATAAGACGGCTGCCATTCATTTGTCCTATAACTGCTGCCAACAGTGTACTCTGGGGTGTGTATACCTATGCAATCAAGATATGTTTGTTTCATATTTTTACTTCATTTTAGAAATGTTCTATACATTTTCTTTCACTTTGAAAATGTGGAGTAGGTTGGGTAGGAAATGTTTTTAATTTAATCCCTTTGTAAAATAAAATGTAAGGCAGCAAATGTGAAAACTGCAAGGGGTGTGTAGACTTTCACTAGGCACTGTACTTGAACAAAGATGGTATCTATAATAGCAGATGATGTGGCTAGATGAATCTGAAGGTTCTATATTGGGCCCTGGTCAAAAGAAGTTCACTACATAGGGGATAGGTTGCTATTTGGGACTCCAACCGTCATGTCCTCCTGGCTTCTACACGTTTGTGGAATAGCCCAGAAGGAAAACAGAGATACTTTAAGATAATGACATGAGGGCAGACAGAGATCAATACTCTCTTTATAGACAGGTCAGTGGAAGCAACCGGACAGGTTAGACTGGGCTGGGCTGGGTGATGTGCTGCGTTAGACTAGGCTGGGCTATTTGATGTGCTGCGTTAGACTAGGCTGGGCTATTTGATGTTTTGCGTTAGACTAGGCTGGGCTATTTGATGTGCTGCGTTAGACTGGGCTGGGCTATTTGATGTGCTGCGTTAGACTGGGCTGGGCTGGGCTATTTGATGTGCTGCGTTAGACTGGGCTGGGCTATTTGATCTGCTGCGTTAGACTGGGCTGGGCTATTTGATGTGCTGCGTTAGACTGGGCTGGGCTATTTGATGTGCTGCGTTAGACTGGGCTGGGCTATTTGATGTGCTGCGTTAGACTGGGCTGGGCTATTTGATGTGCTGCGTTAGACTGGGCTGGGCTATTTGATGTGCTGCGTTAGACTGGGCTGGGCTATTTGATTGCTGCGTTAGACTGGGCTGGGCTATTTGATCTGCTGCGTTAGACTGGGCTGGGCTATTTGATCTGCTGCGTTAGACTGGGCTGGGCTATTTGATGTGCTGCGTTAGACTGGGCTGGGCTTTGATGTGCTGCGTTAGACTGGCTGGGCTATTTGATGTGCTGCGTTAGACTGGCTGGGCTGTTGATGTGCTGCGTTAGACTGGCTGGGCTGTGTGATGTGCTGGTTAGACTGGCTGGGCTTTGATGTGCTGCGTTAGACTAGGCTGGGCTGTGATGTGCTGCGTTAGACTGGGCTGGCTATTTGATGTGCTGCGTTAGACTGGGCTGGGCTATTTGATGGGCTGCGTTAGACTGGACTGGGCTATTTGATGTGCTGCGTTAGACTGGACTGGGCTATTTGATGTGCTGCGTTAGACTGGGCTGGGCTGGGTGATGTGCTGCGTTAGACTGGGCTGGGCTGGGTGATGTGCTGCGTTAGACTGGGCTGGGCTGGGTGATGTGCTGCGTTAGACTGGGCTGGGTGATGTGCTGCGTTAAACTGGGCTGGGCTATTTGATGTGCTGCGTTAGACTGGGCTGGGCTTGGTGATGTGCTGCGTTAGACTGGGCTGGGCTATTTGATGGGCTGCGTTAGACTGGGCTGGGCTATTTGATGGGCTGCGTTAGACTGGGCTGGGCTATTTGATGGGCTGCGTTAGACTGGGCTGGGCTATTTGATGGGCTGTGTAGCCTGGGGGGGGTGGGTGAGGCATGCTCACACTCTGGGCCCCTTCCTGTCATGTGTTTAGACTGGCAGGGCACTGGTGATTGCTGGGAACTGGCGGTGGTGATGGCGCGAGACCTGTATTCCTCTAGACCCTGGTTGAATATGCTGCTTAGCAGGGCTGGGATTGATGGCTGCGTTTGCTGGGGTGCAGGGATTTGAGGTGCGTAGGACTGGGGGCAGATGGGCTGGTTTAGGGGAGGGTTATTAGGGGAAGAGGGCTTATTAGGGCGGTTAGAGAGGTTAGACGGGTGTAGAATAGTGGGTTAGACTGGACAAGCTATTTGACGTCTGCTGTAATGGGCTGGCACCTGGTGATTGCTGTCATCTGACTCTGGCTGGGTATTGCTCGTTAGACTGTCTGTGTCTCTACTGGGGGTGATGTGCTGCTTCGTCATCCTGGGACTATTTATGTGACTGTCGTCATCACTGGGATGGTTGTGATGTGCTGTTACTCTGGGATATTATTGGACTGTCGTTATCTGCTGGGCTATTTTGATGTGCTGTACACTGGGTGGATATTGATCTGAAATGGTCTGGGCTTGGATATGTCTCTGACTGGCTGTCATCATGGGGTATTGCTGTCAGGGCATGACTGGGATGTATCATCTGATGTTCGGCCACCTCCCTGTCACTTTCTCAACCAGTACACTGTGCATTCTTGGGAATCGTGATTGTGAGGCCGGGATTTTCCTAAACCCTGTTTACATGCTTCTGGAAGCTGGAAATCATCTGCTGTCAGGGGTGCAGGGAGAGGAGTGAAGAGGATCATTCAGGGGGGAAGAGAGGTTATTAGGGGGAAGAGAGGTTATTAGGGGGAAGAGAGGTTATTAGGGGGAAGAGAGGTTAAGACGGGTGCAGAATAAGGGGTGTAGGTGCAAAGCTCATCTTGACCTCTGTGTAATGGAGCGTCATCTCTGGGATATTATCTGATCATCTGTCATCTCTGGGATATTATCTGACTGTCTGTCATCTCTGGGATATTATCTGACTGTCTGTCATCACTGGGATATTATCTGACTGTCTGTCATCACTGGGATATTATCTGACTGTCTGTCATCTCTGGGATATTATCTGACTGTCTGTCATCACTGGGATATTATCTGACTGTCTGTCATCACTGGGATATTATCTGACTGTCTGTCATCACTGGGATATTATCTGACTGTCTGTCATCACTGGGATATTGTCTGATCATCTGTCATCTCTGGGATATTATCTGATTGTCTGTCATCACTGGGATATTATCTGATTGTCTGTCATCTCTGGGATATTGTCGATTGTCATCTCTGGGATATTGTCTGATTGTCATCTCTGGGATATTGTCTGATTGTCATCTCTGGGATATTGTCTGATTGTCATCTCTGGGATATTGTCGATTGTCATCTCTGGGATATTGTCTGATTGTCATATCTGGGATATTGTCTGATCATCTGTCATCTCTGGGATATTGTCTGATCATCTGTCATCTCTGTGATATTGTCTGATTGTCATCTCTGGGATATTGTCTGATTGTCTGTCATCTGCACTAGCTGTTTCAGCTTTATGAGCTGCTTATTGAGGCTGGGGAAATCAATGGCTGGCTGTCAGTCAGTCAGTGGTGGTGCAGGGGGAGGGGTAATCACTGGAGAGGGTAAAGGAGTAGGGAGGGATGGTGAGAGGTAGTGAGGGATGGTGAGGGGTAGAGGTGTAGTGAGGGATGGTGAGGGGTAGAGGTGTGGTGAGGGATGTGAGGGGTAGAGGTGTAGTGAGGGATTGGTGAGGGTAGTAGGTTGTAGGGTGAGGTTAGGATGGTGAGGGGTAGAGGTGTAGTGAGGGATGGTGAGGGGTAGGTGTAGTGAGGTGGTGGGTTAGTGTAGTGAGGGATGGTGCGGGTAGAGGTGTAGTGAGGGATGGTGAGGGGTAAGGTGTAGTGAGGGATGGTGAGGGTAGAGGTTGTAGTGAGGGATGGTGAGGGTAGAGGTGTAGTGAGGGATGGTGAGGGTATAGGTGTGTGGGGATGGTGAGGGGTGAGTGTAGTGGGAGGTGTGTAGTGAGGATGGTTGGTGGGTGTTGCTAGTGGGGTGTGAGGTGTGAGGGTTGTAGTGGGATGGTGAGGGTAGGGTTGTAGTGAGGATGGTGAGGGGTAGGGTGTGTGAGGGATGGTGGGGGGTTTAGGGTATAGTGGGATGTGAGGGGTTGAGTGTAGTGAGGGATGGTGAGGGTAGTAGGTGTGAGGGATGGTGAGGGGTAGTTGGGGGTGCGGTTGTAGTGCGGGATGGTGGGGGTAGGGGTTTGTGTGAGGGATGGTGAGGGGTAAGGGTGTTAGTGAGGGATGGTGAGGGGTAGAGGTTTTAGTGAGGTGGTGAGGGGTAGAGGTGTAGTCGGGATGGTGAGGGTAGAGGTTGTAGTGAGGGATGGTGAGGGTTTAGAGTGTTATGAGGGTGGTGAGGGGTAGAGCGTTGTATGGAGGGTGGTGCGGGGTTGAGGTGTAGGGGGATGGTGGGGGTAGAGGTTGTAGTGAGGGATGGTGAGGGTAGGTGTATTGGGGCATGGTGGGGGTCGAGTGTGTGCGGGCTGGTGCGGGGTAGAGGTGTAGTGAGGGCTGGTGGGGGTTAGAGGTTTGTAGTGAGGGATGGTGAGGGGTAGAGGTGTAGTGAGGGATGGTGAGGGGTAGAGGTGTAGTGAGGGATGGTGAGGGGTAGAGGTGTAGTGAGGGATGGTGAGGGGTAGAGGTGTAGTGAGGGATGGTGAGGGGTAGAGGTGTAGTGAGGGATGGTGAGGGGTTTAGTGAGGGATGGTGAGGGGTAGAGGTGTAGTGAGGGATGTGAGGAGTAGAGGTGTAGTGAGGGATGGTGAGGGTAGAGGTGTATGAGTGAGGGATGGTAGGGTGTTGTAGTGAGGGATGGTGAGGGGTGTAGTGAGGGATGGTGAGGGGTGTGTAGTGAGGATGTGAGGGGTGTAGTGAGGGATGGTGAGGGGAAGAGGTGTAGTGAGGGTTTGGTGGGGGGTAGATGTGTAGTGAGGGATGGTGATGGGTAGAGGGTGTGGGGGATGTGAGGGTAGAGGTTAGTGAGGGATGGTTGAGGGGTAAGGTGTAGTGAGGATGGTGAGGGGTAGAGGTTTGTAGTGAGGGATGGTGATGGGTAGAGGTGGTTAGTGAGGATGGTGAGGGGTGAGGTGTAGTGAGGGATGGTGAGGGGTTAGAGGTTGTATTGAGGGATGGTGCGACGGTATGAGGGATGGTGAGGGGTAGTGAGAGGTAGAGGGTGAGTGAGGCATGGTGGGGGTAGAGGTGTAGTGAGGGATGGTGAGGGGTAGAGGTGTAGTGAGGGATGGTGAGGGGTAGAGGTGTAGTGAGGGATGGTGAGGGGTAGAGGTGTAGTGAGGGATGGTGAGGGGTAGAGGTGTAGGAGGATGGTGAGGGTAGAGGTTGTAGTGAGGGATGGTGAGGGGTAGAGGTGTAGTGAGGGATGGTGAGGGGTAGAGGTGTAGTGAGGGATTTCATTGATGTTGAAACGACACTGATTCAATTCATGTGTGCACAGTGGGACTATACTGCACTCCACCGTACCTAAACTACCTAAACTACCTAAACTACCTAAACTACCTATACTCTACCTAAACTACCTAACTACCAAACTACCGAACTCGATCTAAACGACCTAACGCTACTGTAAACTACCTGTACTCTACCGAAACTACCTATACGCTACCAAACTACCTACTCTATCTAAACGACCGAGACTCTACTTAAACACCTGTACTCTACCTAAACTACCTATACTCTACCTAAACTACCTGTACTCTACCTAAACTACCTAAACTACCTATACTCTACCTAAACTACCTATACTCTACCTAAACTACCTATACTCTACCTAAACTACCTATACTCTACCTAAACTACCTAAACTTCCCAAACTTCCTATACTCTACCTAAACTACCTATACTCTACCTAAACTACCTAAACTACCTAAACTACCTAAACTACCTATACTACCTAAACTACCTATACTCTATATAAACTACCTATATTCTATCTAAACTACCTATACTCTATCTAAACTACATAAAATACCTAAACTACCTATACTCTACCTAAACTACCTAAACTACCTAAACTACCTAAACTACCTAAACTACCTATACTCTACCTAAACTACCTAAACTTACTAAACTACTAAACAAACCTAACTACTAAACTACATATACTACCTAAACACCTAAACTTACCTAACTACCTAAACTACCTAAACTACCTAAAACTAAACACCATACTCTACCTAAACTACCTATACTCTACCAAAACTACCATACTCTATCTAAACTACCATACTCTACTTAACTACCAAAAACTACCTATACTCTACCTAAACACCTATACCACCTAAACTACCTATACTCTATCTAAACTACCTATACTCTACTTAAACTACCTGTACTCTACCTAAACTACCTATACTCTACCTAAACTACCTATACTTTATCTAAACTACCTATACTCTACTTAAACTACCTGTACTCTACCTAAACTACCTAAACTCTACCTAAACTACCTGTACTCTAACCTAAACTACCTAAACTACCTATACTCTACCTAAACTACCTATACTCTACCTAAACTACCTATACTCTACCTAAACTACCTAACTCTACCAGATGCTGTATAAGCTTCAGTATTCTACGGGTTTGCTTCATGCAGACGTGACACCAGATGCTGTACTAAGCTTCATATTCTACTGGTGCTCTCATGTCAGACACTGACACCAGATGCTGTACTAAGCTTCAGTATCTACTGGTGCTCCATGTCAGGCAGTGACACCAGATGCTGTACTAAGCTTTCAGTATTCTACTGGTGCTCCATGTCAGGCAGTTGACACCAGATGCTGGTACTAAGCTTCAGTATTCTACTGGTGCTCCATGTCAGGCAGGTGACACCAGATGCTGTACTAAGCTTCAGTATTCTACTGGTGCTCCATGTCAGGCAGTGACACCAGATGCTGTACTAAGCTTCAGTTTCTACTGGTGCTCCATGTCAGGCAGTGACACCAGATGCTGTACTAGCTTCAGTATTCTACTGGTGCTCCATGTAGACGTGACACCAGATGCTGTACTAAGCTTCAGTATTCTACTGGTGCTCCATGTCAGGCAGTGACACCAGATGCGGTACTAAGCTTCAGTATTCTACTGGGTGCTCCATGTCAGGCAGTGACACCAGATGCTGTACTAAGCTTCAGTATTCTACTGGTGCTCCATGTCAGGCAGTGACACCAGATGCTGTACTAAGCTTCAGTATTCTACTGGTGCTCCATGTCGGCAGTGACACCAGATGCTGTACTAAGCTTCAGTATCTACTGGTGCTCCATGTCAGGCAGTGAACCCAGATGCTGTACTAAGCGTCAGTATTCTACTGGTGCTCCAGTCAGGCAGTGACACCAGATGCTGTACTAAGCTTCAGTATTCTACTGGTGCTCCATGTCAGACAGTGACACCAGATGCTGTACTAGCTTCAGTATTCTACTAGTGCTCCATGTCAGGCAGTGACACCAGATGCTGTACTAAGCTTCAGTATTCTACAGTGCTCCATGTCAGGCAGTGACACCAGATGCTGTACTAAGCTTCAGTATTCTACTGGTTGCTCCATGTCAGGCAGTGACACCAGATGCTGTACTAAGCTTCAGTATTCTACTGGTGCTCCATGTCAGACAGTGACACCAGATGCTGTACTAAGCTTCAGTATTCTACTGGTGCTTCATGTCAGACAGTGACACACCAGATGTCTGTACTAAGCTTCAGATTCTACTGGTGCTCCATGTCAGACAGTGACACCAGATGCTGTACTAAGCTTCAGTATTCTACTAGTGCTCCATGTCAGGCAGTGACACCAGATGCTGTACTAAGCTTCAGTATTCTACTAGTGCTCCATGTCAGGCATGACACCAGTGCTGTACTAAGCTTCATATCTACGGTGCTCCATGTCAGGCAGTGACACCAGATTGCTGTACTAAGCTTCAGTATTCTACTGGTGCTCCATGTCAGGCAGTGACACCAGATGCTGTACTAAGCTTCAGTATTCTACTGGTGCTCCATGTCAGACAGTGACACCAGATGCTGTACTAAGCTTCAGTATTCTACTAGTGCTCCATGTCAGGCAGTGACACCAGATGCTGTACTAAGCTTCAGTATTCTACTAGTGCTCCATGTCAGGCAGTGACACCAGATGCTGTACTAAGCTTCAGTATTCTACTGGTGCTCCATGTCAGGCAGTGACAAACCAGATGCTGTACTAAGCTTCAGTATTCTAACTGAGTGCTTCATGTCAGAACAGTGAACCAGATGCTGTTACTAAAGCTTCAGTATTCTACTGGTGCTCCATGTCCGGCAGTGACAACAGATGCTGTACTAAGCGTCAGTATTCTACTGGTGCTCCATGTCAGGCAGTGACCCCATATGCTGTACTAAGCTTCAGTATTCTACTGGTGCTCCATGTCAGGCAGTGACACCAGATCTGTACTAAGCTTCAGTAAGTCTACTGGTGCTCCATGTCAGGCAGTGACACAGATGCTGTACTAAGCTTCAGTATTCTACTGTGTGCTCCATGTCAGACAGTGAACACCAGATGCTGTACTAAGCTTCATATTCTACTGTGCTCCATGTCAGGCAGTGACACCAGATGCTGTACTAAGCTTCGTATTCTACTGGTGCTCCATGTCAGGCATGACAACCAGATGCTGTACTACAGCTTCAGTATTCTCTGGTGCTCCATGTCAGCAGTGACACCAGATGCTGTACTAAGCTTCAGTATTCTACTGGTGCTCCATGTCAGGCAGTGACACCAGATGCTGTACTAAGCTTCAGTATTCTACTGGTGCTCCATGTCAGGCAGTGACACCAGATGCTGTACTAAGCTTCAGTATTCTACTGGTGCTCCATGTCAGGTCCAGTGACACCAGATGCTGTACTAAGCTTCAGTATTCTACTGGTGCTCCATGTCAGGCAGTGACACCAGATGCTGTACTAAGCTTCAGTTATTCTACTGGTGCTCCATGTCAGGCAGTGACACCAGATGCTGTACTAAGCTTCAGTATTCTACTGGTGCTCCATGTCAGACAGTGACACCAGATGCTGTACTAAGCTTCAGTATTCTACTGGTGCTCCATGTCAGACAGTGACACCAGATGCTGTACTAAGCTTCAGTATTCTACTGGTGCTCCATGTCAGGCAGTGACACCAGATGCTGTACTAAGCTTCAGTATTCTACTAGTGCTCCATGTCAGGCAGTGACACCAGATGCTGTACTAAGCTTCAGTATTCTACTGGTGCTCCATGTCAGGCAGTGACACCAGATGCTGTACTAAGCTTCAGTATTCTACTGGTGCTCCATGTCAGGCAGTGACACCAGATGCTGTACTAAGCTTCAGTATTCTACTGGTGCTCCATGTCAGGCAGTGACACCAGATTGCTGTACTAAGCTTCAGTATTCTACTGGTGCTCCATGTCAGGCAGTGACACCAGATGCTGTACTAAGCTTCAGTATTCTACTGGTGCTCCATGTCAGGCAGTGACACCAGATGCTGTACTAAGCTTCAGTATTCTACTGGTGCTCCATGTCAGGCAGTGACACCAGATGCTGTACTAAGCTTCAGTATTCTACTGGTGCTCCATGTCAGGCAGTGACACCAGATGCTGTACTAAGCTTCAGTATTCTACTGGTGCTCCATGTCAGGCAGTGACACCAGATGCTGTACTAAGCTTCAGTATTCTACTGGTGCTCCATGTCAGGCAGTGACACCAGAGCTGTACTAAGCTTCAGTATTCTACTGGTGCTCCATGTCCAAGCTCAGTATTATATATGCCTGTACAGTGACACCAGATGTGTTACAGTAATTCTACTGGTGCTCCATGTCAGACAGTGACACCAGATTGCTGTACTAAGCTTCAGTATTCTACTAGTTGCTCCATGTCAGGACAGTGACACCAGATTGCGGTAACTAAGCTTCAGTATTCTACTAGTTGCTCCATGTCAGGCAGTGACACCAGATGCTGTACTAAGCTTCAGTATTCTACTGGTGCTCCATGTCAGCAGTGACACCAGATGCTGTTACTAAGCTTCAGTATTCTACTGGTGCTCCATGTCAGCAGTGACACCAGATGCTGTACTAAGCTTCAGTATTCTACTGGTGCTCCATGTCAGGACAGTGACACCAGATGCTGTACTAAGCTTCAGTATTCTACTGGTGCTCCATGTCAGGCAGTGACACCAGATGCTGTACTAAGCTTCAGTATTCTACTGGTGCTCCATGTCAGGCAGTGCACCAGATGCTGTACTAAGCTTCAGTATTCTACTGGTGCTCCATGTCAGGCAGTGACACCAGATGCTGTACTAAGCTTCATTTATTCTACTGGTGCTCCATGTCAGGCAGTGACACCAGATGCTTTACTAAGCTTCAGTATTCTACTGGTGCTCCATGTCAGGCATGTGACACCAGATGCTGTACTAAGTTTCAGTATTCTATGGTGCTCCATGTCGGGCCGTGACACAGATGCTGTACTAAGCTTCAGTATTCTGGTTTTCCCCATGTCGGGCATGACACCAGATGTTTGTACTAAGTTCAGTATTTACTGGTGCCCCATGTCAGGCAGTGACACCAGTTTGCGTACTAAGCTTCAGTATTCTACTGGTGCTCCATGTCAGGCAGTGACACCAATGCTGTACTAAGCTTCGTATTCTACTGGTGCTCCATGTCAACAGTGAACCAGATGCTGTACTAAGCTTCATATTCTACTGGTGCTCCATGTCAGACAGTGACACCTTTGCTGTACTAAGTTTCAGTATTCTACTGGTGCTCCATGTCAGGCAGTGAACACCAGATGCTGTACTAAGCTTCAGTATTCTACTAGTGCCCCCATGTCAGGCAGTGACACCAGATGCTGTACTAAGCTTCGGGTTTCTACTGGTGCTCCATGTCAGGCAGTGACACCAGTGCTTTACTAAGCTTCAGTATTCTACTGGTGCTCCATGTCAGGCAGTGACACCAGATGCTGTACTAAGCTTCAGTATTCTACTGGTGCTCCATGTCAGGCAGTTGACACCAGATGCTGTACTAAGCTTCAGTATTTACTGGTGCTCCATGTCGGGGCATTTGACACCAATGCTGTACTAAGCTTCAGTTTCTACTGGGCTCCATGTCAGGCAGTGACACCAGATGCTGTACTAAGTTTCAGTATTCTACTGGTGCTCCATGTCAGGCAGTGACACCAGATGCTGTACTAAGCTTCAGTATTCTACTGGTGCTCCATGTCAGGCAGTGACACCAGATCCCTGTACTAAGCTTCAGTATTCTACTGGTGCTCCATGTCAGGCAGTGACACCAGATGCTGTACTAAGCTTCAGTATTTCTACTGGTGCTCCATTCAGGCAGTGACACCAGATGCTGTACTAAGCTTCAGTATTCTACTGGTGCTCCATGTCAGGCAGTAGTGACCACCAGATGCTGTATAAGCTTCAGTATTCTACTGGTGCTCCATGTCAGGCCCAAGTGACACCCAGATGCTTGTACTAAGCTTCAGTATTCTATGTGCTCCATGTCAGGCAGTGACACCAGATGCTGTACTAAGCTTCAGTATTCTACTGGTGCTCCATGGTCAGGAGTGACACCAGATGCTGTGTACTAAGCTTCAGTAATTCTACTGGTGCTCCATGTCAGGCAGTGACACCAGATGCTTGTACTAAGCTTCAGTATTCTACTGGTGCTCCAGTCAGGGCCAGTGACACCAGATGCTGTACTAAGCTTCAGTATTCTACTGGTGCTCCATGTCAGGCAGTGACACCAGATGAGTACTAAGTTTCAGTATTCTACTGGTGCTCCATGTCAGGCAGTGACACCAGATGCTTGTACTAAGCTTCAGTATTACTGGTGCTCCATGCAGGCAGTGACCCAGATGCTGTACTAAGCTTCAATATTCTACTGGTGCTCCATGTCAGGCAGTGACACCAGATGCTGTACTAAGCTTCAGTATTCTACTGGTGCTCCATGTCAGGCAGTGACACCAGATGAAGGGTTAAACTAACCAGTCCCTCATGGGACTCAATATTCTAGTCAGGATCCCCTCATCACCACCAGTTGTTGGAGATCGTTTGTTATCGTTGGTTATCATTTGTTTCTGGTTGTGGTTGTTGTTCTGTGTCCCCAACATCCATTATTCTGCCGTTAGCTGAGCTGCTGTTCATACATCTGTTTCAACAGCAGCTGTTGTGTTGCTGAGGTGTAGCGATGCTGATCAGCTGTCTGTGTGTGTGTGTGTGTGTGTGTGTGTGTGTGTGTGTGTGTGTGTGTGTGTGTGTGTTTGTGTGTGTGTGTGTGTGTGTTTGTGTGAGTGTGTGTTTGTGTGAGTGTGTGAGTTAGTGATCCTCTCCAGTAGAACCAGTGAATGTTTCACTGAACAACCAAGGTTGTCACGGGGGTCGCATCAATAACTGTGTGTGACGGCATCGACAACTCACCCAGATGCTCTCTAACACCAGCAGCTGTTTGTTTATAAGTGTTGTTTCAGATGACAATTAGCAGCAGGCTTCTCTCCGCTCCACTGCTCTCCTCTCCTCGGGGCGATGGTGACGTGATGAGCTAACATACTATATAATCCATACAGTCTGGATCAACAGTACCACTGCTCTCCTCTCCTCGGGGCGATGGTGACGTGATGAGCTAACATACTATATAATCCATACAGTCTGGATCAACAGTACCACTGCTCTCCTCTCCTCGGGGCGATGGTGACGTGATGAGCTAACATACTATATAATCCATACAGTATGGATCAACAGTACCACTGCTCTCCTCTCCTCGGGGCGATGGTGACGTGATGAGCTAACATACTATATAATCCATACAGTCTGGATCAACAGTACCACTGCTCTCCTCTCCTCGGGGCGATGGTGACGTGATGAGCTAACATACTATATAATCCATACAGTCTGGATCAACAGTACCACTGCTCTCCTCTCCTCGGGGCGATGGTGACGTGATGAGCTAACATACTATATAATCCATACAGTCTGGATCAACAGTACCACTGCTCTCCTCTCCTCGGGGCGATGGTGACGTGATGAGCTAACATACTATATAATCCATACAGTCTGGATCAACAGTACCACTGCTCTCCTCTCCTCGGGGCGATGGTGACGTGATGAGCTAACATACTATATAATCCATACAGTCTGGATCAACAGTACCACTGCTCTCCTCTCCTCGGGGCGATGGTGACGTGATGAGCTAACATACTATATAATCCATACAGTCTGGATCAACAGTACCACTGCTCTCCTCTCCTCGGGGCGATGGTGACGTGATGAGCTAACATACTATATAATCCATACAGTCTGGATCAACAGTACCACTGCTCTCCTCTCCTTGGGGCGATGGTGACGTGATGAGCTAACATACTATATAATCCATACAGTCTGGATCAACAGTACCACTGCTCTCCTCTCCTCGGGGCGATGGTGACGTGATGAGCTAACATACTATATAATCCATACAGTCTGGATCAACAGTACCACTGCTCTCCTCTCCTCGGGGCGATGGTGACGTGATGAGCTAACATACTATATAATCCATACAGTCTGGATCAACAGTACCACTGCTCTCCTCTCCTCGGGGCGATGGTGATGTGATGAGCTAACATAATATATAATCCATACAGTCTGGATCAACAGTACCACTGCTCTCCTCTCCTCGGGGCGATGGTGACGTGATGAGCTAACATACTATATAATCCATACAGTCTGGATCAACAGTACCACTGCTCTCCTCTCCTCGGGGCGATGGTGACGTGATGAGCTAACATACTATATAATCCATACAGTCTGGATCAACGTACCACTGCTCTCCTCTCCTCGGGGCGATGGTGACGTGATGAGCTAACATACTATATAATCCATACAGTCTGGATCAACAGTACCACTGCTCTCCTCTCCTCGGGGCGATGGTGACGTGATGAGCTAACATACTATATAATCCATACAGTCTGGATCAACAGTACCACTGCTCTCCTCTCCTCGGGGCGATGGTGACGTGATGAGCTAACATACTATATAATCCATACAGTCTGGATCAACAGTACCACTGCTCTCCTCTCCTCGGGGCGATGGTGATGTGATGAGCTAACATACTATATAATCCATACAGTCTGGATCAACAGTACCACTGCTCTCCTCTCCTCGGGGCGATGGTGACGTGATGAGCTAACATACTATATAATCCATACAGTCTGGATCAACAGTACCACTGCTCTCCTCTCCTCGGGGCGATGGTGACGTGATGAGCTAACATACTATATAATCCATACAGTCTGGATCAACAGTACCACTGCTCTCCTCTCCTCGGGGCGATGGTGACGTGATGAGCTAACATACTATATAATCCATACAGTCTGGATCAACAGTACCACTGCTCTCCTCTCCTCGGGGCGATGGTGATGTGATGAGCTAACATACTATATAATCCATACAGTCTGGATCAACAGTACCACTGCTCTCCTCTCCTCGGGGCGATGGTGACGTGATGAGCTAACATACTATATAATCCATACAGTCTGGATCAACAGTACCACTGCTCTCCTCTCCTCGGGGCGATGGTGACGTGATGAGCTAACATACTATATAATCCATACAGTCTGGATCAACAGTACCACTGCTCTCCTCTCCTCGGGGCGATGGTGACGTGATGAGCTAACATACTATATAATCCATACAGTCTGGATCAACAGTACCACTGCTCTCCTCTCCTCGGGGCGATGGTGACGTGATGAGCTAACATACTATATAATCCATACAGTCTGGATCAACAGTACCACTGCTCTCCTCTCCTCGGGGCGATGGTGACGTGATGAGCTAACATACTATATAATCCATACAGTCTGGATCAACAGTACCACTGCTCTCCTCTCCTCGGGGCGATGGTGACGTGATGAGCTAACATACTATATAATCCATACAGTCTGGATCAACAGTACCACTGCTCTCCTCTCCTCGGGGCGATGGTGACGTGATGAGCTAACATACTATATAATCCATACAGTCTGGATCAACAGTACCACTGCTCTCCTCTCCTCGGGGCGATGGTGACGTGATGAGCTAACATACTATATAATCCATACAGTCCTTTCTGTCTGCGTCCAAAATGGAACCCTGTCCCAGCTTTGTATGATTACAACTCTGGGATGTGGAGGGGGTGGAGCTTCACTCTAGCTAGTTTTCATCTCTCGTCCTCAACGGCTGATCAACCGACTGATAAATCCTTCCGGGGTTCGGATGGTTCCATGCTCAGGGTCTTTGAAGATGTCATCAGTTGAGAGACGAGGACCAGCAGGCCCTCCAGCCTCCTCTCTTGTCCTCCTCTCCTCCTTGGGGATGGAGAGAACAGATCATGATATTAAAAGTCATGGACTCATAGAAAACTGAGTAAGAGTCACCAAAGAGACAAGTTTCATATCAAGAATCAGAACTTTATAATTTCCATAATTGTATTTTGAGCTGACTGCTCTCTGGATAACATTACTGTATTAATATCCTGTATTTGCCCTATAAGGTGAATCAACAACAACATAGCCTGATGCTAGTAATATTCCAACTTTACCACCACATAGACTCCTCATAGAAGCTGGAGAGTGGGGGGGGGGGGGGGGGGCTGTGTGTTTTGGGGGGGGGGGGGGGCTGTGTGTCTAGGTGGGCAGGGGGGGAGGGTGGGGGGGGGGGGGGGCTGTGTGTCTCGGTGGGGGGGGCTGTGTGTCTCGGTGTGAGGTGACAGTATGTGTGTGTGTGTGTGTGTGTGTGTGTGTGTGTGTGTCTCGGTGTGAGGTGACAGTATGTGTGTGTGTGTCTCGGTGTGAGGTGGCTGTGTGTGTGTGTGTGTCTCGGTGTGAGGTGACAGTATGTGTGTGTGTGTGTCTCGGTGTGAGGTGGCTGTGTGTGTGTGTGTGTGTGTGTGTGTGTGTGTGTGTGTGTGTGTGTGTGTGTGTGTGTGTGTGTGTGTGTGTGTGTGTGTGTGTGTGTGTGTGTGTGTGTCAAATGAAATCACATCTTATTTGTCACATGCTTCATAACTAACAGTGAAATGCTTTCTTACTTCCCAACAATGCAGAGAGAAAGAAAATATAAATAATAAAAAAAATAATAACACAAGGAATAAATCCACAACGAGTAACGATAACTTGGCTATATACACAGGGTACCAGTACTGAGTCAATGTGAAGGGGTATGAGGTGATAACTTGGCTATATACACAGGGTACCAGTACTGAGTCAATGTGAAGGGGTATGAGGTGATAACTTGGCTATATACACAGGGTACCAGTACTGAGTCAATGTGAAGGGGTATGAGGTGATAACTTGGCTATATACACAGGGTACCAGTACTGAGTCATGTGAAGGGGTATGAGGTGATAACTTGGCTATATACACAGGGTACCAGTACTGAGTCCATGTGAAGGGGTATGAGGTGATAACTTGGCTATAAACACGGGGTACCAGTACTGAGTCCATGTGAAGGGGTATGAGGTGATAACCTGGCTATATACACAGGGTACCAGTACTGAGTCAATGTACAGGGGTATGAGGTGATAACTTGGCTATAAACACGGTATACCAGTACCTAGTCAATGTGCAGCGGTACCAGGTAATAACATAGCTATAAACACTGGGTACTAGTACGAAGTCTATGTGCAGGGGTACGAGGTAATTGATGTAGATATGTACATATAGGTAGGGATAACGTGACTAGGCAACAGGATAGATAATAAACAGTAGCAGCATTGAATGTGATGAGTCAAAAGAGTGAGTGCAAAAATGGTAAATGCAGTCTTATGGCTTGGGGGTAGAAGCTGTTCAGGGTCCTGTTGGTTCCAGACTTAGCACTCCGGTACCGCTTTCCATTTCTGTAGCAGAGAGAACAGTCTATGACTTGGGTGGCTGGAGTCTTTGACAATTTGTAGGGCCTTCCTCTGACACCGCCTGGTATAGAGGACCTGGATGGCAGAGAGCTCAGCCCCAGTGATGTACTGGGCCGTACGCACTACCCTCTGTAGCGCCTTGCTGTCGGATGCCAAGCAGTTGCCATACCTAGCGGTGATGCAGCCAGTCAGGATGCTCTCGATGGTGCAGCTGTAGAACCTTTTGAGGATCTGGGGACCCATGCCAAATCTTTTCAGCCTCCTGAGGGTGGACAGGCGTTGTCGTGCCCTCTTCACGACTGTCTTGGTGTGTTTGGACCATGATAGTTTGTTGGTGATGTGGACACCAAGGAACTTGAAACTCTCGACCTGCTCCACTACAGCCCCGTTGATGTAAATGGGGGCGTGTTCAGACTTCCTTTTCCTGTAGTCCACAATCATCTCGTTTGTCTTGATCACGTTGAGGGAGAGGTTGTTGTCCTGGCACCACACAGCCAGGTCTCTGACGTCCTCCCTATAGGCTGTCTAATTTTTGTCAGTGATCAGGCCTACTACTGTTGTGTCGTCAGCAAACTTAATGATGGTGTTGGAGTCGTGCGCGGCAACGCAGTTGTGGGTGAACAGGGAGTACAGGAGGGGACTAAGCACACAACCCTGTGGGGCCCCCGTGTTGTGGGTCAGGGTAGTTGAGCTGTTGTTGCCTACCCTCATCACCTGGGGGCGGCCTGTCAGGAAGTCCAGGATCCAGTTGCAGAGAGAAGTGTTTAGTCCCAGGGTCCTTAGCTTAGTGATGAGCTTCGAGGGCATTATGGTGTTGAACGCTGAGCTTTAGTCGATGAACAGCATTCTCACGTAGGTGTTCCTTTTTCCAGGTGGGAGAAGGCAGTGTAGAGTGCAATAGATATTGCGTCATCTGTGGTTCTGTTGGGGCGGTATTCGAATTGGATTGGGCCTGGGATGATGGTGTTGATGTGAGCCATGACCAGCCTATCAAAGCATTTCATGGTAACAGATGTGAGTGCTACGGGTCGGTAGTCATTTAGGCAGGTTACCTTGGTGTTCTTGGGCGCAGGGACTATGGTGGTCTGCTTGAAACATGTAGGTATTGTAGACTGGGTCAGGGAGAGGTTGAACATTCCAGGGAAGACACTAGCCAGCCGGTCAGCGCATGCTCTGAATGTGTGTACTTGTAATCCGTCTGTCTTCTGGTTTCTGGATATGTACGTACGGTCACTGTGGGGACTACGTTGTCGATGCAGTAAATGAATGATGACGGTGACTGATGTGATAAACTCCTCAATGTTATCGGATGAATCCTGGCTCATATTCCAGTCTGTGCGAGGGAAACAGTCCTGTAGCTTAGAATCCGTTTCATCGGACCACTTCCGTATTGAGCGCGTCACTGGTAATCCCTGTTTGGTTTTTGCTTGTAAGCAGGAATCAGGAGGATAGAGTTATGGTCAGATTTGCCAAATGGAGGGCGAGGGAGAGGTTTGTATGCGTTTCTGTGTGTGGAGTAAAGGTGGTCTAGAGGTTTGTATGCGTCTCTGTGTGGAGTAAAGGTGGTATAGAGTTTTTTCACCTCTAGTTGCACAGGTTTCATGCTGGTTGAAATGAGGTAAGTTTTCCTGCATTAAAGTCCCCGGCCACTAGGAGCGCCGCCTCTGGATGAGCATTTTCTTGTTTGCTTATGGCCTTATACAGCTCGTTGGGTGCGGTCTTAGTGCCAGAATCGGTTTGTGGTGGTAAATAGACGGCTACGAATAATATAGATAAAAAATCTCTTGGTAAATAGTGGGTCTACAGCTTATCATTAGGTATTCTACCTCAGGCGAGCAGAACGTCGAGATTTCTTTAATATTAGAAATTGTGCCTACTGTTGTTAACAAAGTTGAGCTTACCCAAAGCTGCAGTTCGGTCTTGACGATGCATAGAAAAACCAGCTAGATGTACAGTACAGTATATTATCCATGTCCTTGGTCAGCCACGACTCTGAGAAACAGGATATTACAGTTCTTCAGGTCCCGTTGATAGGCTAGTCTTGACCTGAGCTCGTCCAGTTTGTACGTTGGCCAATAGAACGGAGGGTAGAAGCAGTTTATCTCTTTAGCCGTCTCTTCCTATTTGGAGTCCCGGGGTCTGGTCTGGTCTGGAATGATCTGGTCTGGTCTGGAATGATCTGGTCTGGAATGGTCTGGTCTGGAATGATCTGGTCTGGTCTTGTCTGGCTATATATGTAAAATCTAAATTCCATGTAAGTGTGGCAAAGTCTGAAACTATTTGTAAACAGTTGGAATTTCTTGCTTTGAATATTGAGGTTTCAAAGGGCCTCTCTATAACTGTGATTGGCTGTTATAGACCCCCCTCTGCTCTTGGTGATGCATTTTCTTCTTTGACGCACCTTATGTCTAAACTTCTTTACAGTGAAATGATCTTGATTGGTGATCTCAACTGGTGTTGGTTAAAGCCGGTGTCTGATGATTTAAAAATGTTTTGTAATTCTATGAATCTTACCCAGCTGATTAATTCACCCACTCGCCCAAATCTTAAATGCCCTGATAAATCTACCCTGATTGATTTGATATTGACAAATGTTCCACATAAATATTCTGCGGTTGGTGTTTTTTGTAATGATTTAAGTGACCATTGTGCTGTTGTTGCTGTTAGAAATACTAAGGTTCCAAAGACAAATCCACGTTTTATTCGTAAGAGAAATTTGAAGTGTTTTAATGCGCAGGCTTTCTTTCATGATTTGTTTTATTTTGACTGGAGCAAGATTGAGCTTATCCCTGATGTGGAAACTGCCTGGATATTCTTTCATGATGGTTTTTTCCAAATAGTAAACAAACATGCACCATTCCGCAGGTTCAGGGTTTAAAGGGCGGGATAATCCATGGTTTTCTTCTGAGCTGTCTTGTATTATTCACGACCGTAATCTAGCCTGGGCTAAAGCAAGGAAATCTTGTTCTGATGCTGATTGGCTTATTTTTAGGCAGTTAAGAAACAAGTGTTCTTTTCTTCTCAGGAAGGCCAAGTCTGAATATTTTATGTCTGTTACCACTGATAACCTGAATGACCCTAGAAAGTTTTGGAATGCTATTAAGTCTATGTCTGGTAACAGTAATGTTAATGAATTACCGTCATGTGTTTTGAAGACTCTGTTGCTATATATGACAAAACTGAAATGCTGAATTGTTTCAATGAGCACTTTGTATCATCTGGTAGGCTGTTTGATTCAGTGTCCTCTGTCTCTGTACAACCCTGTGTGGATGAACCAGTGTCCTCTGTCTCTGTACAACCCTGTGTGGATGAACCAGTGAGAGCTGGTCAAACTTTTAGTTTTCTGCCATTCTCAGTGCAGGTGGTACATAAAGCCCTGAAATCCTTAGATCAAAGAAAGCCTGCAGGTCCTGATCTTTTGGATCCCTGCTTTTTAAATCTGGCAGCTGATTTCATAGCTGAACCACTTACATATCTGTTCAATCTAACCCTGGAATGTAATGAAATTCCAAAGATCTGGAAGTCAGCATTTGTCCTACCACTTTTAAAAGGGGGAGATCCAACTATTTTAAATAATTATAGGCCAATCTCAAAGCTGTCACCCCTGGTGAAAATACTTGAAACCCTTGTAAGTGAACAGCTAAAAGAGTTTTTATTTACTAACTCTATTTTATCAATGTATCAATCGGGCTTCAGGAAGAAGCACAGCACAATTACAGCAGCCATGAAGGTTTTAAATGATATCACTGAAGCCCTTGACAAAAAACAGCACTGTGTCTCACTTTTTATTGATCTCTCTAAGGCTTTTGATACAGTTGATCATGCTATACTAAGGCAGAGATTGTTGAGTGTAGGTCTTTCGGAGCATGCAGTTGCATGGTTTGCTAACTATCTGTCTGATAGAACTCAGTGCACTCAATTTGATGGGCTTATGTCTGTTAAATTGTCTGTCCTGAATGGTGTGCCCCAGGGCTCTGTACTTGGTCCTCTCTTATTCACTATTTATATTAATGATTTAGACAAAAATGTCCAAAATGCACAACTTCATTTTTATGCTGATGATACTGTTATTTACTGTTGTGCCTCATCTCTTACAAAAGCTTTCCAGAACTTGCAAACTGCTTTTTATACTGTTCAACATACCTTGTGTCAATTGAAGCTTATCCTCAATACTGACAAAACTAAACTAATGGTGTTTTCTAATGCAAGAAATAGACCTCTGAACCTTTCACCTGTTACTACCTGTCAGGGCAAGGAGATTGAGGTTGTAACCTCATATAAATATCTTGGAATTCTAATTGATGACGGCCTCTCTTTTAAATTGCATATTCAACAACTTACAAAAAAATTGAAGCTGAAATTGGGATTTTTTTTTTTTTTTTTAGGAATAAGGCCTGTTTTTCTTTTGAAGCCAGAAGGAGGCTAGTATCAGCTACATTTATGCCTTTACTAGACTATGGGGATATTTTATATATGAATGCTTCCGCTCAGTGTTTGAGATCAATTGACACTCTTTATCATGGTACTTTGAGATTTATTTTAAACTGCAAAACCCTTACGCACCACTGTACTTTGTATACCAGGGTTGGCTGGCCTTCTCTAGTCACTCGTAGGCTCAGTCACTGGTATACTTTTATTTACAAAGCCATTTTGGGTTTACTACCTTTTTATTTGGGCATTTTTATTGTTCAGAAATGTGGTGGGTACTCTCTTCGTTCACTGGACTTTATCCTGCTAACTGTTCCAAATGTCCGAACTGAATTTGGTAAAAGGTCTTTTATGTACTCTGCGCCATCGTCTTGGAACACCTTACAAAATAATTTTAAACTGGAAGAACTTGTCCCGATTGGTGTTTTTAAATCTCTGATGAAGGATTTTGAGGCTGATTCCCTGACCTGTCAATGTTTTTAATTTGCTATTTTTGATATTGTTATACTCTTGTGAATTCATGAATGGTTTTTACTAGATTACTTGTAGTTTTTCATGTTGTCTGTCTGTAATTTTTTGTAATGACTTGGTGCTGCCTATCTTGGCCAGGACGCTCTTGAAAAAGAGATTTTAAATCTCAATGAGCCCTTCCTGGTTAAATAAAGGTTAAATAAAATAAAATAAAAATGGTCTGGTCTGGTCTGGAATGGTCTGGTCTGGAATGATTTGGTCTGGTCTCGTCTGGAATGATCTGGTCTGGTCTGGAATGATCTGGTATGGTCTAGTCTGGAATGATCTGGTCTGGTCTGGTCTGGAATGGTCTGGAATGGTCTGGTCTGGTCTGGAATGGTCTGGTCTGGAATGGAATGGTCTGGTCTGGAATGATCTGGTCTGGTCTGGTCTGGAATGATCTGGTCTGGTCTGGAATGATCTGGTATGGTCTGGAATGGTCTGGTCTGGAATGGAATGGAATGGTCTGGTCTGGAATGATCTGGTCTGGTCTGGTCTGGAATGGTCTGGTCTGGAATGGAATGGTCTGGTCTGGAATGATCTGGTCTGGTCTGGTCTGGAATGGTCTGGTCTGTAATGGTCTGGTCTGGAATGGTCTGGAATGGTCTGGTCTGGTCTGGAATGGTCTGGTCTGGTCTGGTCTGGAATGGTCTGGAATGATCAGTACATCCATAGCTGTTGACTCGTTGAAGTAGAAATCTTCATCCAAATGGAGGTTAGTGATCGCTGTTCTGATGTCCAGAAGCTGTTTTCAGTCACAGGAAATGATGGCAGAGACATTATAGCAGGTTTGGTCAGGAGCCTGTAAGACGGCAGCTGTGTGAGTGTGTGTGTGGCATCCAGAGGTCCGATGTCACGCCCTGTGTGTGTGAGTGTGTGTGTGTGTGGCATCCAGAGGTCCGATGTCACGCCCTGTGAGTGTGTGTGTGGCATCCAGAGGTCCGATGTCACGCCCTGTGAGTGTGTGTGTGGCATCCAGAGGTCCGATGTCACGCCCTGTGAGTGTGTGTGTGGCATCCAGAGGTCCGATGTCACGCCCTGACTCAGGGGACGCTTATATGTTGAGTCAGGGTGTGTATATTCCTTGTTGTGTTTGTTTTATGTTGTAGGATCTAGTATGTCTAGATCTATGTTGGCCGGTGTGGTTCCCAATCAGAGGCAGCTGTCGCTCGTTGTCTCTGATTGGGGACCATACTTAGGCAGCCTATTGGCACTAGTGGGTTGTGGGATCTTGTTCCGGTTAAGGTATGTTGTTTGTGTACCTTGGACTTCACGTTTCGTTTCTTGTTTTGTCGTTGTGTTTAATAGTCAAATAAACATGTATGCATATCACGCTGCGCCTTGGTCTGACCCGTTCATGAACAAACGTGACATCCAAGGCCAGCCAACATACTAACGGTCAACAGAAACAGTTCTGATACAGCAACATGTTGTAAATAGCAGCAGATATGGGTCTATCTACTGTATATCATATATATATATATATATATATATATATATATATGGGTTATACAGAACGCTACCTGTTGTCTGTGTGTCTGGTGTTTGCTGATGAATAGATAAATGATCCCATCTAATTTATGTTTGAGATGTTTGAAGTTGGTTCATACTCTCAATGTGGTTCCATTCAGTTAGCAGCAAACAGGTCGATGGCTGCCTCATGGTTCTACACCACCTAGACTCCTCATACATGCTGCTGTGTGGCTATCTCTGTGGGGAGTGACTGTGTGGCTATCTCTGTGGGGAGTGACTGTGTGGCTATCTCTGTGGGGGTTGGCTGTGTGGCTATCTCTGTGGGGAGTGACTGTGTGGCTATCTCTGTGGGGGGTGACTGTGTGGCTATCTCTGTGGGGAGTGACTGTGTGGCTATCTCTGTGGGGAGTGACTGTGTGGCTATCTCTGTGGGGAGTGACTGTGTGGCTATCTCTGTGGGGGTTGGCTGTGTGGCTATCTCTGTGGGGAGTGACTGTGTGGCTATCTCTGTGGGGGGTGACTGTGTGGCTATCTCTGTGGGGGGTGACTGTGTGGCTATCTCTGTGGGGGTGGCTGTGTGGCTATCTCTGTGGGGGTTGGCTGTGGGCATCTCTGTGGGGGTTGCTGTGTGGCTATCTCGTGGGGTTGGCCCGGTGCTATCTCTGTGGGGGGGTGACTTGTGGTTTATCTCTGTGGGGGGTGGACTGGTGGCTATCTCTGTGGGGGTTGGCTGTTGGCTTCTCTGTGGGGGTTGGCTGTGTGGCTATCTCTGTGGGGGTGGCTGTGTGGCTATCCTCTTGTCGGGTTGACTGTGTGGCTATCTCTGTGGGGAGGGGACTGTGTGGCTATTTTCTGTGGGGTTGGCTGTGGGCTACTCTGTGTGGGTGACTGTGGCTACTCTGTGGGGGGACTGTTTTGGCTATCTCTGTGGGGGGTGACTGTGTGGCTATCTCTGTGGGGGGTGATGTGTGGCTATCTCTGGGGGGTTTGGCTGTGTGGCTATCTCTGTGGGGGGTGGACTGTGTGGCTATCTATTGGGGAGTGACGTGTGGCTATCTCTGTGGGGGTGACTGTGTGGCTATTTTGTGGGGGGTGACTGTGTGCTATCTCTGTGGGGGTGACTTTTGGGCTATCTATGTGGGGAGTGACTGTGTGGCTATCTCTGTGGGGAGTGACTGTGGCTATCTCTGTGGGAAGTGGCTATGTATAAAGTATCTCTGTGGGGGGTGACTGTGTATCTAAGATCTCTTGGGGGGTGGCTGGTATTAAGTATCCGGGGGTGGTGTGTATCGTACTCTGTGGGGGGTGGCTGTGTATCTAAGTATCTCTGTGGGGGGTGGCTGTGTATCTAAGTATCTCTGTGGGGGGTGGCTGTGTATCTAAGTATCTCTGTGAGGGGTGACTGTGTGGGTATCACTGTGTGGGGGGGGGTGGCTGTGTATCTAAGTATCTCTGTGAGGGGTGACTGTGTGGGTATCACTGTGTGGGGGGGGGGTGGCTGTGTATCTAAGTATCTCTGTGAGGGGTGACTGTGTGGGTATCACTGTGTGGGGGGGGGTGGCTGTGTATCTAAACATCTATGTGGGGGGTCGCTGTGTGGCTATCTCGGGGGGGTGGGGGGGGGGGGGGGGGTGTATCTACAGTTGAAGTCGGAAGTTTACATACACTTAGGTTGGAGTCATTAAAACTAGTTTTTCAACCACTCCACAAATGTCTTGTTAACAAACTATAGTTTTGGCAAGTTGGTTAGGACATCTACTTTTTGCATGACACAAGTAATTTTCCCAACAATTGTTTACAGACAGATTATTTCACTTATAATTCACTGTATCACAATTCCAGTTGGTCAGAATTTTACATACACTAAGTTGACTGTGCCTATGAACAGCTTGGAAAATTCCAGAAAATGATGTCATGGCTTTAGAAGCTTCTGATAGGCTAATTGACATCATTTGAGTCAATTGGAGGTGTACCTCTGGATGTATTTCAAGGCCTACCTTCAAACTCAGTGCCTATTTGCTTGACATCATGGGAAAATCAAAAGAAATCAGCCAAGCCCTCAGAAAAATAATGGTAGACCTCCACAAGTCTGGTTCATCCTTGGGAGCAATTTCCAAACGCCTGAAGGTACCACGTTCATCTGTACAAACAATAGTACGCAAGTACAAACACCATGGGACCACGCAGCCGTCATACCGCTCAGGAAGGAGACGGGTTCTGTGTCCTAGAGATGAACGTACTTTGGTGCGAAAAGTGCAAATCAATCCCAGAACAACAGCAAAGGACCTTGTGAAGATGCTGGAGGAAACAGGTACAAAATTATCTATATTCACAGTAAAACAAGTCCTATATCGACATAACCTGAAAGGCCGCTCAGCAAGGAAGAAGCCACTGCTCCAAAACCGCCATAAAATGGCCAGACTACGGTCTGCAACTGCACATGGGGACAAAGATAGTACTTTTTGGAGAAATGTCCTCTGGTCTGATGAAACAAAAATAGAACTGTTTGGCCATAAGGGGGTTGCTTGCAAGCCGAAGAACACCATCCCAAACGTGAAGCACGGGGGTGGCAGCATCATGCTGTGGGGGTGCTTTGCTGCAGGAGGGACTGGTACACTTCACAAAATAGATGGCATCATGAGGAAGGAAAATTATTTGGATATATTGAAGCAACATCTCAAGACATCAGTCAGAAAGTTAAAGCTTGGTTGTAAATGGGTCTTCCAAATGGACAATGACCCCAAGCATACTTCCAAAGTTGTGGCAAAATGGCTTAAGGACAACAAAGTCAAGGTATTGGAGTGGCCATCACAAAGCCCTGACCTCAATCCTATAGACAATTTGTGGGCAGAACTGAAAAAGCGTGTGCGAGAAAGGAGGCCTACAAACCTGACTCAGTTACACCAGCTCTGTCAGGAGGAATGGGCCAAAATTCACCCAACTTATTGTGGGAAGCTTGTGGAAGGCTACCCAAAACGTTTGACCCAAGTTAAACAATTTAAAGGCAATGCTACCAAATACTAATTGAGTGCATGTAAACTTCTGACCCACTGGGAATGTGATGAAAGAAATAAAAGCTTAAATAAATAATTCTCTCTACTATTATTCTGACATTTCACATTCTTAAAATAAAGTGGTGATCCTAACTGACCTAAGACAGGGAATTTTTACTAGGATTAAATGTCAGGAAATTGAAAAACTGAGTTTAAATGTATTTGGCGAAGGTGTATGTAAACTTCCGACTTCAACTTTATGTACAAGGTCAGTTCCAGGTTGGGTGGCTGTGTGGCTGTGTGTTTGTGTGTTTTCCCTGGCTTGCAGTAGATTCCACAGAGAGTGGTCAGCAGTCCGGGTGGGCCAGATCAGGACAGGTCAGCCCAGGACAGGCCAGAACAGGACAGGTCAGCCCAGGACAGGTCAGCCCAGGACAGGTCAGCCCAGGACAGGCCAGAATAGGACAGGCCAGAATAGGACAGGCCAGGATAGGACAGGTCAGCCCAGGACAGGTCAGAACAGGACAGGCCAGAATAGGACAGGTCAGCCCAGGACAGGCCAGAACAGGACAGGCCAGAACAGGACAGGCCAGAACAGGACAGGCCATAATAGGACAGGTCAGCCCAGGACAGGCCAGAATAGGCCATAGCATGGATGGATGCTGTACAATATGTTTTTATCCCTGTGGACCAGAAGAGCAAACAGGCTGTGTTCACTCACACACATCCACGGTTCTGCCACACACACACACACACACACACAGACACAGACACAGACACACACACACACACACACACACACACACACACACACACACACACACACACACACACACACACACACACACACACACACACACTGACCCTGGAACTAACCCTGTACAGTGGCTTGTGAAAGTATTCACCCCCCTTGGCATTTTTCCTATTTTGTTGCCTTACAACCTGGAATTTTTGGGGTTTGTATCATTTGATTTACACAACATGCCTACCACCTCGAAGATGCAACATATTTTTTATTGTGAAACAAACAAGAAATAAGACAAAAAAAACAGAACTTGAGCGTGCATAACTATTCACCCCCTCAAAGTCAATACTTTGTAGAGCCACCTTTTGCAGCAATTACAGCTGCAAGTCTCTTGGGGTATGTCTCTATAAGCTTGGCACATCTAGCCACTGCGATTTCTGCCCATTCATCAAGGCAAAACTGCTCCAGCTCCTTCAAGTTGGATGGGTTCCGCTGGTGTACAGCAATCTTTAAGTCATACCACAGATTCTCAATTGGATTGAGGTCTGGGCTTTGACTAGGCCATTCCAAAACATTTAAATGTTTCCCCTTAAACTACTCAAGTGTTGCTTTAGCAGTATGCTTAGGGTCATTGTCCTGCTGGAAGATCCCATCCCAGTCTCAAATCTCTGGAAGACTGAAACAGGTTTCCCCCAAGGATTTCCCTGTATTTAGTGCCATCCATCATTCCTTCAATTTTGATCAGTTTCCCAGTCCCTGCCGATGAAAAACATCCCCACAGCATGATGCTGCCACCACCATGCTTCACTGTGGGGATGGTTTTCTCGGGGTGATGAGAGGTGTTGGGTTTGCACCAGACATTGCGTTTTCCTTCATGGCCAAAAAGCTCAATTTTAGTCTCATCTGACCAGAGTACCTTCTTCCATATGTTTGGGGAGTCTCCCACATTGCTTTTGGCGAACACCAAACATGTTTGCTTATTTTTTTTTTATTCAAGCAACTGCTTTTTTCTGGCCACTCTTCCGTAAAGCCCAGCTCTGTGGAGTGTACGGCTTAAAATGGTCCTATGGACAAATACTCCAATCTCAGCTGTGGAGCTTTGCAGCTCCTTCAGGGTTATCTTTGGTCTCTCTGTTACCACTCTGATTAATGCCCTCCTTGCCTGGTCCGTGAGTTTTGGTGGGCGGCCCTCTCTTGGCAGCTTTGTTGTGGTGCCATATTCTTTCCGCTTTTTAATAATGGATTTAATGGTGCTCCGTTGGATGTTCAATGTTTCTGATACTTTTTTATAACCCAACCCTGATCTGTACTTCTCCACAACTTTGTCCCTGACCTGTTTTGGAGAGCTCCTTGGTCTTCATGGTGCCGCTTGCTTGGTGGTGCCCCTTGCTTAGTGGTGTTGCAGACTCTGGGGCCTTTCAGAACAGGTGCATATATACTGAGATCATGAGACAGATCATGTGACACTTAGATTTATTTAACTTTATTTAACTAATTATGTGACTTCTGAAGGTAATTGGTTACATGAAATCCAAATAAAAATCCATTTAAATTACAGGTTGTAATGCAACAAAATAGGAAAAACGCCAAGGGGGATGAATACTTTTGCAAGGCACTGTATATAGCTACTGACCCTGTATATAGCTATTGACCCTGTATATAGCTACTGACCCTGGAACTGACCCTGTAGATAGCTACTGACCCTGGAACTGACCCTGTAGATAGCTACTGACCCTGTATATAGCTACTGACCCTGGAACTGACCCTGTATGTAGCTACTGACCCTGGAACTGTCCCTGTATATAGCTACTGACCCTGGAACTGTATATAGCTACTGACCCTGTATATAGCTATTGACCCTGTATATAATAATAATAATAATAATATGCCATTTAGCAGGACGCTTTTATCCAAAGCGACTTACAGTCATGCGTGCATACATTTTTTTTTTTGTGTATGGGTGGTCCCGGTGATCGAACCCACTACTTGGCGTTACAAAGCGCCGTGCTCTACCAGTTGAGCTACAGAGGACCACCATATAGCTACTGACCCTGGAACTGACCCTGTAGATAGCTACTGACCCTGGAACTGTCCCTGTATATAGCTACTGACCCTGGAACTGTCCCTGTATATAGCTACTGACCCTGGAACTGACCCTGTATATAGCTACTGACCCTGGAACTGTCCCTGTATATAGCTACTGACCCTGGAACTGTCCCTGTATATAGCTACTGACCCTGTATATAGCTACTGACCCTGGAACTGACCCTGTATGTAGCTTCTTACTTTCTCCTGTTCTTTTTATTTCTATTTCTGGTGTGTTTTTGTTCTACTTGACTTTATTACTGATATTGATTACTGCATTGTTGGGGAAGAGCAAGAAAGGCTTCACTGTACTAGCACACGTGACAATAAAACACTCACTCACAGACAGCCACGGTTCATGGCGTCAGAGCTCTCCTTCAATGAGTCAGTGAGCTGAGCTGTTTACACCCTAAACACAGAAAGCATGTGCAACCTTAATTGGGGAGGACGTGCTTGTGGTAATGGCTGGAGCAGAATCAGTGGAACGGTATCAAATACATCAAATACATGGTTTGGACGCTACAGTCTGAGAGTGTAATAACATATAGTAAAAACTCCTAAGGACATAGTCCTGCTCTGCTGCAACCTCATTCTCCCTCATCACTTGCTCTCTGTCTGCAGTACTATGTAGAACAGGGTGTCTGAATACAGGTCTCAGAGTGCCTCCACCCAGCCTCCTCCACCCTGCCTCCTCCACCCAGCCTCCTCCTCCACCCTGCCTCCTCCACCCAGCCTCCTCCACCCAGCCTCCTCCACCAGCCTCCTCCACCAGCCTCCTCCACCCAGCCTCCTCCACCCAGCCTCCTCCACCCAGCCTCCTCCACCCTGCCTCCTCCACCCAGCCTCCTCCACCCAGCCTCTTCCACCCAGCCTCCTCCACCCTGCCTCCTCCACCCTGCCTCCTCCACCCTGCCTCCTCCACCCAGCCTCCTCCACCCAGCCTCCTCCACCCAGCCTCCTCCACCCAGCCTCCTCCACCCTGCCTCCTCCACCCTGCCTCCTCCACCCAGCCTCCGCCCAGCCTCCACCACCCTGCCTCCTCCACCCAGCCTCCTCCACCCAGCCTCCTCCACCCTGCCTCCTCCACCCAGCCTCCTCCACCCAGCCTCCTCCACCCAGCCTCCTCCACCCTGCATCCTCCACCCAGCCAGTCTCCTCCGCCCAGCCTCCGCCCAGCCTCCACCACCCTGCCTCCTCCACCCAGCCTCCTCCACCCTGCCTCCTCCACCCAGCCTCCTCCACCCAGCCTCCTCCACCCTGCCTCCTCCACCCAGCCTCCTCCACCCCAGCCTCCTCCACCCTGCCTCCTCCACCCAGCCTCCTCCACCCTGCCTCCTCCACCCAGCCTCCTCCACCCAGCCTCCTCCACCCAGCCTCCTCCACCCTGCCTCCTCCACCCAGCCTCCTCCACCCTGCCTCCTCCACCCTGCCTCCTCCACCCAGCCTCCTCCACCCTGCCTCCTCCACCCAGCCAGCTCTGCTCTGTTCCTCCACCCTGCCTCCTCCACCCAGCCAGTCTCCTCCGCCCAGCCTCCACCCAGCCTCCACCCTGCCTCCTCCACCCAGCCAGTCTCCTCCGCCCAGCCTCCACCCAGCCTCCTCCACCCAGACTCCTCCACCCAGCCTCCTCCACCCAGTCTCCTCCGCGCCTCCTCCACCCAGCCTCCTCCACCCAGCCTTCTCCACCCAGCCTACTCCACCCAGTATCCTCCACCCAGCATTCTCCACCCTGCCTCCTCCACCCAGTCTCATCCATCCAGCCTCCTCCAACCAGTCTCCTCCACCCAGCCTCTTCCACCCTGCCTCCTCCACCCAGCCTCCTCCACCCAGTCTCTTCCACCCAGCCTCCTCCACCCTGCCTCCTCCACCCAGCCTCCTCCACCCAGCCTCCTCCACCCAGTCTCATCCACCCAGTCTCCTCTTTCCAGCCTCCACCCAGCCTCCACCCAACCAGCCAGGTCTGCTGTGCTCTGTTCAGTTTTTTTTGTTTTGCTTAATACACTTTAGAATGTGTTAGTAACCCTGTCTTCTCTGGACCTAAATATTCTCTGTGTTGAAGGCCGACCAGACTGTGGTAGGCCTGATTACAGACAACGATGAGACAGCCTATAGGGAGGAGGTCAGAGACCTGGCCGTGTGGTGCCAGGATAACAACCTCTCCCTCAACGTGATCAAGACAAACGAGATGATTGTGGACTACAGGAAAAAAAGAGGACTGAGCACGCCCCCATTCTCATCAACGGGGCTGTTGTGGAGCAGGTTGAGAGCTTCAAGTTCCTTGGTGTCCACATCACCAACAAACTATCATGGTCCAAACACACCAAGACAGTCGTGAAGAGGGCACGACAAAGCCTATTCCCCCTCAGGAGACTGAAATGATTTGGCATGGGTCCTCAGATCCTCAAAAGTTATACAGCTGCACCATTGAGAGCATCCTGACTGGTTGCATCACCACCTAGTATGGCAACTGCTCGATCTCCGACCGCAAGGCACTACAGAGGGTAGTGTGTACGGCCCAGTACATCACTGGGGCCAAGCTTCCTGCCATCCAGGACCTCTATACCAGGCGGTGTCAGAGGAAGGCCCTAAAAATTGTCAAAGACTCCAGCCACCCTAGTCATAGACCGTTCTCTCTGCTATCGCACGGCAAGCAGTACCGGAGTGCCAAGTCTAGGTCCAAAAGACTTCTCAACAGCTTCTACCCCCAAGCCATAAGACTCCTGAACAACTAATCATGGCTACCCGGACTATTTGCTATTGCTACTCTGTTTATTATCTATGCATAGTCACTTTATTAACTCTACCTACATGTACATATTACCTCAATTACCCCGACTAACCGGTGCCCCCGCACATTGACTCTGTACTGGTACCTCCTGTATATAGCCTCCCTACTGTTATTTTACTGCTGCTCTTTAATTATTTTGCATTTTTATGTTTTACTTATCTATTTTTTACTTAACACTTTCTTTTCTTAAAACGGCATTGTTGGTTAAGGGCTTGTAAGTAAGCATTTCACTGTAATGTCTACACCTGTTGTAATCGGCGCATGTGGCATATACATGTGTCTTTTTTCAGTCAGTTGACTGTAGGAAGCATGAATCTGTTTTGGTCTTTCAGATGGGCAGGAGGGGGATAAACTGTGCTGTCTGTGAAATATGCCTCCCTTCCTCTCCTCCTCCCTCCCTTCCTCTCTCCTCCTCCCTCCCTCTCCTCCTCCCTCCCTCCCTCTCCTCCTCCCTCCCTCCCTCTCCTCCTCCCTTCCTCTCCTCCTCCCTCCCTTCCTCTTCTCCTCCCATCCCTTCCTCTCCTCCTCCCTTCCTCTCCTCCTCCCTCCCTTCCTCTCCTCCTCCCTCCCTTCCTCTCCTCCTCCCATCCCTTCCTCTCCTCCATCCCTCCCTCTCGTCCTCCCTCCCTTCCTCTCCTCCATCCCTCCCTCTCCTCCTCCCTCCCTCCCTCTCCTCCTCCATCCCTGCCCTCTCCTCCTCCCTCCCTTCCTCTTCTCCTCCCATCCCTTCCTCTCCTCCTCCCTCCCTTCCTCTCCTCCTCCCTCCCTTCCTCTCCTCCTCCCATCCCTTCCTCTCCTCCTCCATCCCTCTCCTCCTCCCTCCCTTCCTCTCCTCCTCCCTTCCTCTCCTCCTCCCTCCCTTCCTCTCCTCCCATCCCTCCCTCTCTCCTCCTCCATCCCTCCCTCTCCTCCTCCCTCCCTCCCCTCCTCCTCCCCTTCCTCCTCCTCCTCCCGCTCCCTCCTCCCTTCCTTCCTCTTACCTCCCTCCCTCCCTCCCTCTCCTCCTCGCCTCCCTTCCTCTACGCTCCTCCCCTGCCCTTCCATCTCCTCCTCCCGTTCCCTCCGGCTCGTCCTCCTCCTCCCTTCCTCTCCGCCTCCTCCCTTCCTAACTCTCCTCTCCTCGCCCTCCCTCCCGTCTCCTCCTCCCTCACTCAGTCCTCCCTCCCTCCCTTCCTTCCCTCCTCACCTACCCTCCCTCTCCCTCCTCCCTCCCTCTCCTCCTCCATGCCCTTCCCTCTCCATCCTCCTCCCCTTCCTCTCCTCCTCCCTCCCTCCCCTCCCTCTCCTCCTCCCTCCCTTCCTCTCAGCCTTCCATTCTGTGATGCATCATACCAAACATATCCCTGCACAATTCAATGGAATTTCCAATTTAAATGCAAATTTCCACTGGACTTCACAAAGAGAGGCAGGAAACCATTCAATACAGCAATGAATTATACATTTTAATTAACCAGCCAACACGCCTCTTTAGCTTCTAGGAGAAATAAGAAATGAATAAATAAATATGAGGTCATAAACGTGTGGATGAGGAGGAGGACTGTGAGACTGGGATGCTGAGAGCCAGAGGCCACCATTAAGTAAAATATTCCCAGCTGCCAAATACCTAGAGTATTGTTCCTGTTTTGATGAGCTAAATACCACTTCTAAATCTCATCCTATTTATTATATAGGGCCGTATTGTGTCCTGGTTAAGCGTAGTGCACTAAATAGGGAATAGAGTGCCATTTGGTCCTCTGACAGAGCCAGGCAAACAGGGAGATGGGGATTGTAAAGAGCTGACTGGTGATGCAGTTTTAATTTCACCCCTGTCATTCGCTTCTACTTCTGTAAAGATGAAATAAATATGAAGTGTCAATCACCATGACAGTCTGGAGTTTCAGAAGTATACGTTTTTATTCAGGATCCTCCACAGTTGTTTGAACCATTAATTCAAACATAAGGGATTTAATTTCCACTCAGAAGAGATTGACAGCATCAACTAAATGCTTCCCAAATGACAGCCTATTCTCTATATAGTGCACTACTTTAGACCGGAGACAATAGGGCACTATATAGGAAATAGGGTGCCATTTGGGAGACAACCTAAGGTAGAACTGGTCATTGTAGATGAAGGAAGTAGAAAGTCTGTTTCATATGAATCTGTAGTTAAGTCGAGCAGAGTAAACCTCTCCTTCTCCAGACTGGATGGAATTCTGCCATACATTTCGCGATGTTTTTTTTCCCACGTCAATTTCATATAAAGCATTACAAAGTCATATGTGCACAGTTTTAGGATGATTTTAAGCAGAATACATAATACAAAAACAATTTGAAACATTTAAAGTGCTCAATTTTGATTATTTTTCTGTACAAACAAGGGGTAGCTCAGAGTTCCAACATGCCTCATAATCTGTAGGTACTAAAACAGATTCCTCTCCTCCCTCCTGTCACGATCGTCAGGGTAAGGAGTAGACCAATGCGCAGCGTGATGAATGAACATGATACTTTATTATATTAAAGCACAAACAAAAACAATAAACGACTCGTGAAGTCCACGGTGACAATGACCGAACACGGAACAAGAACCCACAAACACAAAAGGAAAACAGACAGTTTAAATATGGCTCCCAATCAGAGACAACCAGCCAACAGATGACACTCGTTGCCTCTGATTGGGAGTCACTCAGGCCAACATAGAAAAACACAACCTAGAACACCCAACATAGAAACAGAACACATAGAATGAACACACCCTGGCTCAACATGAAGAGTCCCAGAGCCAGGGTGTGACACCTCCCTCCCTCTCCTCCTCCCTTCCTCTCCTCCTCCTCCTCTCCTCCTCCCTTCCTCTCCTCCTCCCTTCCTCTCCTCCTCCCTTCCTCTCCTCCTCCCATCCCTCCTCTCCTCCTCCCTCCCTTCCTCTCCTCCTCTGTAGGTACTAAAACAGATTCCTCTCCTCCCTCCCTTCCTCTCCTCCTCCCTTCCTCTCCTCCTCCCCTCCTCCCTCCTCTCCTCCTCCCTCCCTTCCTCTCCTCCTCTGTAGGTCCTAAAACAGATTCCTCCCTCCCTTCCTCTCCTCCTCCCTTCCTCTCCTCCTTCCTTCCTCTCCTCCTCCCTTCCTCTCCTCCTCCCTTCCTCTCCTCCTCCCATCCCTCCTCTCCTCCTCCCTCCCTTCCTCTCCTCCTCTGTAGGTACTAAAACAGATTCCTCTCCTCCCTCCCTTCCTCTCCTCCTCCCTTCCTCTCCTCCTCCCCTCCTCCCTTCCTCTCCTCCTCCCATCCCTCCTCTCCTCCTCCCATCCCTTCCTCTCCTCCTCTGTAGGTACTAAAACAGATTAAACTAGGACAAAAGAAACACCTGGGGTCCAATCTGCAATTAAGACATATTATATCTCAAGTTCATCTTCCATGAAAAAATTAGAGACAAAGTGCTCTTTTGGGCTGTTTCTTTTTTTGAACAAACACAGCTCTTTTTATGAACATAATGAGAGGTGGGGGTAATCCTCCATTTCATCCTCACTATCCTCCTCCATATCAGCTCCACTGCGGAGTCGTTGGTTGTGGTACATGAAGACCAAGGCTCGTAGGTTGTCGTTAGAGGTTGATCGCCCACCGCTGGACAACACAAGCTTGTAGATACTGTTGCTTCACTCAGCATCAGCTGAGTTTGAGACTGCATCTTTGTAGCGTTTGACCAGGGTTCTCAGCACAGGAAGTCTCTCTTGAAGTCCATCCCAGAAGATATCCAAATCCGCCACCCCACTCACTGTGGCTCTCAGTGCTGCTGGTCCTCCATTGGTCAAGTAGGCATCCAGTTCATCTCTCGGTACCTGGAATAGCCTTGAAGCCGGACACTCTGTCATCCATAAACGCAATGTGACGTGGATCAAACATCCTAACGTCTTGGTGTAACTCCATGGCAGGCTGTCCATCTGACCTAACGTCTTGGTGTAACTCCATGGCAGGCTGTCCATCTGACCTAACTCTTGGGTGTAACTCCATGGGCAGGCTGTCCATCTGACCTAACTCTTGGTGTACACTCCATGGCAGGCTGTCCATCTGACCTAACGTCTTGGTGTAACTCCATGGCAGGCTGTCCATCTGACCTAACGTCTTTGTGGTAAGCTCCTGGACAGGCTGTCCATCTGCCTGACCTAACGTCTTGGAGTAACTCCATGACAGGCTGTCCATCTGACCTAACGTCTTGGAGTAACTCCATGAGGCTGTCCATCTGACCTACGTCTTGGAGTAACTCCATGACAGGCTGTCCATCTGACCTAACGTCTTGGAGGAACTCCATGGCAGGCTGTCCATCTGACCTAACGTCTTGGAGGAACTCCATGGCAGGCTGTCCATCTGACCTAACTTCTTGGAGGAACTCCATGGCAGGCTGTCCTCTGACCTAACGTCTTGGAGTAACTACATGCAGGCCTGTCCATCTGACCTAACGTCTTGGTGTAACTCCATGGCAGCTTCCATCTGACCTAACGTCTTGGAGTAACTCCATGCAGGCTGTCCATCTGACCTAACGTCTTGGGGAACTCCATGGCAGGCTGTCCATCTGACCAACGTCTTGGTGTAAACTCCATGGCAGGCTGTCCATCTGACCTAACGTCTTGGTGTAACTCCATGGCAAGGCTGTCATCTGACCTAACGTCTTGGAGTAACTCCATGACAGGCTGTCCATCTGACCTAACGTCTTGGAGTAACTCCATGACAGGCTGTCCATCTGACCTAACGTCTTGGAGGAACTCCATGGCAGGCTGTCCATCTGACCTAACGTCTTGGAGGAACTCATGGCAGGCTGTCCATCTGACCTAACGTCTTGGAGAACTCCATGGCAGCTGTCCATCTGACCTAACGTCTTGGAGTACTCCATGGCAGGCTGTCCATCTGACCTAACGTCTTGGTGTAACTCCATGGCAGCTGTCCATCTGACCTAACGTCTTGGAGTAACTCCATGGCAGGCTGTCCATCTGACCTAACGTCTTGAGGTAACTCCATGGCAGGCTGTCCATCTGACCTAACGTCTTGGTGTAACTCCATGGCAGCTGTCCATCTGACCTAACGTCTTGGTGTAACTCCATGGCAGGCTGTCCATCTGACCTAACGTCTTGGGTGTAACTCCATGGCAGGCTGTCCATCTGACCTAACGTCTTGGAGGAACTCCATGGCAGGGCTGTCCATCTGACCTAAACGTCTTGGTGTAAACTCCATGGCAGGCTGTCCATCTGACCTAACGTCTTGGTGTAACTCCATGGCAGGCTGTCCATCTGACCTAACGTCTTGGTGTAACTCCATGGCAGGCTGTCCATCTGACCCTAACGTCTTGGTGTAACTCCATGGGCAGGCTGTCCATCTGACCTAACGTCTTGGTGTAACTCCATGGCAGGCTGTCCATCTGACCTAACGTCTTGGTGTAACTCCATGGCAGGCTGTCCATCTGACCTAACGTCTTGGTGTAACTCCATGGCAGGCTGTCCATCTGACCTAACGTCTTGGTGTAACTCCATGGCAGGCTGTCCATCTGACATGTACTTTGCATGTTTTTCCTCTGCATTGCTGTATGCCTCTTCAACAGTGCTCAAGATTTTTGTTTTCACAGCAAAGGGCAAGTCGTAAACTGCGTCAAAGTAGTGTGAACAAGCCTCATACTGTAGTTCTTTGTTGGCTGCAATGTTAATCTGCAGGTCCTCTAAATAGTGAAAGATCTTTGTTGCCACGGGGTTGCCACGGGGTTGCCACGGGGTTGCCACGAGGCGTCTGCTCTGGAAGATGTCGAGAAGCTGCAGGATGACTTTGCACTTGTCTGCCATGATGGTTCGGCTGAATCTGCAGCGACTGAACCAGCTCTGACTGAACCAGCTGTGACTGAACCAGCTCTGACTGAACCAGCTCTGACTGAACCAGTTCTGACTGAACCAGCTGTGACTGAACCAGCCCTGACTGAACCAGTTCTGACTGAACCAGCTGTGACTGAACCAGCCCTGACTGAACCAGTTCTGACTGAACCAGCTGTGACTGAACCAGCTCTGACTGAACCAGCTCTGACTGAACCAGCTGTGACTGAACCAGCTCTGACTGAACCAGCTGTGACTGAACCAGCTGTGACTGAACCAGCTCTGACTGAACCAGTTCTGACTGAACCAGCTGTGACTGAACCAGCCCTGACTGAACCAGTTCTGACTGAACCAGCTGTGACTGAACCAGCCCTGACTGAACCAGCTGTGACTGAACCAGCTGTGACTGAACCAGCTGTGACTGAACCAGCCCTGACTGAACCAGTTCTGACTGAACCAGCTGTGACTGAACCAGTTCTGACTGAACCAGCTCTGACTGAACCAGCTCTGACTGAACCAGCTCTGACTGAACCAGCTCTGACTGAACCAGCTCTGACTGAACCAGCTCTTGGTCTGGTAGCATCTCATGGCGCTTCTCTCCAGGTGCACTTCGGCCACACACCTGTGAATGACAAGGAATAAAAAAGAGTAACATAAGAAATATTACCTATCCTCACTGTGAAATGCCATCACGGCTCACAGATTTTTTTTGGTTATAATTACAATGATATAAATGACAATGACTTAAGCAATTTAAATCAAATCTGTATTGCCATCTCTATGAAGGTAGGGAGATATGGGTGGTAGGGGGTGTTTGAGGTCAGGCTGCTTATCCCTGCCTGCTGGGGTGAGGAGATGTATTTGTATCTATTATGGATCCCCATTAGTTCCTGCCAAGGCAGCAGCTACTCTTCCTGGGGTTTATTATGGATCCCCGTTAGTTCCTGCCAAGGCAGCAGCTACTCTTCCTGGGGTTTATTATGGATCCCCATTAGTTCCTGCCCAGGCAGCAGCTACTCTTCCTGGGGTTTATTATGGATCCCCATTAGTTCCTGCCAAGGCAGCAGCTACTCTTCCTGGGGTTTATTATGGATCCCCATTAGTTCCTGCCAAGGCAGCAGCTACTCTTCCTGGGGTTTATTATGGATCCCCATTAGTTCCTGCCAAGGCAGCAGCTACTCTTCCTGGGGTTTATTATGGATCCCCATTAGTTCCTGCCAAGGTAGCAGCTACTCTTCCTGGGGTCCGGCAAAAATTAAGGCCATTATGCAATTTTTAAAACATTACAATACATTCATAACAGATTTCACAACACACTGTGTGCCCTCAGGCATCTACTCTACTACCACATCTCTACAACACAAAATCCATGTGTACGTGTGTGTATAGAGCGTATGTTATTGTGTGTTTGTATGCATGTGTCTGTACCTATGTTTGTGTTGCTTCACAGTCCCCGCTGTTCCATAAGGTGTATTTTAATCTGTTTTTTAAATCAATCAATGATTCTACTGCTTGCATCAGTTACTTGATGTGGAATAGAGTTCCATGTAGTCATGGCTCTATGTAGTACTGTGCTCCTCCCATAGTCTGTTCTGGACTTGGGGACTGTGAAGAGACCTCTGGTGGCATGTCTTGTGGGGTATGCATGGGTGTCTGAGCTGTGTGCTAGTCGTTCAAACAGACAGCTCGGTGCTTTCAACATGTCAACACCTCTCATAAATACAAGTAGTGATGAAGTCAATCTCTCCTCCACTTTGAGCCAGGAGAGATTGACATGCATATTATTAATGTTTGCTCTCTGTGTACATCCAAGGGCCAGCCGTGCTGCCCTGTTCTGAGCCAATTGTAATTTTCCTAAGTCCCTCTTTGTGGCACCTGACCACACAACTGAACAGTAGTCCAGGTGTGACAAAACTAGGGCCTGTAGGACCTGCCTTGTTGATAGTGCTGTTAAGAATGCAGAGTAGCTCTTTATTATGGACAGACTTCTCCCCATCTTAGCTACTGTTGTATCAACATGTTTTGACCATGACAGTTTACAATCCAGGGTTACTCCAAGCAGTTTAGTCTCCTCAACTTGCTCAATTTCTATATATTTTCTGACAAGATTTAGTTGAGTTTTATGGTTTAGTGAATGATTTGTCCCAAACACAATGCTTTTCGTTTTTGAAATATATAGGACTAACTTATTCCTTGCCACCCATTCTGAAACTAACTGCAGCTCTTTGTTAAGTGTTGCAGTCATTTCAGTCACTGTAGTAGCTGACATGTATAGTGTTGAGTCATCCGCATACATAGACACACTGGCTTTACTCAAAGCCAGTGGCATGTCATTAGTAAAGATTGAAAAAAAGTAAAGCCATAACACATACGTTTTTCCAGCAGCAGACTATGATTGATAATGTCAAAAGCTGCACTGAAGTCTAACAAGACAGCCCCCACAATCATTTTATCATCAATTTCTCTCAGCCAATCATCAGTCATTTGTGTAAGTGCTGTGCTTGTTGAATGTCCTTCCCTATAAGCGTGCTGAAAGTTTGTTGTCAATTTGTTTACTGTAAAATAGTATTGTATCTGGTCAAACACAATTTTTTCCAATAGTTTACTAAGGGTTGGTAACAGGCTGATTGGTCGGCTATTTGAGCCAGTAAAAGGGGGCTTTACTATTCTTTGGTAGAGGAATAACTTTTGCTTCCCTCCAGGCCATTATTTATTACAAGATTCAGTTGATATTTAGGGTTTAGTGAATGATTTGTCCCAAATACAATACTTTTAGTTTTTAAATATTTAGGACTAACTTAATCCTTGCCACCCATTCTGAGACTAACTGCAGCTCTTTAAGTGTTGCAGTCATTTCAGTCTCTGTAGCAGCTGACATGTATACTGTTGAGTCATCCGCATACATAGACACATTGGCTTTACTCAAAGCCAGTGGCATGTCGTTAGTAAATATTTAAAAAAGTAAGGGGCCTAGACAGCTGCCCTGGAGAATTCCTGATTCTACCTGGATTATGTTGGAGAGGCTTCCATTAAAGAACACCCTCTTCTGTTCTGTTAGACAGGTAACTCTTTATCCACAATATAGCAGGGGGTGTAAAGCAATAACACATACGTTTTTCTTCAACAGACAAACAGTCTAAGTCTAACAAAATAACCCCACAATCTTTTTATCATCAATTTCTCTCAGCCAACCATCAGTCATTTGTGTAACTGCTGTGCTTGTTGAATGTCCTTCCCTATAAGCGTGCTGAAAGTTGTCAATTTGTTTTCTGTAAAATAGCGTTGTATCTGGTCAAACACTATTCTTTCCAAAACTTTACGAAGGGATGGTAACAGGCTGATTGGTCGGCTATTTGAGACAATTAAGGGGGCTTTACTATTCTTAGGTAGCGGAATGACTTTAGCTTCCCTCCAGGCCTGAGGACACACACTTTCTAGTAGGCTTAAATTGAATATATGGCAAATATTATCCTCAGTAATTTTCAATCCCAGTTGTCAGACCCTGGTGGCTTGTCATTGTTGATAGACAACAATAATGTTTTCACCTCTTCCACACTCACTTTACGGAATTCAAAATTACAGTGCTTGTCTTTCATAATTTGGTCAGATATACTTGGATGTGTAGTGTCAGCGTTTGTTGCTGGCATGTCATGCCTAAATTTACTAATCTTGCCAATGAAAAAATAATTAAAGTTCTTGGCAATATCAGTTGGTTTTGTGATGAATGAGCCATCTGATTCAATGAATGATGGAGCTGAGTTTGACTTATTTCCCAAAATTGAATTGAAGGTGCTCCAAAGCTTTTTACTATCATTCTGTATGTCATTTATCTTTGTTTCATAGTGTAGTTTCTTCTTCTTTTTATTAAGTTTAGTCTCATGATTTCTCAATTTGCAGTACGTTTGCCAATCTGTTGTGCAGCCAGACTTATTTGCCATCTCCTTTGCCTCATCCCTCTCAACCATACGATTGTTCAATTCCTCATCAATCCACGGGGATTTAACAGTTTTTACAGCCATTTTCTTAATGGGTGCATGCTTATTAGTAACTGGGATAAGCAATTTCATAAATGTGTCAAGTGCAGCGTCTGTTTGCTCCTCATTACACACCACGAACCAACAAATATTTTTTTACATCAACAACATAGGAATCACTACGAAACTTATTATATGACCTCTTATACACTGTATTATTTCTGCTGCATTAGTAAAGATGTGATTTGATTATTTCATATCTATGCTGTTTGTAACTACCCTGGTAGGTTGACAGATAACCTGAACCAGGTTGCAGGCACTGGTTACAGTTTGAAGCTTTTTGTTGAGTGGGCTGCTTGATGAAAGCCAGTCAATATTTAAATCACCCAGAAAATATACTTCTCTGTTGATATCACATAGATTATCAAGCATTTCACACATGTTATCCAGATACTGACTGTTAGCACTTGGTGGTCTATAGCAGCTTCCCACCAGAACGGGCTTTAGGTGAGGCAGATGAACCTGTAGCCATATTACTAAAACAGTATTTAACATGAGATCCTCTGTCACGACTATCTCCGAGACTGCCTCCTCTCCTTGTTCGGGCAGGCTTCGGGGTTTTTCGTCACCGGCCTTTTAGCCACTGCCGCTCCTCATCTCATCATTCCATTTGTTTTGTCTTGTTTATTACACACACCTGGTTCCTATCCCCTCATTAGTACCTGTATCAGTGTTCCCTCTGCCCCCCTGTCTTTGTGTCTGATTGTTTATTGTGGAGGAGAGAGAAGCTCGGTGGAGCTCCGTGTATTTTGTATCGCCGGGAATATTCTCAGTGTGCCTTGTATTTTCCAGTGCCCCTGTTTTGTGTACTGGAGTGTTTTTACGCATTACTGCGTAACTCTGTGGTTCAGAATAAATCCTGTTATTCTATGATTTACCCTCCTGTGCCTGACTCCATAAAAATCACCTCATCACATCCTCTCTAATCTTCACAGGAATGTGGTTCTGAACATAAACAGCAACACCTCCACCATTGGCATTTCTGTATTTTCTGTAAATGTTGTAATCTTGTATTGCTACCACTGTATGACCAAAGGTATTATCTAAGTGAGTTTCAGAGATAGTCAGAATATGCATGTCATCTGTTACTAGCAAGTTATTGAGTTCATGAACCTTGTTTCTTAGGCTACATATGTTAACATGGGCCATTTTGAGCACTTTTCTGGGATGCTTGATTGCTTTACTGGGAAGCTTAGCAGAAGTAGATATTCTCATGTTATTTATGTTAGTGCAGGCTGAGCTGCACACAGTGGACTTCCTACTAGGGCACACCACCTCAGTGCTAACATCATAAATCTGGTTCATAGGCACATGATTGCTGCATACATTAACTGTAGGATCAGCAGAGGCATTCAGGGCAGTTAGAGGAACATAAATTAGGTTACTTACATTGTGTCTACCAATGACCCCTGGTATAATGCTAAAGCATCATGATGACTCAGTGACACAATGGTAGGGATTAACTGAGCTGGGCTTGGGTCATTGAAAAGTCATTGTCTCAACACAGCCTTATAATGCTGAGAGAGGATCCAGGAACACAAATGATTTGGGTGGATCCCATCCTCCTTATATAACGTGTTTTGTTTCCAAAAGGTATCGAAATTGTCAACAAAAGTTACACCCATTGAGCTGCAATAATCACGTAGCCAGTGTGAAGAGAAAGAATCCTGCTAAAGCGTTCAATGCCACGATTCAGAGAGGGCACAGGGCCAGATATGATGGGTATTTTATTTGTGTCTAGCAGAGCGTCAATCAGCTCTTTGAAATCCAGTTTCAACTGTTCAGAGCTGCCCTTCATAATGTCATTAAAACCCACATGGACTGTAGTGTGTTAGCCCTGTAGTCATGTAGTGTGCCCTGTAGTAGGATATAGAGGGAAAAGAAACAGAGAGAAGGAAATGGAAAGCCTCTCTTTCAGTTCTGAGGCGTCTGACCAAGGCGCTGACCGAGGCGTCTGACTGTCTCCCTTCAGCCAGTCGGACCGTGCGGTCCCGTCCCTCCCTGACCCAGCAGAACTCTGACATGCTCCTCTGTGTCTCTGTCTCCAGATGGCCAACACCGTAACGTTGCTGTGCTGCGTGGTGCTAGCTGCTGTGGTGGTGGCGTACGCTCAGAGACGCAGCCAGACAGGTAAGAACCAACACACTACTACTATGACCCTCCACTCCTCTCCCACCCCTCATAGTGTGTTCTGTTCCACTGTGAGCTCAGAGCCTGCTCTCACTGTCACCTGACCATGGGGTCAGAGCCTGCTCTCGCTGTCACCTGACCATGGGGTCAGAGCCTGCTCTCGCTGTCACCTGACCATGGGGTCAGAGCCTGCTCTCGCTGTCACCTGACCATGGGGTCAGAGCCTGCTCTCGCTGTCACCTGACCATGGGGTCAGAGCCTGCTCTCGCTGTCACCTGACCATGGGGTCAGAGCCTGCTCTCACTGTCACCATGGGGTTGGAGACTGGGTGGGACCTCAGAGGCTTGTTAAATGCATAGCCTCTCACCACTCCCTTCCTTCCCTCCCTCCCTCCCTCTCTCCCTCATGCCTCTGAGCACTCTCAGGTTGTGGTGGTGGTGTGTGTTAGGAGCTGAGAGCAGAGCTAACTAGAGGTAACACGGTGAGAGACAGTGACAGACAGACCGTTCTGAGTCGTCTCTCACCTGTCTCTCTGTGTACACCTCTTCTCCCGCTCCTCTCCTCCTCCACACCCCTCACCCATTCTTCACCTCCTCCCCACCCAAAAGCAGTTCACTAAATAGGGAGGCAGCCTTTAATGTTTCCAGGACCAGATATAACCCACTTTAACATAGAACAGCAACACAACGCGCTGGAGATCTATAATAACGATATCTATATCTATACTAACTTAGATGCTGGAGGACATTGGAAATCTATATAATCTATGTCCTGTTGTTAATGAATGACAGGCAGCCCAGTCTAGTGTCAATCTGGACTCAGGGGTAGACGTAACATAGTACACGTGAATACGTCACATTTCAGTTAGCATATGTTATGTTTCGTATGGTATGGATTACAATTCATATGACATGTTACGAATTGCAATTTTTACATTTTTACGAATTTGCCAAAACGTATGATATGTTACGGATTCCAATTTGTTAGCTTGGTGGCTAACACTAACGTTAGCTAGGTGGCTAATGTTAGCTAGGCTAGAGGTTAAGGTTAGGGTTAAGGTTAGGGGAAGGGTTAGCTAACATGCTAAGTATTTGCTAAGTATTTAAAAAGTAGTAAGTATTTGCAAAATTGCTAATGAGCTGAAATGCTAAAGTTGTCCGTGATGAGATTCAAATGCATAACCTATGGTTATATCATCACTATAAACACTGGATCAACATCTGTCAGTATGGTTATACCAGACAGACAGACAGACACCACAGACAGACAGACAGATATCACAGACAGACAGACATCACAGACAGACAGATAGACAGACATCACAGACAGACAGACAGACAGACAGACAGACAGACAGACATTCTAGTGTGAATCACAGAGATGTTTATCATAGTAGCCAGACAGACAGACATACATCACAGACAGACAGACATCACAGACAGCCAGACAGCCAGCCAGACAGACAGACATCACAGACAGCCGGACAGCAGCCAGACAGCCAGCCAGACAGACATACATCCCAGCCAGACAGACAGCCAGACAGACAGCCAGATAGACAGCCAGCCAGACATCACAGACAGCCAGCCAGATAGACAGACAGCCAGACATACATTCTAGTGTGAATCCCAGAGATGTTTATAATAATAATAATAATAATATGCCATTTAGCAGACGCTTTTATCCAAAGCGACTTACAGTCATGCGTGCATACATTTTTGTGTATGGGTGGTCCCGGGGATCGAACCCACTACCTTGGCGTTACAAGCGCCGTGCTCTACCAGCTGAGCTACAGAGGAGACTCAGGGCGAAACATAACCCAGCTAGAGTGATGAAACGTCCTCAGTAGGCTCTCTGTCTCTCTGTCTCCCTGCTTTCAACGTTACAGCCAAATATCTCACTATCTGCTCTTGTTATGGCCAAATGTTTGTTCTTTAGGGTGAAAGGAGTTTTTCCACCAGCTGTATTTTTTCACATACTGTCCTGAGCATTAATCTCCAAGAATTCAAACGGGCATAATGCTCACCACTTTCTGTTCGCTAAACATGGACATCACAGACAGACAGACAGCCAAACGGGCATAATGCTCAACATGGACATCACAGACAGACAGACAGACAGCCAGCCAGACAGACAGACAGACAGACAGACAGACAGACAGACAGACAGACAGACAGACAAACGGGCATAATGCTCAACATGGACATCACAGACAGACAGACAGACAGACAGACAGACAGACAGACAGACAGACAGACAAGACAGACAGACATACAGCCATACAGCCATACAGCCAGACAGACAGACAGACAGCCAGACAGACAGCCAGACAGACAGACAGACAGCCAGACAGACAGACAGACAGACAGACAGCCAAACGGGCATAATGCTCACCACTTTGTGTTGGCTAAACATGGACATGAATGTGTCTCTACTGTAGTCTCTTGCTAACCACATGAGGTGTTGTCATGGCAATTATAACACAGTGTTAAAATGAACCTTAGCCAAGCAGCCAAATTATGAAAACAAGTAGTTTTAACTTTAAGATTGTATGAATTATACAAATACTACATTTAAATAGCCTTGGGGCCCTGCAGGGTGCCTAAGAAGTTGTAAGCAGATATAATCATCACCTTCAGACTATTCAGATGTTTTGAGAAGAACCCAACGGCCATGCACAGACTGTTACTACTCCTTTACTAACTCCTCTACAGCCTGCACTGTTACAGCAAAAACATGTAGATAGATGCAAGCAAATAAGTCTGGCTGCACAACCGATTGGCAAACGCACTGCAAATTGAGAAATCATGTGACTAAATTGAATAAAAAGAAGAAGAAACTACACTATGAAACATGGATAAATGACATAAAGAATGATAGTAAAAAGCTTTGGAGCACCTTCAATTTCATTTTGGGAAAAAAGGCAAACTCAGCGCCATCATTCATTTAATCAGATGGCTCATTCATCACAAAACCAACTGATATTGCCAAGTACTTTAATGATTTTTTCATTGGCAAGATTAGCAAACTTAGGCATGACATGCCAGCAGCAAATGCTGACATTACATATCCAAGTATATCTGACCAAATTATGAAAGGCAAGAATTGTAATTTTGAATTCCGTAAAGTGAGTGTGGAAGAGGTGAAAACATTATTGTTGTCTATCAACAATGACAAGCCACTGGGGTCTGACAACTTGGATGGAAAATTACTGAGGATAATAGTGAATGATATTGCCACTCCTATTTGCCATATTTTCAATCTAAGCCTACTAGAAAGTGTGTGCCCTCAGGCCATGGAGGGAAGCAAAAGTTATTCCCCTACCTAAGAATAGTAAAGCCCCCTTTACTGGCTCAAATAGCCGACCAATCAGCCTGTTACCAACCCTTAGTAAACTATTGGAAAAAATTGTGTTTGACCAGATACAATGCTATTTTACAGTAAACAAATTGACAACAAACTTTCAGCACGCTTATAGGGAAGGACAGTCAACAAGCACAGCACTTACACAAATGACTGATGATTGACTGAGAGAAATTGATGATAAAATGATTGTGGGGGCTGTCTTGTTAGACTTCAGTGCGGCTTTTGACATTATCGATCATAGTCTGCTGCTGGAAAAATGTATGTGTTATGGCTTTACACCCCCTGCTATATTGTGGATAAAGAGTTACCTGTTTAACCGAACACAGAGGGTGTTCTTTAATGGAAGCCTCTCCAACATAATCCAGGTAGAATCAGGAATTCCCCAGGGCAGCTGTCTAGGCCCATTACTTTTTTCAATCTTTACTAATGACATGCCACTGGCTTTGAGTAAAGCCAGTGTGTCTATGTATGCGGATGACTCAACACTATACATGTCAGCTACTACAAAGACTGAAATGACTGCAACACTTAACAAAGAGCTGCAGTTAGTTTCAGAATGGCTGGCAAGGAATAAGTTAGTCCTAAATATTTCAAAAACGAAAAGCATTGTACTTGGGACAAATCATTCACTAAACCCTAAACCTCAACTTAATCTTGTCAGAAAATATATAGAAATTGAGCAAGTTGAGGAGACTAAACTGCTTGGAGTAACCCTGGATTGTAAACTGTCATGGTCAAAACATGTTGATACAACAGTAGCTAAGATGGGGAGAAGTCTGTCCATAATAAAGCGCTACTCTACCTTCTTAACAACACTATCAACAAGGCAGGTCCTACAAGCCCTAGTTTTGTCACACCTGGACTACTGTTCAGTAGTGTGGTCAGGTGCCACAAAGAGGGACTTTGGAAAATTACAATTGGCTCAGAACAGGGCAGCACGGCTGGTCTTGGATGTACACAGAGAGCTAATATTAATAATATGCATGTCAATCTCTGCTGGCTCAAAGTGGAGGAGAGATTGACTTCATCACTCCTTGTTTTTGTGAGAGGTATTGACATGTTGAATACACCGAGCTGTCTGTTTGAACTACTGGCACATAGCTCAGACACCCATGCATACCCCACAAGACATGCCACCAGAGGTCTCTTCACAGTCCCCAAGTCCAGAACAGACTATGGGAGGTGCACAGTACTACATAGAGCCATGACTACATATAACTCTATTCCACATCAAGTAACTGATGCCAGCAGTAAAATTTGATTTAAAAAACAGATAAAAATACACCTCATGGAACAGCGGGGACTGTGAAGCAACACAAACATAGGCACATACACAAGCATTCACACACATGATAAAATACATACTATACATTTACATTTTAGTCATATAGCAGACACTCTTATCCAGAGCGACTTACCGTTTTTTTTTTTGTGAGTGCATACATTTTTCATACTGGCCCCCCGTGGGAATCGAACCCACTACCCTGGCGTTGCAAACACCATGCTCTACCAACTGAGCTACACGGGGCCCAGGCAGTGCACTCTGTCACATTTTAGGGGGACATCATTCTCTATACACACACGTGCACATTGATTTTGTCCTGTAGATATGTGGTAGTGGTGGAGTAGGGGCCTGAGGGCACACAGTGTGTTGCGAAATCTGTGAATGTATTGTCATGTTTTTACATTACTTGGCAGCAGTTAATATGGATCCATAATAAATACAAATACAATACTGTAGAAACACAATAATGCACTGCAATACAATACTGTAGAAAAACAATAATGCACTGCAATACTATACTGTAGAAACACAATAGAGAAACATACTAAACCAAATACACTTTGTTGTTGTCAAGTTCTCTTCAGTGCTGAAAAGGGTGTGGTCTGGTTGGTTCAGTGCTAAAGAGGGTGTGGTCTGGTTGGTTCAGTGCTGAAAAGGGTGTGGTCTGGTTGGTTCAGTGCTAAAGAGGGTGTGGTCTGGTTGGTTCAGTGCTAAAGAGGGTGTGGTCTGGTTGGTTCAGTGCTGAAAAGGGTGTGGTCTGGTTGGTTCAGTGCTAAAGAGGGTGTGGTCTGGTTGGTTCAGTGCTAAAGAGGGTGTGGTCTGGTTGGTTCAGTGCTGAAAAGGGTGTGGCCTGGTTGGTTCAGTGCTAAAGAGGGTGTGGTCTGGTTGGTTCAGTGCTAAAGAGGGTGTGGTCTGGTTGGTTCAGTGCTGAAAAGGGTGTGGCCTGTCTGGTTGATTCAGTGCTGAAAAGGGTGTGGCCTGTCTGGTTGGTTCAGTACCGAAGAGGTTGTGGCCTGTCTGGTTGAGTCAGTTCTGATGAGGGTTTGGCCTGGTTGGTTTAGTACCGAAGAGGTTGTGGCCTGGTTGACTCTGATGTGTCCCAAATGAACAGTAATCAGAGCAGTTGACTCTGTCCTGTCTGATTTCCTGCTGCTCCTGGGATTAAACTCCACATGTGGCCCTGGGAAGAACGCTGGAACGCTACGACGCTGTAATCTGAGATTACAGAGTTGACAGATACTCCTCTGATGTGGTCTGGTTTGCATCTGTCATTATGAAAAGCAAAGCCTTAGATCCTCTAATCTGATTTGATGACTGATGGAATATTGGGTTTGAGAGAGAATGTTGTCCCCCTAAAATGTGACAGAGTGCACTGCCTGGGCGAAACTCTGTTGTTCGATGTGCCATGATAAACATTCTGTGTTGATTGGGTGCTGTACTCTTATTGTCCTGTGTGTGTGTGTGTGTGCGTGTGTATGTGTGTGTGTGTGTGTGTGTGTGTGTGTGTGTGTGTGTGTGTGTGTGTGTGTGTGTGTGTGTGTGTGTGTGTGTGTGTGTGTGTGTGTGTGTGTGTGTGTGTGTACTGTGTGTATGTGTGTGTGTGTGTGTGTGTGTGTGTGTGTGTGTGTGGTTATTGGTGTGTTTAAGGCAGGGTTCCCCTTCTAGGCCCCATTAAAGGATCCAGATGAATGAAATATTAATACTGTCAGCAGCCTCTCTTCAGACAGACACACAGACACAGAGATCTCTCCTCTTGTAGCACTTCAAATATATATATAACCTTCCTCTGCAGCCCAAATGGCCCAGAGTGCACTATATAGGGAAAAGGGTGCCATTTTGGACGTAGACTCTCTCCCTGATCCTTTTGGTCTTCTAAAGGAGTGTTTATCCTTAGCAGGGTGCTGAAAGACAACACCGTCAACACCACATGAATCATTCAAATCTTAAGTTCAAGTTTTTATTTGTTCTACAGTGAGGGAAAAAAGTATTTGATCCCCTGCTGATTTTGTACGTTTGCCCACTGACAAAGACATGATCAGTCTATAATTTTATTGGTAGGTTTATTTGAACAAAAAAATCCAGAAAAAACGCATGTCAAAAATGTTATAAATTGATTTGCATTTGAATGAGGGAAATAAGTGTACAGGTAAAACATCTAGGATCAACAATGGCTCAGCAGCGAAGTGGTAGGCCACACAGAACGGGACCGCCGAGTGCTGAAGCGTGTAATGTGTAAAAATCGTCTGTCCTCGGTTGCAACACTCACTACCGTGTTCCAAACTGCCTCTGGAAGCAACGTCAGCACAAGAACTGTTCGTCGGGAGCTTCATGAAATGGGTTTCCATGGCCGAGCAGCCGCACACAAGCCTAAGATCACCATGTGCAACGCCAAGCTTTGGCTGGAGTGGTGTAAAGCTCACCGCCATTGAACTCTGGAGCATTGGAAACACTTTCTCTGGAGTGATGAATCACGCTTCACCATCTGGCAGTCCGACGGACGAATCTGGGTTTGGCGGATGCCAGAAGAACGCTACCTGCCCCAATGCATAGTGCCAACTGTAAAGTTTGGTGGAGGAGGAATAATGGTCTGGGGCTGTTTTTCATGGTTCGTGCTAGGCCCCTTAGTTCCAGTGAAGGGAAATCTTAACGCTACATCATACACTGACATGCTAGATGATTCTGTGCTTCCAGCTTTGTGGCAACAGTTTGTGAAAGGCCCTTTCCTGTTTCAGAATGATAATGCCCCCATGCACAAAGCGAGGTCCATACAGAAATGGTTTGTTGAGATCGACGTGGAAGAACTTGACTGGCCTGCACAGAGCCCTGACCTCAACCCCATCGAACACCTTTGGAATGAATTGGATTCCGACTGCGAGCCAGGCCTAATCGCCCATCATCAGTGCCCGACCTCACCAATGCTCTTGTAGTTGAATGGAAGTAAGTCCCCGCAGCAATGTTCCAACATCTAGTGGAAAGCCTTCCCAGAAGAGTGGAGGCTGTTATAGCAGCAAAGGGGGGACCAACTCCATATTAATACCCATGATTTTGGAATGAGATGTTCGAAGAGCAGGTGTCCACATACTTTTGGTCATGTAGTGTATATTCCTCAATGTTGATGGATGAGTTCTTATTGGATGAATCTTTGAACATATTCCAATCAGTATTGTCAAAACAGTCCTGCAGCATTGAGTCTGCCTCCTCTGTCCAGCGCCTCACTATTCTCTGTGTTGGTGGCTCCCTCTTGAGTTGCTGCTTGTAGGCGAGGAACAGAGAGACCTGATCTGATTGGCCAAAGTGGGGGCAGGGGATGGCTTTGTACGTGTCATAGCATGTTAGGTCCAGCATGTTGTTTCCTCTCGTGGGGAGGATACATGTTGGTGATAGTTTGGATGAATTTGTTTTAAACATGCTTGTTTAAAATAACCCACAACAATAAAGACAACTTCCTGGTGAGAGGGTTCTTGCTGACTAATGTTGTTGTTTTACTGAGTGACTCCTTGATATGTACATAGATGTGATCATAAACTTGTCAATATAGGTCCTTGTCCTGGGTCTATATTGAACACAGTTTATATCAGACTAAACACATTCCTAAATGCACCCCTCTCCTTATATAGTGCACCAACTGTTGTCACCTTCTCACCAAGCTGCTTGGCGATGGTCTTGTAGCCCATTCCAGCCTTGTGTAGGTCTACAATCTTGTCCCTGACATCCTTGGAGAGCTCTTTGGTCTTGGCCATGGTGGAGAGTTTGGAATCTGATTGATTGATTGCTTCTGTGGACAGGTGTCTTTTATACAGGTAACAAACTGAGATTAGGAGCACTCCCTTTAAGAGTGTGCTCCTAATCTCAGCTCGTTACCTGTATAAAAGACACCTGGGAGCCAGAAATCTTTCTGTTTGAGAGGGGGTCAAATACTTATTTCCCTAATTAAAATGCAAATCAATTTATAACATTTTTGACATGCGTTTTTCTGGATTTTTGTTGTTGTTATTCTGTCTCTCACTGTTCAAATAAACCTACCATTAAAATTATAGACTGATCATGTCTTTGTCAGTGGGCAAACGTACAAAATCAGCAGGGGATCGAATACTTTTTTCCCCTCACTGTACATAAAGTGTTATCAATGTGTCTACCTCAACAACAAACATTATTTATTTATCAGAATTTGACAATTTCTCGAATGTCATGATGAGGTCTTTAGTAGGTGATGTCATGATCTCATCCCAAATGGCACCATGTTCTCTTTAAAGCCGATTCGACTCTGATCAAAAGTAGTGCACTATGTAAGGGTTAGGGTGATAGTATCCCCACTATAATCAAAGTGTTATCGATGGTTTCTCAACAACAAACTAACCAGATATTTTATCTTCTTGAACAAATAAAATCCCAATGACAACATCATTGATCCTCCTGCTCTGCTGGTCAGAGAGAGATCAACAGAGGATGAGAAAAGTCAGCTGGAGGAGAGAGATGGACGCATCCATTAATCCCGGGCTCTGATTGGTTCCAATGGGCCGGAGTTCCCGACCATGCCTGATAGCATCTCCCAGTAAATGGACTCTGTTACAATCACAGAAAAGGAGGCCTGCTGACTGACTGGCTGACTGACTGTTACAGTCACATAAATGGAGGCCTACTGACTGACTGACAGTTACAGTCACATAAATGGAGGCCTACTGACTGACTGACAGTTACAGTCACATAAATGGAGGCCTACTGGCTGACTGACAGTTACAGTCACAGAAATGGAGGCCTACTGGCTGACTGACAGTTACAGTCACATAAATGGAGGCCTACTGGCTGACTGACAGTTACAGTCACAGAAATGGAGGCCTACTGACTGACTGACAGTTACAGTCACATAAATGGAGGCCTACTGGCTGACTGACAGTTACAGTCACAGAAATGGAGGCCTACTGGCTGACTGACTGTTACAGTCACAGAAATGGACGCCTACTGGCTGACAGACTGTTACAGTCACAGAAATGGACGCCTACTGGCTGACTGACTGGCTGACTGACTGTTACAGTCACAGAAATGGAGGCCTACTGGCTGACTAACTGTTACAGTCACATAAATGGACGCCTACTGACTGACTGACAGTACAGTCACAGAAATTGAGGCCTACTGGCTGACTGACTGTTACAGTCACAGAAATGGAGGCCTACTGCTTGACTAACTGTTACAGTCACAGAAATGGACGCCTACTGGCTGACTGACTGGCTGACTGACTGTTACAGTCACAGAAATGGAGGCCTACTGGCTGACTAACTGTTACAGTCACAGAAATGGAGGCCTATTGACTGACTGACAGTTACAGTCACAGAAATGGAGGCCTACTGGCTGACTAACTGTTACAGTCACAGAAATGGAGGCCTATTGACTGACTGACTGTTACAGTCACATAAATGGAGGCCTACTGACTGACTGTTACAGTCACATAAATGGAGGCCTACTGGCTGACTGACAGTTACAGTCACAGAAATGGAGGCCTACTGGCTGGCTGACTGGCTGACTGACTGTTACAGTCACAGAAATGGAGGCCTACTGGCTGACTGACTGTTACAGTCACAGAAATGGAGGCCGACTGACTGACTGACTGTTATAGTCACAGAAATGGAGGCCTACTGACTGACTGACTGTTACAGTCACAGAAATGGAGGACTACTGGCTGACTGACAGTTACAGTCACAGAAATGGAGGCCTATTGGCTGACTGACTGTTACAGTCACAGACATGGAGGCCTATTGACTGACTGTTACAGTCACAGAAATGGAGGCTTACTGGCTGATTGACTGTTACAGTCACAGAAATGGAGGCCTACTGGCTGATTGACTGTTACAGTCACAGAAATGGAGGCCTACTGGCTGGCTGACTGGCTGACTGACTGTTACAGTCACAGAAATGGAGGCCTACTGGCTGACTGACTGTTACAGTCACATAAATGGAGTACTACTGACTGACTGACAGGTACAGTCACAGAAATTGAGGCCTACTGGCTGACTGACTGTTACAGTCACATAAAGGGAGGCCTACTGACTGACTGACTGTTCCAGTCACAGAAAGGGAGGCCTACTGACTGACTGACTGTTCCAGTCACAGAAAGGGAGGCCTACTGACTGACTGACTGGCTGACTGACAGTTGCAGTCACAGAAATGGAGGCCTACTGGCTGACTAACTGTTACAGTCACAGAAATGGAGGCCTACTGGCTGACTGACTGGCTGACTGACAGTTACAGTCACAGAAATGGAGGCCTACTGGCTGACTAACTGTTACAGTCACATAAATGGAGGCCTATTGACTGACTGACTGTTACAGTCACATAAATGGAGGCCTATTGACTGACTGACTGTTACAGTCACATAAATGGAGGCCTACTGACTGAATGACTGTTACAGTCACAGAAATGGAGGCTTACTGGCTGACTAACTTTTACAGTCACAGAAATTGAGGCCTACTGACTGACTGACTGACTGTTACAGTCACAGAAATGGAGGCCTACTGACTGACTGACAGTTACAGTCACAGAAATGGAGGCCTACTGGCTGAATGACTGGCTGACTGACTGTTACAGTCACAGAAATGGAGGCCTACTGACTGACTGACAGTTAGAGTCACATAAATGGAGGCCTACTGACTGACTGACTGTTACAGTCACAGAAATGGAGGCCTACTGGCTGACTGACTGGCTGACTGACTGTTACAGTCACAGAAATGGAGGCCTACTGACTGACTGACAGTTACAGTCACAGAAATGGAGGCCTACTGGCTGACTGACTGTCACAGTCACAGAAATGGAGGCCTACTGACTGACTGACAGTTACAGTCACAGAAATTGAGGCCTACTGGCTGACTGACTGGCTGACTGACTGTTACAGTCACAGAAATTGAGGCCTACTGACTGACTGACAGTTACAGTCACAGAAATGGAGGCCTACTGGCTGACTGACTGTCACAGTCACAGAAATGGAGGCCTACTGACTGACTGACAGTTACAGTCACAGAAATTGAGGCCTACTGGCTGACTGACTGGCTGACTGACTGTTACAGTCACAGAAATTGAGGCCTACTGACTGACTGACAGTTACAGTCACAGAAATGGAGGCCTACTGACTGACTGGCTGTTACATTCACAGAAAGGGAGGCCTACTGACTGACTGACAGTTACAGTCACAGAAATGGAGGCCTACTGGCTGACTGACTGTTACAGTCACAGAAATGGAGGCCGAATGACTGACTGACTGTTACAGTCACATAAATGGAGGCCTATTGACTGACTGACTGTTACAGTCACATAAATGGAGGCCTACTGACTGACTGACTGTTACAGTCACAGAAAGGGAGGGTACTGACTGACTGACAGTTACAGTTACAGAAATGGAGGCCTACTGGCTGACTGACTGGCTGACTGACAGTTACAGTCACAGAAATGGAGGCCTACTGGCTGACTGACTGGCTGACTGACAGTTACAGTCACAGAAATGGAGGCCTACTGGTTGACTGCCTGTTACAGTCACATAAATGGAGGCCTACTGCCTGACTGACTGACTGACTGACTGTTACAGTCACAGAAATGGAGGCCTATTGACTGACTGACTGTTACGGTCACAGAAATGGAGGCCTACTGACTGACTGATTGTTACAGTCACATAAATGGAGGCCTACTGGCTGACTGACTGTTACAGTCACATAAATTGAGGCCTATTGACTGACTGACTGGCTGACTGACTTTTACAGTCACAGAAATGGAGGCCTACTGATGACTAGTTAGAGTCCAAATGGCAGTCCATGGTCTAGCTGACTTTGACAGTACTAAAGGTCATATCAGCTATGACGGCTGTTAAGAAGAAATGTGAGGACTGTCGACCATGTCATGTGAATTGAGCTGCTACTAGCTAGAGTACTCTAAGTGCAGTCATGACTAGATCATTTATATGCGGCTTGCTGCAGTCAGGTGTGGAGTGTTCTAGTGACTCGTCAGTCAGTGTTAGTAGTGTTATAGCTGGTCTTCTGTCAGTCATGGTTAGTGTTATAGCTGGTCTTCTGTCAGTCATGTGTTAGTGTTATAGCTGGTCTTCTGTCAGTCATGTGTAGTTAGTGTTATAGCTGGTCTTCTGTCAGTCATGTGTTGTAGTGTTATAGCTGGTCCTTCTGTCAGTCATTGTGTGTAGTGTTATAGCTGGTCTTCTGTCAGTCATGTGTTAGTGTTTAGCTGGTCTTCTGTCAGTCATGTGTTAGTGTTATAGCTGGTCTTCTGTCAGTCATGTGTTAGTAGTGTTATACTGGTCTTCTGTCAGTCATGTGTTAGTGTTATAGCTGGTCTTCTGTCAGTCATGTGTTAGTGTTATAGCTGGTCTTCTGTCAGTCATGTGTTAGTTGTGTATAGCTGGTCTTCTGTCAGTCATGTGTTAGTGTTATAGCTGGTCTTCTGTCAGTCATGTGTTAGTGTTATAGCTGGTCTTCTGTCAGTCATGTGTTAGTTAGTTTATAGCTGGTCTTCTGTCAGTCATGTGTTAGTAGTGTTATAGCTGGTCTTCTGTCAGTCATGTGTTAGTGTTATAGCTGGTCTTCTGTCAGTCATGTGTTAGTTAGTGTTATAGCTGGTCTTCTGTCAGTCATGTGTTAGTGTTATAGTGGTCTTCTGTCAGTCATGTGTTAGTGTTTATAGCTGGTCTTCTGTCAGTCATGTGTTAGTGTTATAGCTGGTCTTCTGTCAGTCAATGTGTTAGTGTTATATAGCTGGTCTTCTGTCAGTCATGTGTTAGTGGTTATAGCTGGTCTTCTGTCAGTCATGTGTTAGTGTTATAGCTGGTCTTCTGTCAGTCATGTGTTAGTGTTTATAGCTGGTCTTCTGTCAGTCATGGTGTTAGTGTTATAGCTGGTCTTCTGTCAGTCATGTGTTAGTGTTATAGCTGGTCTTCTGTCAGTCATGTGTTAGTGTTATAGCTGGTCTTCTGTCAGTCATGTGTTAGTGTTATAGCTGGTCTTCTGTCAGTCATGTGTTAGTGTTATAGCTGGTCTTTCTGTCAGTCATGTGTTAGTGTTATAGCTGGTCTTCTGTCAGTCATGTGTTAGTGTTATAGCTGGTCTTCTGTCAGTCATGTGTTAGTGTTATAGCTGGTCTTCTGTCAGTCATGTGTTAGTGTTATAGCTGGTCTTCTGTCAGTCATGTGTTAGTGTTATAGCTGGTCTTCTGTCAGTCATGTGTTAGTGTTATAGCTGGTCTTCTGTCAGTCATGTGTGTTAGTGTTATAGCTGGTCTTCTGTCAGTCATGTGTTAGTGTTATAGCTGGTCTTCTGTCAGTCATGTGTTAGTGTTATAGCTGGTCTTCTGTCAGTCATGTGTTAGTGTTATAGCTGGTCTTCTGTCAGGTCATGTGTTAGTGTTATAGCTGGTCTTCTGTCAGTCATGTGTTAGTTGTGTTATAGCTGGTCTTCTGTCAGTCATGTGTTAGTGTTATAGCTGGTCTTCTGTCAGTCATGTGTTAGTTTAGTGTTATAGCTTGGTCTTCTTCTGTCAGTCATGTGTTAGTTAGTGTTATAGCTGGTCTTCTGTCAGTCATGTGTTAGTGTTATAGCTGGTCTTCTGTCAGTCATGTGTTGTTAGTGTTATAGCTGGTTCTTCGTCAGTGTCATGTGTTTGTAGTTGTGTTATTAAGGCTGGTCTTCTGTCAGTCATGTGTTAGTGTTATAGCTGGTCTTCTGTCAGTCATGTGTTAGTTAGTGTTATAGCTGGTCTTCTGTCAGTCATGTGTTAGTGTGTATAGCTGGTCTTCTGTCAGTCATGTGTTAGTGTTATAGCTGGTCTTCTGTCAGTCATGTGTTAGTGTTTATAGCTGGTCTTCTGTCAGTCATGTGTTAGTGTTATAGCTGGTCTTCTGTCAGTCATGTGTTAGTGTATAGCTGGTCTTCTGTCAGTCATGTGTTAGTTAGTGTTATAGCTGGTCTTCTGTCAGTCATGTGTTAGTGTGTATAGCTGGTCTTCTGTCAGTCATGTGTTAGTGTTTATAGCTGGTCTTCTGTCAGTCATGTGTTAGTGTTATAGCTGGTCTTCTGTCAGTCATGTGTTAGTGTTATAGCTGGGTCTTCTGTCAGTCATGTGTTAGTGTTATAGCTGGTCTTCTGTCAGTCATGTTAGTTAGTGTTATAGCTGGTCTTCTGTCAGTCATGTGTTTAGTGTTATAGCTGGTCTTCTGTCAGTCATGTGTTAGTGTTATAGCTGGTCTTCTGTCAGTCATGTGTTAGTGGTTATAGCTGGTCTTCTGTCAGTCATGGTGTTAGTGTTATAGCTGGTCTTCTGTCAGTCATGTGTTAGTGTTATAGCTGGTCTTCTGTCAGTCATGTGTTAGTGTTATAGCTGGTCTTCTGTCAGTCATGTGTTAGTGTTTATAGCTGGTCTTCTGTCAGTCATGTGTTTAGTGTTATAGCTGGTCTTCTGTCAGTCATGTGTTAGTGTTATAGCTGGTCTTCTGTCAGTCATGTGTTAGTGTTATAGCTGGTCTTCTGTCAGTCATGTGTTAGTGTTATAGCTGGTCTTCTGTCAGTCAATGTGTTTAGTGTTATAGCTGGTCTTCTGTCAGTCATGTTGTTAGTGTTATAGCTGGTCTTCTGTCAGTCATGTGTTAGTGTTATAGCTGGTCTTCTGTCAGTCATGTGTTAGTGTTATAGCTGGTCTTCTGTCAGTCCATGTGTTAGTGTTATAGCTGGTCTTCTGTCAGTCCATGTGTTAGTTAGTGTTATAGCTGGTCTTCTGTCAGTCATTTGTTAGTGTTATAGCTGGTCTTCTGTCAGTCATGTGGTTAGTGTTATAGCTGGTCTTCTGTCAGTCATGTGTTTAGTGTTATAGCTGTTCTTCTGTCAGTCATGTTAGTTAGTGTTATAGCTGGTCTTCTGTCAGTCAGTGTATGTGTCTTTGTATGGTTAGTGTATAGCTGGTCTTCTGTCAGTCATGTGTTAGTGTTATAGCTGGTCTTCTGTCAGTCATGTGTTAGTGTTTATAGCTGGTCTTCTGTCAGTCATGTGTTAGTGTTATAGCTGGTCTTCTGTCAGTCATGTGTTAGTGTGTTATAGCTGGTCTTCTGTCAGTCATGTGTTAGTGTTTAGCTGGTCTTCTGTCAGTCATGTGTTAGTGTTATAGCTGGTCTTCTGTCAGTCATGTGTTAGTGTTATAGCTGGTTCTTCTGTCAGTCATTGTTAGTTAGTGTTATAGCTGGTCTTCTGTCAGTCATGTGTTAGTGTATAGCTGTCTTCTGTCAGTCATGTGTTAGTGTTATAGCTGGTCTTCTGTCAGTCATGTGTTAGTAGTGTTATAGCTGGTCTTCTGTCAGTCATGTGTTAGTGTTATAGCTGGTCTTCTGTCAGTCATGTGTTAGTTAGTGTTTAGCTGTTCTTCTGTCAGTCATGTGTTAGTTTGTTATAGCTGGTCTTCTGTCAGTCATGTGTTAGTGTTATAGCTGGTCTTCTGTCAGTCATGTGTTAGTGTTATAGCTGGTCTTCTGTCAGTCATGTGTGTTAGTGTTATAGCTGGTCTTCTGTCAGTCATGTGTTAGTGTTATAGCTGGTCTTCTGTCAGTCATGTGTTAGTTAGTGTTATAGCTGGTCTTCTGTCAGTCATGTGTTAGTGTTATAGCTGGTCTTCTGTCAGTCATGTGTTAGTGTTATAGCTGGTCTTCTGTCAGTCATGTGTTAGTGTTATAGCTGGTCTTCTGTCAGTCATGTGTTAGTGTTATGTAGCTGGTCTTCTGTCAGTCATGTGTTAGTGTTATAGCTGGTCTTCTGTCAGTCATGTGTTAGTGTTTATAGCTGGTCTTCTGTCAGTCATGTGTTAGTGTTATAGCTGGTCTTCTGTCAGTCATGTGTTAGTGTTATAGCTGGTCTTCTGTCAGTCATGTGTTAGTGTTATAGCTGGTCTTCTGTCAGTCATGTGTTAGTGTTATAGCTGGTCTTCTGTCAGTCATGTGTTAGTGTTATATCTGGTCTTCTGTCAGTCATGTGTTAGTGTTATAGCTGGTCTTCTGTCAGTCATGTGTTAGTGTTATAGCTGGTCTTCTGTCAGTCATGTGTTAGTGTTATAGCTGGTCTTCTGTCAGTCATGTGTTAGTGTTATAGCTGGTCTTCTGTCAGTCATGTGTTAGTGTTATAGCTGGTCTTCTGTCAGTCATGTGTTAGTTAGTGTTATAGCTGGTCTTCTGTCAGTCATGTGTTAGTGTTATAGCTGGTCTTCTGTCAGTCATGTGTTAGTGTTATAGCTGGTCTTCTGTCAGTCATGTGTTAGTGTTATCGCTGGTCTTCTGTCAGTCATGTGTTAGTTAGTGTTATAGCTGGTCTTCTGTCAGTCATGTGTTAGTGTTATAGCTGGTCTTCTGTCAGTCATGTGTTAGTGTTATAGCTGGTCTTCTGTCAGTCATGTGTTAGTGTTATAGCTGTTCTTCTGTCAGTCATGTGTTAGTTAGTGTTATAGCTGGTCTTCTGTCAGTCATGTGTTAGTGTTATAGCTGGTCTTCTGTCAGTCATGTGTTAGTGTTATAGCTGGTCTTCTGTCAGTCATGTGTTAGTTAGTGTTATAGCTGGTCTTCTGTCAGTCATGTGTTAGTGTTATAGCTGGTCTTCTGTCAGTCATGTGTTAGTGTTATAGCTGTTCTTCTGTCAGTCATGTGTTAGTTACTGTTATAGCTGGTCTTCTGTCAGTCATGTGTTAGTGTTATAGCTGGTCTTGTGTCAGTCATGTGTTAGTGTTATAGCTGGTCTTCTGTCAGTCATGTGTTAGTGTTATAGCTGGTCTTCTGTCAGTCATGTGTTAGTGTTATAGCTGGTCTTCTGTCAGTCATGTGTTAGTGTTATAGCTGGTCTTCTGTCAGTCATGTGTTAGTTAGTGTTATAGCTGGTCTTCTGTCAGTCATGTGTTAGTGTTATAGCTGGTCTTCTGTCAGTCATGTGTTAGTGTTATAGCTGGTCTTCTGTCAGTCATGTGTTAGTGTTATAGCTGGTCTTCTGTCAGTCATGTGTTAGTGTTATAGCTGGTCTTCTGTCAGTCATGTGTTAGTTAGTGTTATAGCTGGTCTTCTGTCAGTCATGTGTTAGTGTTATAATGATGACAACGTGTGTCTGTTAGTGACATGTTGCCTTAACGTTCACCTCTGACAGGAAGTAGAAATCTCTGGATGGAATGATTACAAGATGTAGAGGGATGTGAATACATAGACTGATGAAATATTAGAACCTGGAGAAAACCATTCTGAAAAGAGGGTGTGAGTGGTTTAAACCATTCTGAATAGAGGGTGTGGGTGGTTTAAACCATTCTGAATAGAGGGTGTGGGTGGTTTAAACCATTCTGAATAGAGGGTGTGGGTGTTTTAAGTATTGCTGTGGTTTCTCTGTGATCATTACATTATACCTGGCAGAATGTATCACGGATCTACTTGAGCAAGACAAGTCCCCTACTAACTATTCCCTACAGGTCACTACTACAGTTAGTTTATGTGCATTTATGATTTGAATAGTGTCTGACTGTAGGACTACCTAGACTATATTATATATTCAGATTAGGACTAAGTAGACTATACTCTATATTCAGATTAGGACTACCTAGACTATATTCAGAATAGGACTACCTAGACTATAGTCTATATTCAGATTAGGACTATGTAGACTATATTCTATATTCAGATTAGGACTACCTAGACTAAAATCTGTATTCAGATAAGGACTACCTAGACTATAGTCTATATTCAGATTAGGACTACCTAGACTATAGTCTGTGTTCAGATTAGGACTACCTAGACTATAGTCTATATTCAGATTAGGACTACCTAGACTATAGTCTATATTCAGATTAGGACTACCTACACTATATTCTATATTCAGATTAGGACTATGTAGACTATATTCTATATTCAGATTAGGACTACCTAGACTAAAGTCTGTATTCAGATTAGGACTACCTAGACTATAGTCTATATTCAGATTAGGACTACCTAGACTATATTCAGAATAGGACTACCTAGACTATAGTCTATATTCAGATTAGGACTATGTAGACTATATTCTATATTCAGATTAGGACTACCTAGACTATATTCTATATTCAGATTAGGACTACCTAGACTATAGTCTATATTCAGATTAGGACTAGATAGATTATAGTCTATATTCAGATTAGGCCTACCTAGTCTATATTCTATATTCAGATCAGGACTACCTAGACTAAAGTCTATATTCAGATTAGGACTACCTAGACTATATTCTATATTCAGATTAGGACTACCTAGACTATATTATATTTTCAGATTAGGACTACCTAGACTATAGTCTGTATTCAGATTAGGACTACCTAGACTATATTCTGTATTCAGATTAGGACTAGCTAGTCTATATTCTGTATTCAGATTAGGACTACCTAGACTATAGTCTATATTCAGATCAGGATTACCTAGACTATATTCTATATTCAGATTAGGACTAGCTAGACTATATTCTGTATTCAGATTAGGACTACCTAGACTATATTATATATTCAGATTAGGACTACCCAGAGTATATTCTGTATTCAGTTTAGGACTACCTAGACTATAGTCTATATTCAAATCAAATCAAATCAAATCAAATCAAATTTTATTGGTCACATGCGCCGAATACAACAGGTGCAGACATTACAGTGAAATGCTTACTTACAGCCCTTAACCAACAGTGCATTTATTTTAAACAAAAAAGTAAGAATAAAACAACAACAAAAAAGTGTTGAGAAAAAAAGAGCAGAAGTAAAAAATAAAGTGACAGTAGGGAGGCTATATATACAATAGAATAAAGTGACAGTAGGGAGGCTATATATACAGGGGGGTACCGTTGCATAGTCAATGTGCGGGGGCACCGGCTAGTTGAGGTAATATGTACATGTGGGTAGAGTTAAAGTGACTATGCATAAATACTTAACAGAGTAGCAGCAGCGTAAAAAGGATGGGGTGGGGGGGCAGTGCAAATAGTCCGGGTAGCCATGATTAGCTGTTCAGGAGTCTTATGGCTTGGGGGTAGAAGCTGTTGAGAAGTCTTTTGGACCTAGACTTGGCACTCCGGTACCGCTTGCCGTGCGGTAGCAGAGAGAACAGTCTATGACTAGGGTGACTGGAGTCTTTGACAATTTTGAGGGCCTTCCTCTGACACCGCCTGGTATAGAGGTCCTGGATGGCAGGGAGCTTTGCCCCAGTGATGTACTGGGCCGTACGCACTACCCTCTGTAGTGCCTTGCGGTCAGAGGCCAAGCAGTTGCCATACCAGGCGGTGATGCAACCAGTCAGGATGCTCTCGATGGTGCAGCTGTAGAATTTTTTGAGGATCTGAGGACCCATGCCAAATCTTTTTAGTCTCCTGAGGGGGAATAGGCTTTGTCGTGCCCTCTTCACGACTGTCTTGGTGTGTTTGGACCATGATAGTTCGTTGGTGATGTGGACACCAAGGAACTTGAAGCTCTCAACCTGTTCCACTACAGCCCCGTCGATGAGAATGGGGGCGTGCTCAGTCCTCTTTTTTTTCCTGTAGTCCACAATCATCTCCTTTGTCTTGGTCACGTTGAGGGAGAGGTTGTTGTCCTGGCACCACACGGCCAGATCTCTGACCTCCTCCCTATAGGCTGTCTCATCGTTGTCGGTGATCAGGCCTACCACTGTTGTGTCGTCGGCAAACTTAATGATGGTGTTGGAGTCGTGCCTGGCCATGCAGTCATGGGTGAACAGAGAGTACAGGAGGGGACTGAGCACGCACCCCTGAGGGGCCCCCGTGTTGAGGATCAGTGTGGCAGATGTGTTGTTACCTACCCTTACCACCTGGGGGCGGCCCGTCAGGAAGTCCAGGATCCAGTTGCAGAGGGAGGTGTTTAGTCCCAGGATCCTTAGCTTAGTGATGAGCTTTGAGGGCACTATGGTGTTGAATGCTGAGCTGTAGTCAATGAATAGCATTCTCACGTAGGTGTTCCTCTTGTCCAGGTGGGAAAGGGCAGTGTGGAGTGCGATAGAGATTGCATCATCTGTGGATCTGTTGGGGCGGTATGCAAATTGGAGTGGGTCTAGGGTTTCTGGGATTATGCTGTTGATGTGAGCCATGACCAGTCTTTCAAAGCACTTCATGGCTACAGACGTCAGTGCCACGGGTCGGTAGTCATTTAGGCAGGTTATCTTAGAGTTCTTGGGCACGGGGACTATGGTGGTCTGCTTGAAACATGTTGGTATTACAGACTCAGTCAGGGACATGTTGAAAATGTCAGTGAAGACACTTGCAAGTTGGTCAGCACATGCTCGGAGTACACGTCCTGGTAATCCGTCTGGCCCTGCGGCCTTGTGAATGTTGACCTGCTTAAAAGTCTTACTCACATCGGCTACGGAGAGCGTGATCACATAGTCGTCCGGAACAGCTGGTGCTCTCATGCATGCTTCAGTGTTGCTTGCCTCGAAGCGAGCATAGAAGTGGTTTAGCTCGTCTGGTAGGCTTGTGTCACTGGGCAGCTCGCGGCTGTGCTTCCCTTTGTAGTCTGTAATAGTTTTCAAGCCCTGCCACATCCGACGAGCGTCAGAGCCAGTGTAGTATGATTCAATCTTAGACCTGTATTGACTCTTTGCCTGTTTGATGGTTCGTCGGAGGTCATAGCGGGATTTCTTATAAGCGTCCGGGTTAGAGTCCCGTTCCTTGAAAGCGGCAGCTCTACCCTTTAGCTCAGTGCGGATGTTTCCTGTAATCCATGGCTTCTGGTTGGGGTATGTACGTACGGTCACTGTGGGGACGACATCATCGATGCACTTATTGATGAAGCCAGTGACTGATGTGGTGTACTCCTCAATGCTGTCTGAAGAATCCCTGAACATGTTCCAGTCTGTGCTAGCAAAACAGTCCTGTAGCTTAGCATCTGCGTCATCTGACCACTTTTTTATTAGCCGAGTCACTGGTGCTTCCTGCTTCAGTTTTTGCTTATAAGCAGGAATCAGGAGGATAGAGTTATGGTCAGATTTGCCAAATGGAGGGCGAGGGAGAGCTTTGTATGCGTCTCTGTGTGTGGAGTAAAGGTGGTCTAGAGTTTTTTCCCCTCTGGTTGCACATTTAACATGCTGGTAGAAATGAGGTAGAACGGATTTAAGTTTCCCTGCATTAAAGTCCCCTGCTACTAGGAGCGCTGCATCTGGATGAGCGTTTTCCTGTTGATTAATGGCCTTGTACAACTCATTCAGTGCAATCTTAATGCCAGCATTGGTTTGTGGTGGTAAATAGACAGCTATGAAAAGTATAGATGAAAACTCTCTTGGTAAATAGTGTGGTCTACAGCTTATCATAAGATACTCTACCTCAGGCGAGCAAAACCTTGAGACTTCCTTAGTATTTGATTTTGTGCACCAGCTGTTGTTTACAAAAATACAGAGACCGCCACCCCTCGTCTTACCCGAGTCTGCCGTTCTGTCCTGCCGATGTAGCGTATAGCCTGCTAGCTGAATGTTGTCATTGTTGTCATTCAGCCACGACTCCGTGAAACATAAGATATTACAGTTTTTAATGTCCCGTTGGTAGGATAACCGTAATCTTAAATCGTCCATTTTATTATCCAAAGCTTGAACGTTGGCTAATAGGATTGATGGGAGAGGCAGTTTACTCGTTCGCCGTCGGATCTTTACAAGGCACCCCGACCTACGTCCACGGTATCTCCGTCTCTTCCTCACGCGAATGACGGGGATCTGGGCCTTGTCTGGAGTCTGTAGAATATCCTTCGCGAACGCCTCGTTGAAGAAAAAGTGCTCGTCCAACGCGAGGTGAGTAATCGCTGTCCTGATATCCAGAAGCTCTCTTTGGTTATAAGAGACGATGGCATAAACATTATGTACAAAATAAATTACAAATAACGCGGAAAAACACACATAATAGTACAATTGGTTAGAGGGCTGTAAAACGGCAGCCATCTTCTTCCGGCGCTGTTCCCAATATTCAGATTAGGACTACCTAGACTATATTCCATATTCAGATTAGGACTACCTAGACTATAGTCTGTGTTCAGATTAGGACTACCTAGACTATAGTCTGTATTCAGATTAGGACTACCTAGACTATAGTCTATATTCATATTAGGACTACCTAGACTATAGTCTATATTCAGATTAGGACTACCTAGACTATAGTCTATATTCAGATTAGGACTACCTAGACTATTGTCTATATTCAGATTAGGACTACCTAGACTATTGTCTATATTCAGATTAGGACTACCTAGACTATAGTCTGTATTCAGATTAGGACTACCTAGACTATAGTCTGTATTCAGATTAGGACTACCTAGACTATATTCTATATTCAGATTAGGACTACCTAGACTATAGTCTGTATTTAGATTAGGACTACCTAGATTATAGCCTGTATTCAGATTAGGACTACCTAGACTATAGTCTATATTCAGATTAGGACTACCTAGACTATAGTCTATATTCAGATTAGGACTACCTAGACTATAGTCTATATTCAGATTAGGACTACCTAGACTATAGTCTATATTCAGATTAGTACTACCTATAATATATTATATATTCAGATTCATCCTGTCTGTACTCTGCCATGCACACACACACACACACACACACACACACACACACACACACACACACACACACACACACACACAGGTTAGCAGATGTTATAGTGGGATCAGTGAAATGCTTATGTTACTAACTCCTAACAATGCAGTAAAATGTCAAACAATTACACCAATATTTATTTTTATTTTTAATAAATCAATCAACGTTGGAACGAGTTAGATTAACAACCCAAATAGCACTGTAACTGTAATGCAAATGCAATCTATACGTAGGTACACCAGAGCTGTGTTCGATCCTCATACTAACCGCACTAAACGTACTGTTTGTGATGTAAATTGATTATGTAGTATGCTTATTGGTCATAGAATGGATATAGTTAGTATGCTAAAAGTTCCCGGATGTCGTAATACATTCGCAAAAATACGAAATATACAAGCAGTGGACACTTTGGTGCTTTTAGGGCCCATAATACAATTCTACAGACGAGTCCGATGAGATTGATACAAATGTAAGTCCAAAAAGTAAATATTATTTGCTTTAACTAATTATGACAAATGTTAACAACATGTTGAGTAATGTAATAAAGTCATAACGTTATGTGGTTGACAATGTGTTAGCGATGCTACTAGCCTTACAAACCGCATAGCAGTACAGCAGTTGCTTGAATGTACCTGTATGTTAGCTAGCTACCTAACGTTAGCTGGTTACTATACATGGAACTGTCTCAGTGCATCACGTGTCGAGTTGAACCATAGAGGGTTTAACATACTATAGAAATGGACACAAACAATGAAAGCTCCAATACAGTTAGTTTAGCTAAGTGGTATAGTCGTTGTGCGTTCTCAGCGGACATTGTTAATGAAGTCGTAAGATGTCGAGCTAGTAATTTGTTATGCTAACAAGCTAGCAAGAGGTTGCATAGCAACAGCATCAATTTACGGGTAGACAGGCGAAGCGCTAGTACACTCAACTGAAAGGAAAGCGTTAGTTTACAGTACACTACAATTAACTAATAGTATATAGTATGTAGTATATACTCATTAAGTATGTAGTATACAGGATGTTAGTATGGGTATTCGAACACAGCTCTGGAAAATGTACACAAGATATACTAAGAATGATATGTACAGCAGTAGATATACTAAGAATGATATGAACAGCAGTAGATATACTAAGAATGATATGTACAGCAGTAGATATACTAAGAATGATATGTACAGCAGTAGATATACTAAGAATGATATGTACAGCAGTAGATATACTAGAGTAAGATATGTCAAGAATCCAGTATATAATACGTATGTGGTGTGTATAAACAGTGTAACTAAAATCCAATGTACAGTAGTAGACATGTTATGATGAGCTACGTCGGGGATACAGTATTTAAATACACAGTGTGAAACAGGAAGTGACCAGTGGCTCAATGTCTTTATAACCGCACTGCTATCCAAGATGGCGTAGCAGTGCGGTCGTGTATTCTGTTGTGTCCTCGTGTAAATAGCCTTTTTTTTTCTTTTCTTTTTTTCGGATATATTTCTCTATCTCACTTTCCATCCTTTAACTAAATATACTTTCCTGCAACCCGCCTCACCCATTGTGGAACAGATTCTATTATTTCTTCATACCTTTTATCAAGAACCCACGGCTGAAACTAGCCAGCTAGCCAGCTAACTAGCTACTTGCTATTAGCCACCGTTAGCGGTCTTCACCACTGTCCGTGGCCTGCACTACCTACCAGCCAGCTCTAGCCTGGACAATTATCGGCCAGTCTGCACAGCGTGCTATCGACCCAGAGCATTTCAGATTTTCTGCCGGAATCACTGAATCACTGGACCTTAACACCGGATCATCGCAACTAACTAGCTGCAACCGAATGGATGTAGTTGTTGGCTAATCACCACTAATCACAACTTGTCCCGAAGCTATTACCAGTTAGCCTTGAGCTAGCCTCGAGCCAGGCCCATCTCCCGGCTATCTACCTCTCTGTCAACCGGACGGGACCTCCTAGTGTCGACACGGAGCCCCGCCGATCCATCACGACTGGTCTGCCGACGTAATCGTCTGATGTGGTTTCAACAGGCTTCCCGTTGCGACGACCACGAAGATCAATCTGCTAGCACTGGCCCGCTAGCACGCGCAATCAACAGCCGTGCCTCCTGCTCGACCGGTGCTGTAGCAGCCACTGAACTGCTCCCGGACTTACCTATTGCTGTTCACTGGACCTTATGATCACTCAGCTACACATCTGAAGCCCGCTGGACTGTTCCTTTATACGGTACCCCATCCTGTTTATCTGTTTAGCCTCAGCCCAAACTTTCGTCGCCATTACCAGTTGTTGTCTTAGCCCTCTCGAATAACACCTGTGATTGCTTTATGCCTCTCTCCCATGTCAATATGCCTAGCCTATTGCTGTTTGGGTTAGTTCTTATTATACTATTTCACTGTAGAGACCCCAGTCCAGCTCAACCTGCCTCAGATAGCTCCTTTGTCCCACCCCCTTATACACGTGGAGACCGGCTCAATCGGTGCCTCCAGTGATGCTATCTCTTTATCGTTACCCAATGCTTACGTTCACCTCCACTGTACTCATATCCTTCCATATCCTTGTCTGTACATAATTCCCTGAATCTATTCTACAACGCCCGGAAATCTGCCCCGTTTATTCTCTGTACCCAACGCACTAGAAGACCAGTTCTTAAAGCCTTTAGCCGTATCCTTATTCTATTCCTCCTCTGTTCCTCTGGTGATGTAGAGGTTAACCAAGGCCCTGTAGCCCCCAGTATCACTCCTACTCCCCAGGCATTATCATTTGTTGACTTCTATAACCGTAAAAGCATTGGTTTCTTGCATGTTAACATCAGAAGCCTCCTCCCCAAGTTTGAGTTATTCACTGCGTTAGCACACTCTGCCAACCCTGATGTTCTAGCAGTGTCTGAATCCTGGCTTAGGAAGGCCACCAAAAATTCAGAAATGTCCATCCCGAACTACAACATTTTCCATCTAGGCAGAACTTCCAAAGGGGGCGGAGTTGCAATCTACTGTAGAGATAGCCTGCAGAGCTCTATCATACTATCCAGGTCTGTGCCCAAACAGTTTGAGCTTCTACTTCTAAAAATCCACCTTTCCAGAAATAAGTCTCTCACTGTTGCCACTTGCTACAGACCCCCCTCAGCCCCCAGCTGTGCCCTGGACACCATATGTGAATTGCTTGCCCCCATCTATCCTCAGAGTTCATACTGCTTGGTGACCTAAACTGGGATATGCTTAACACCCCTACCTGGTTAAATAAAGGTTAAATAAAAAAATATATAAAAAGTATTTGGGTGTTTGGGTAGGTGGCCCAATCACTCTAACTGGCCCCTACCGGCGCTCTAACTTCCCAGACTCAACTGGCCCAATCATCTAACTGGGAGCTTAACTGCCCGACAACTAAACTGCCCAATCACTCTAACTTGGCCCGACGCTCTAACTGGCCCGAGCCCTAACTGGCCCAACACTCTAATGGCCCTCACTCTAACTGCCCAATCACTCTAATGGCCCAACACTCAACTGGCTCGAGCACTCTAACTGGCCCAGCCCTCTAAACTGGCCCGAGCGCTCTAAACGGCCCGAGCACTCTAACTGGCCCAATCACTCTAACTGGCCCAATCACTCTAACTGCCCGACCTCTAACTGCCCGAGCACTCTAACTGGCCCTCTGGTCCAACCTCTAACTGGCCAACCTGAGTGCGCGAACTCTAGGCAGACCCCAATTCAAATGCCCATCCCTAACTCCAACATTTTACTGGCAGAACTCTAATGGGCGAGCACTCTAACTGGAGATAGCCTACGGCCGACCTCTAACTGCCCGAGCTCTACGCCCAACCATATTGAGCTCTCTAACTGCTAAAATCCACCTTCCGACATAAGTCTCTCACTGTCCCACTTGCACGAGCACCCCCTCATGGCCCCACAGCTGGCCCTGGCACCTAGTAATCTTGCCCCATCTCTAATCCTCAGAGCTTCTACTGCCGGCTGCCTAACTGGGATGCTTAACATGCCCACCCCTAACTGGCTAAATAAAGTTAATAGGACAATATAAACGTGTGGGTTCTGGGGGGCTGGCCCAATCACTCTAACTGGCTCGAGCACTCTAACTGGCCCGAGCCCTCTAACTGGCCCGAGCACTCTAACTGGCCCGAGCCCTCTAACTGGCCCGAGCACTCTAACTGGCCCAATCACTCTAACTGGCCCAAGCACTCTAACTGGCCCGAGCACCTCTAACTGGCCCGAGCACTCTAACTGGCCCGAGCACTCTAACTGGCCCGAGCACTCTAACTGGCCCGAGACCTCTAACTGGCCCGAGCACTCTAACTGGCCCGAGCGCTGTAACCAATCAGTATTCAGCATCACGGCAAGATAGGCTGCAGCTGGCTGGAGCGGGGTCTCCCACACACACACACGAGCAAGGTGAGACAGAGCAACTAATTCATACATAATGAAGGTACAGCAAGGTGAGCCTGGCCTAATGAAAATGTGCTAAAGTATAAATGGAATATCTTTTGGTTACAGTCCCAAACTGCCTCAACCTCTGACCTCCTATTACGGTGAGCTTTGGATCGAACTGGCATCCTGCTCTGCTGTAGGGGAAACATAGCATGACGGAGCAGAGCAGAGCAGAACAGAGCAGAACAGAGCAGAACAGAATCAGGCAGCGAGAAAAGCAAATGCTGTATGGCAACAACCAGGCAGCAGGGCAACAACCAGACAGCAGGGCAACAACCAGGCAGCAAGGCAGCAAGGCAACAACCAGGCAGCAAGGCAGCAACCAGGCAGCAAGGCAGCAACCAGGCAGCAAGGCAGCAACCAGGCAGCAGGGCAACAACCAGGCAGCAGGGCAACAATCAGGCAGCAAGGCAGCAACCAGGCAGCAGGGCAACAACCAGGCAGTAAGGCAGCAACCAGGCAGCAAGGCAGCAACCAGGCAGCAAGGCAGCAGCCAGGCAGCAACCAGGCAGCAAGGCAGCAACCAGGCAGCAAGGCAGCAACCAGGCAGCAAGGCAGCAACCAGGCAGCAAAGGCAACAGCAAGGCAGCAGCAACCAGGCCAGCAGGCAACCAGGCAGCAGGCACAACGCAGCAGCGCAACAGGCAGCAACCAGGCAGCAAGGCAGCAACCAGGCAGAAACAGGCAATTCAAGGCAAGCAACAGGCAGCAGGGCAACAACCAGGCAGCAAGGCAGCAACCAGGCAGCAATCAGGAATCAAGGCAACAACCAGGCAGCAGGGCAAGCAACCAGGCAGCAGCAACCAGGCAGCAAGGCAGCAACCAGGCAGCAGGCAACACCAGGCAGCAGGGCATCAGGCCAGGCAGCAACCAGGCAGCATAGGCAAGCAACACCAGAACTGAGGAGCAAGCAAACCCGGTGGCAACCAGGGAGCAAGAAACAACAGGAATACAGGCAGAAGGCACAACCAGGCAGCAGGGCAACAACTAGGCAGCAGGGCAGCAACCAGGCAGCAAGGCAGCAACCAGGCAGCAAGGCAACATCCAGGCAGCAGGGCAACATCCAGGCAGCAAGGCAGCAACCAGGACGACAAGCAACACCAGGACACAGGCAAGCAACCAGGCAACAGGGGCAACAGGCAGCAAGCAACAACCAGGTGGCACAACCAGGCAGCAAGGAGCAACCAGGCAGCAGGCAACACAGGCACAGGCAGCACAAGCAGCAGCAACCAGGCAGCAGGGCAACAACAGGCAGCAGGCGGCAGCAACCAGGCAGCAAGGCAGCAACCAGGCAGCAATGCAGCAACAGAGGCACAACAGCACAGGCACAAGGAGAGCACAACGCAGGGCAACACCAGGCAGCAAGGCAGCCAACCAGGCAACAAGGCAGCAATCAGGAAAGGCAAGGCAACAACCAGGCAGCAGGCAACAATTGCAGGCAAGCAAGGCAACAACCAGCAGCAGGGCAACACCAGGCGCAGCACAGCAGCAAGCACAACCAGGCAAGCAAACCAGGCAGCAAGGCAGCAACCAGGCAGCAAGGCACAACAGGCAGACAGGCACAACCAGGCAGCAGGGCAACAACAGGCAGCAGGCAGCAACCAGGCAGCAGGCAGCAACCAGGCAGCAAGGGCAACCAGAGCAGCAACCAGGCAGCAAGGCAGCAGCAACCAGGACAAAGGGAACAACCAGGCAGCAAAAGGCAGCAACCAGGGCACAGGAGCACACAACCAGGCAGCAAGGCAGCAACCAGGCAGCAGGGCAACAACCAGGCACAAGGGCAAGCACAACAGGCAGCAAGGCAGCAAGGACACAGCGCAACATGGGCACAGCAGCAGCACAACCAGGCAGTAGGCAGCAACACAGGCAGCACAGGCAGCAACCAGGCAGGCAGCCAGCACAAGGCAGCAGCAGGCAGCAAACCAGGCAGCAGGAGCAACAAACCAGGCACAGGCAGAACAGGCAGCAACCACAGCACAAACCAGCGCAGACAGGAGGCACACCGGCACAGCAACCAGGCAGCAACAGAACAGGCAGCACCAGGCAAAAAGGCAGAGCAGCAACCAGGGCAACCAGCAGCAGCAACCAGGCAGCAGCACCAGCACAAGGCAACCAAGGCAGCAAGCACACAGGCGCAGGCAAACCAGGCAGCAGGGCAGCAACCAGGCCAGCAACCAGGCAGCAACACATCAGGCAGACACAGGCAGCAACAGGCAGAATCAGGCAAACAGGCAACAAGCCAGGCAGCAGGCAACAACACAACCAGGCAGCAGGGCAGACAACCAGCGCCCAGCAGCAAGCAACCACACAGGCAACATCCAGGCAGCAGGGCAACAACCAGGCACCAAGAGCAGCAAACCAGGCAGCAACAGGAGCACAGGCAACACACAGCAGGCACAACAGTGCAAGCAGCAGCAACAAACCAGGAGCAACCAGGCCACAGCACAGCAACAACCAGAGCAAAGCAACCAGGCAGCAAGGCAACAACCAGGCAGCACAACCAGGCAGCAAGGCAAGCAACAAGCAACAGGCATCAACAACAACCAGGCTGCAGTGCACCAGGCACAAGGCAACAACAGCAGGCAGCACCATGCAGCAAGGCAACTCCAGCAGCAGGGCAACAACCAGGCATAAGGCAGACACCAGGCATCAGTGCAGCAACCAGGACAGGCACACCAGGCAGCAAAGGCAGCAACACAGGCAACAGGCAAGCCACCAGGCAGCAACCAGCAGCAGGCAACAACCAGGCAGCACCAGCACAAGGCACAACCAGGCAGCAAAGGCAGCAACCAGCAGCAGGCAGCAACCAGGCACAACCAGGCACAGGCAGCACCGCAGCAACCAGCACAAGGCACAACAGCAGCAGCAGCAGCAGGCAGCACCAGGCAGCAGGCACAACCAGCAGCAAGGCAAGCACCAGGCAGCAAGGCAGAAGCAGAAACAGGATTAAAGCAACCACACAAGGCAGCAACCAGCGAATCAGGAATAGCACACCAGGACAGAACATACAGCACACCCAGGAGAGGACACAGCATCGCACTCATTCAGAACATCCCGCACGCAACAAGCAACAGAACAATCCCAGGCCAGAGAAGAAGTCAACACCAGTCAACGAGCAGACACAGGCAGCACACAGCAGAACAACCACCCAGCGGCCAACCAGAACAGACGCAACCGAAAAGCACCACAAGGCCTCCACAGGACATCCACCTGGACAAAAACAAGTTAACACACCCCAAGGGTGAGAATGCTTGGTGTCATCTAATTGTACTACAAGTACCCCTTCCCACAAATACCCCCATAGACTGGTCGTTCAACCCTGACTACGCTCACTCAACATGTGCCCTCCACCTACAACGAGTACGTGTACAAAGCTTTCCCTCGCCCTCCATTTAGCAAATCTGACCATAACTCTATCCTCCTGATTCCTGCTCAAACAGGAGGTACCAGTGACACACTCAATAAGGAAGTGGTCCGATGAAGAGGATGCTAAGCTACAGGACTGTTTCTCTAGCACAGACTGGAAAATGTTCCGGGATTCTTCAGATAGCATTGAGGAGTACACCACATCAGTCACTGGCTTCATCAATAAGTGCATCGATGACATCGTCCCCACAGTGACCGTACATACAGACCCCAACCAGAAGCCATGGATTACAGGCAACATCCGCACTGAGCTAAAGGCTAGAGCTGCCGCTTTCAAGGAGCGGGCAATAATCCGGACGCTTATAAGAAATCCCGCTATGCCCTCCGACAAACCACCAAACAGGCAAAGCGTCAATACAGGACTAAGATTGAATCGTACTACACCGGCTCCGACGCTCGTCGGATGTAGCAGGGCTTGAAAACTATTACAGACTACAAAGGGAAGCACAGCCACGAGCTGTCCAGTGAAGCTAGCCTACCAGACAAGCTAAATGCCTTCTATGCTCGCGTCGAGGCAAGCAACACTGAAACATGCATGAGAGCACCAGCTGTTCCGGATGACTGTGATCACGTTCTCCGTAGCCGATGTGAGTAAGACCTTTAAACAGGTTAACATTCACAAGGCCGCAGGGACAGACGAATACTCAGAGGATGCGCTGACCAGCTGGAAAGTGTCTTCACTGACATTTTCAACCTCTCCCTGACCCAGTCAGCAATACCTACATGTTTCAAGCAGACCACCATAGTCCCTGTGCCCAAGAACGCAAAGGTAACCTGTCTAAATGACTACCGCCCCGTAGCACTCACATCTGTAGCCATGAAGTGCTTTGAAAGGCTGGTCATGGCTCACATCAACACCATCGTCCCAGAAACCTTAGACCCACTCCAATTCGCATACCGCCCCAACAGATCCACAGATGACGCAATCTCTATTTCACTCCACAGTGACCTTTCCCACCTGGACAAAAGGTACACCCCTAAGTGAGAATGTTGTTCATTGACTACAGCTCAGCGTTCAACACCATAGTGCCCTCCAAGATCATCACTAAGCTAAGGACCCTGGGACTGAACACCTCCCTCCCCACCCGGAGGACCTGAGCCCTAGCACCATGCCTCAGGACTACCTGGCCTGATGACTCCTGGCCGTCCCCAGTCCACCTGGTCGTGCTGCTGCTCCAGTTTCCACTCTTCTGCCTGCGGCTATGGAACCCTGACCTGTTCACCGGATGTGCTACCTTGTCCCAGACCTGCTGTTTTCAACTCTCTCTCTCTACCGCACCGGCTATTTCAATCTCTAAATGCCCGGCTATGAAAAGCCAAGTGACATTTACTCCTGATGTACTGACTAGTTCCACCCTCTACAATCACTGTGATTATTATTTGACCCTGCTGGTCATCTATGAACTTTTGAAAATCTTGGAGAACAATCTGGCCTTAATGGCCATGTACTGTTATAATCTCCACCCGGCACAGCCAGAAGGGGACTGGCCACCCCTCAGAGCCTGGTTCCTCTCTAGGTTTCTTCCTAGGTTTCTGCCTTTCTAGGGAGTTTTTCCTAGCCACTGTACTTCTCCATCTGCATTGCTTGCTGTTTGGGGTTTTATACTGGGTTTATGTATAGCACTTTGTGACATCTGCTTATGTAAAAATGACTTTATAAATACATTTGATTGATCCTGGACTTCCTGACGGGCCAGCCCCAGGTGGTGAGGGTAGGCAACAACACATCCACCACGCTGACCCTCACACGGGGGCCCCTCAGGGGTGCATGTTTAGTCCCCTCCTGTACTCCCTGTTCACCCACGACTGCGTGGCCACGCACGACACCAACACCATCATGAAGTTTGCCGACAACATGACGGTGGTACGCCTGATCACCGACGATGACACTCCAACACACACAAACACATGGACACACACACAAAAATACAAACACACACAAACATGCACAAACACACACACATTCACATTCCTTCACATTCTTCACATTCGCTGCTGCTACTCTCAGTTTATTATCTATGCATAGTCACTTTACCCCTTCCTACATGTACATATTACCTCGACTAACTGATATCCCAGCACATTGACTCAGTACCGGTACCTCCTGTATATAGACTCGTTATTACCTGGACTAACCTGTATCCCAGCACATTGACTCAGTACCGGTACCTCCTGTATATAGACTCGTTATTACCTGGACTAACCTGTATCCCAGCACATTGACTCAGTACCGGTACCTCCTGTATATAGACTCGTTATTACCTGGACTAACCTGTATCCCAGCACATTGACTCAGTACCGGTACCTCCTGTATATAGACACGTTATTACCTGGACTAACCTGTATCCCAGCACATTGACTCAGTACCGGTACCTCCTGTATATAGACTCGTTATTACCTGGACTAACCTGTATCCCAGCACATTGACTCAGTACCGGTACCTCCTGTATATAGACACGTTATTGTTATTTAGTGTTGTTCTTTTTCCTTTTAGTTTAGCACATTTTTCTGACTTACTTTTTTACTTGTTGGTTAAGGGTTCTTGAGTAAGCATTTCACGGTAAGGTCTACACCTGTTGTATTCGTCGCATGTGACAAATAATATTTGATTTGATTATATTGAGATTTGGTTATTGTGTGTTTCTAGGTTTAAAGGGTCTTTTAAAGGGTCTTGTTGATGTTAATCTCTTGTCCAGAGATAATCCCAGTAGGAATTCCACCCCCCCCCCCCCCCCCCCCCCCCCCCCCCGCTGCTCAAACAACTTCTCCAAGACTGTGTTTAGTAATTACATGATTAACTTGCTGCTCCTCTAATGTTCTGCTGCCGCCCACAGAGGCTTCATAACAACGTACTATATTAAATAGGTGCCAAACGGCATTAATAGTTTTATGATGTAAAACTGGCAAACTAATACTGGGCATACTACTAACATTTCCCAATGTCCTTGTCCCAAATATTTCATTCCATCCATCCTCAACCCCATGACGTGGGTGCTTACATTACACAGTGATTCCCTAGTTGATCCTGCCGTGCGTTTGTCAGTTGTCGTAGGAAAGAAATGCAGACAGAGCTGCTTTATTAGTGTGCACAGTATTATGCATCCCAAAATAAACGGTGGAGTGGAATATGGACTTAATATGCAATAATAATGATAGTTAGCACTAATGGACTAATGATAGTTATTGAGACAGAGCTAGACTGCTGTTTCAAACACATTTCTCCTAGCCATTAGTTATTGAGACAGAGCTAGACTGCTGTTTCAAACACATTTCTCCTAGCCATTAGTTATTGAGACTGGGGTAGACTGCTGGTTCAAACACATTTCTCCTAGCCATTAGCCATAAGCTGCTCTGCCCACATGTATTACAGTAACTATAAAGCTGCTCTGCCCACATGTATTACAGTAACTATAAAGCTGCTCTGCCCACATGTATTACAGTAACTATAATGCTGCTCTGCCCACATTTATTACTAACTCCTAACATTTGAGTAAAATGTCAAAACAAGTAAACAAATAATTTTGTATTTTTAATAAATAAAGAAACGTTGGAACAAGTCTAATTAACAACCCAAAAAGCACTGTAACAGTAACAGGAATGGACACAAACAATGAACGCTCCAATACAGATGGAGAAGGAGGACCAGTAGTGAGAGTACATGGTGCAGACACAGATCCTCTCCACGTCACCTGGTAGGAGCGGCCTGCCAGGTAGGATGCAATCCAAGAGTGTGCAGAGCCTGAGACGCCCAGCCCTGAGAGGGTGGAGAGGAGGATCTGATGGTTCACAGTGTCGAAGGCAGCGGATAGATCTAGAAGGATGAGAGCAGAGGAGAGAGAGTCAGCTTTGGCAGTGTGGAGAGCCTCCGTGACACAGAGAAGAGCAGTCTCGGTTGAATGACCCATCTTGAAGCCTGACTGGTTAGGGTCAAGAATATCGTTCTGAGAGAGATAATGAGAGAGTTGATAAGAGACGGCACGCTCAAGTGTTTTGGAAAGAAAAGAAAGAAGTGATACCGGTTTGTAGTTTTTGACGTCAGGTGAGTCGAGTGTTGGTTTCTTGAGGAGGGGAGAAACTCGGGCCATTTTGAAGTCAGAGGAGCCAGTGGTCAGGGATGAGTTGATGAGGGAAGTGAGGAATGGGTCTCCAGAGAAGGTCTGGAGAAGATAGGAGGGGATGGGGTTGAGCGGTAAGATATTAACAAACATCAAACATTATTAACACACATTATTAACACACATTATTAACACACATTGCACATTTAAGCATATGTTTTATTTTCAGTCGCCTCCATCTCCTCTAACTGAAGCTAATTGTAGAGATTTTTTTCTATTGATAATCTAAAATTAACAGCCGTACAGAAAGATTAATGTGAAGGCGAAATTACAGAGGAGGAACTTCTTGATGCAATTAATGCCTTGAAGTCCGGGAAAACTCCAGGGTTGGATGGCATACCAGTCGAGGTATACCAAACCTTTTTTGATATACTCAGAGGACCGTTATTAGCATGTTTTAACCACTCCTATGTAAATGGTAGATTATCAGACACTCAACAAGATGGTCTGATTTCATTATTACTGAAACAGGATAGAAGTGGGAAATATAAAGATCCAGTCCATTAAAGAAATTGGAGGCCAGTGTTGTGAAGCAAAAATTCTAGCAAAATGTATAGCACATAGAATTAAAAAGGTATTGTTGGATATTATTCATTCTAATCAGACAGGTTTTTTTTACATGGAAGATACATTGGAGATAATATAAGGCAAATATTGGAAACAATAGAACACTATGAAAAATCTGGGAAACCAGTCCTGGTATTCATAGCTGACTTTGTAAAGGCTTTTGATAAAGTACGACTGTGGTTTATATATAAATGCCTGGAACATTAAAATTTTGGAGAATCTCTTATAAAATGGGTTAAAATCATGTATAGTAACCCTAGGTGTAAAACAGTAAATAATGGCTACTTCTCAGAAAGTTTTGAACTGTCAAGAGGAGTAAAACAAGGTTGTCCACTATCGGCATATCTATTTATTATGGCCATAGAAATGTTAGCTATTAAAATCAGATCCAACAATAATATCAAGGGATTGGAAATACAGGGCTTAAAAACAAAGGTGTCATTGTACGCTGATGATTCATGGTTTCTTTTAAATCCAGAACTTGGATCCCTCCACAGCCTCATAGAGGATCTAGATAATTGTTTCTAACCTCTCTGGATTGCAACCAAATTATGACAAGTGTTCTATTGGATCACTAAAAAATACAACTTTTACATTACTGTGTAGTTTACCAATAAAATGGTCTGATGGTGATGTGGATACACTCGGAATACATATCCCAAATGAAATAAATGATCTCACTCCAATACATTTTAATAGAATGTTAGCAAAAATAGATAAGATCTTGCTACCATGGAAAGGTATATACCTGTCTATTTTTTGAAAAATCACCCTGATTAACTCTATAGTATTATCCCAGTTTACCTATTTGCTTATGGTCTTGCCTACACCTAGCCAACAGTTTTTTAAAATATATGAGATAAAAATATTCCATTTTATATGGAACGTCAAGCCAGACACAATTAAACGGGCATATTTATGTAATGAACATGAATTCGGAGGGCAGGAATGATTAAATATTAAAGCATTAGACCTATCACTAAAAGCTTCAGTCATACAAAAGTTATACTTAAATCCAAACTGGTTCTCTAGCATATTAGTAAGAATGTCTCACCCCATGTTCAATAATGGCCTTTTTCCCTTTATTCAGATTACAACCTCTCACTTTCAGTTATTTGAAAAGGAAATAATCTCCCAAATATCGCTACAATTTGAAAGATATCGCAAATAGAAATCAAACCGGATGGACTTCAGAAACAGATGGGAGAGGTTGGGTAGGGGAAGGACAGGAGTCAAAACAAACAAAATATAACTATTGTAAAATAGACTGTGTCCATAAAATGTATATAGTATGTACCAGCTGGAAGTAGAGGCCTAAGCATTGTTGTTCACTAGTTTACTCCAATTAGGGAAGGGGTGGTGGGGTTGGAAAGGAATAAAGGGAAATATTTTTTAATAATAATATGTATATGTTTGTATGTACAGTGGGGAAAAAAAGTATTTAGTCAGCCACCAATTGTGCAAGTTCTCCCACTTAAAAAGATGAGAGAGGCCAGTAATTTTCATCATAGGTACACGTCAACTATGACAGACAAAATGAGAAAAAATAATCCAGAAAATCACATTGTAGGATTTTTAATGAATTTATTTGCAAATTATGGTGGAAAATAAGTATTTGGTCAATAACAAAAGTTTCTCAATACTTTGTTATATACCCTTTGTTGGCAATGACACAGGTCAAACGTTTTCTGTAAGTCTTCACAAGGTTTTCACACACTGTTGATGGTATTTTGGCCCATTCCTCCATGCAGATCTCCTCTAGAGCAGTGATGTTTTGGGACTGTCGCTGGGCAACACGGACTTTCAACTCCCTCCAAAGATTTTCTATGGGGTTGAGATCTGGAGACTGGCTAGGCCACTCCAGGACCTTGAAATGCTTCTTACGAAGCCACTCCTTCGTTGCCCGGGCGGTGTGTTTGGGATCATTGTCATGCTGAAAGACCCAGCCACGTTTCATCTTCAATGCCCTTGCTGATGGAAGGAGGTTTTCACTCAAAATCTCACGATACATGGCCCCATTCATTCTTTCCTTTACACGGATCAGTCGTTCTGGTCCCTTTGCAGAAAAACAGCCCCAAAGCATGATGTTTCCACCCCCATGCTTCACAGTAGGTATGGTGTTCTTTGGATGCAACTCAGCATTCTTTGTCCTCCAAACACGACGAGTTGAGTTTTTACCAAAAAGTTATATTTTGGTTTCATCTGACCATATGACATTCTCCCAATTCTCTTCTGGATCATCCAAATGCACTCTAGCAAACTTCAGACAGGCCTGGACATGTACTGGCTTAAGCAGGGGGACACGTCTCGCACTGCAGGATTTGAGTCCCTGGCGGCGTAGTGTGTTACTGATGGTAGGCTTTGTTACTTTGGTCCCAGCTCTCTGCAGGTCATTCACGAGGTCCCCCCGTGTGGTTCTGGGATTTTTGCTCACCGTTCTTGTGATCATTTTGACCCCACGGGGTGAGATCTTGCGTGGAGCCCCAGATCGAGGGAGATTATCAGTGGTCTTGTATGTCTTCCATTTCCTAATAATTGCTCCCACAGTTGATTTCTTCAAACCAAGCTGCTTACCTATTGCAGATTCAGTCTTCCCAGCCTGGTGCAGGTCTACAATTGTGTTTCTGGTGTCCTTTGACAGCTCTTTGGTCTTGGCCATAGTGGAGTTTGGAGTGTGACTGTTTGAGGTTGTGGACAGGTGTCTTTTATACTGATAACAAGTTCAAACAGGTGCCATTAATACAGGTAACGAGTGGAGGACAGAGGAGCCTCTTAAAGAAGAAGTTACAGGTCTGCGAGAGCCAGAAATCTTGCTTGTTTGTAGGTGACCAAATACTTATTTTCCACCATAATTTGCAAATAAATTCATTAAAAATCCTACAATGTGATTTTCAGGATTTTTTTTCTCGCAAATTTGCGTTA